>CM069862.1:156914803-156919803 GCA_036172795.1 Pelodytes ibericus | reverse complement strand
ATGATGATATCATGATGATGATGATGATATCATGATGATGATGATGATGATGATGATGATATCATCATGATGATGATGATGATATCATGATGATGATGATATCATGATGATGATGATATCATGATGATGATATCATGATGATGATGATGATATTATGATGATGATGATGATATCATGATGATGATGATGATGATATCATGATGATGATATCATGATGATGATGATGATGATGATATCATGATGATGATGATGATATTATGATGATGATGATGATATCATGATGATGATGATGATGATATCATGATGATGATATCATGATGATGATGATGATGATGATATCATGATGATGATATCATGATGATGATGATGATGATATCATGATGATGATGATGATGATATCATGATGATGATGATGATGATGATATCATGATGATGATGATGATGATGATATCATCATGATGATGATGATGATATCATCATGATGATGATGATGATATCATGATGATGATGATGATATTATGATGATGATGATGATATCATGATGATGATGATGATGATATCATGATGATGATATCATGATGATGATGATGATGATGATATCATGATGATGATATCATGATGATGATGATGATGATATCATGATGATGATGATGATGATATCATGATGATGATGATGATGATGATGATGATGATGATATCATGATGATGATGATGATGATGATATCATGATGATGATGATGATGATGATATCATGATGATGATGATGATGATGATATCATCATGATGATGATGATGATATCATCATGATGATGATGATGATATCATCATGATGATGATGATGATATCATGATGATGATATCATGATGATGATATCATGATGATGATGATATCATGATGATGATATCATGATGATGGTGATGATATCATGATGATGATGATATCGATGATGATATCATGATGATGATATCGATGATTATATCATGATGATGATATCCTGATGATGATGATATCATGATGATGATGATGATGATATCGATGATGATATCATGATGATGATATCATGATGATGATGATATCGATGATGATATCATGATGATGATATCGATGATTATATCATGATGATGATATCCTGATGATGATGATATCATGATGATGATGATGATGATATCGATGATGATATCATGATGATGATATCGATGATGATATCATGATGATGATATCCTGATGATGATGATATCATGATGATGATGATGATGATATCATGATGATGATGATGATGATATCATGATGATGATATCATGATGATGATGATGATGATATCATGATGATGATGATGTCATGATGATGATGATGATATCATGATGATGATATCATGATGATGATATCATGATGATGATGATATCATGATGATGATATCATGATGATGATATCATGATGATGATGATGATGATGATATCATGATGATGATATCATGATGATGATGATGATGATATCATGATGATGATGATGATGATATCATGATGATGATGATGATGATGATATCATCATGATGATGATGATGATATCATCATGATGATGATGATGATATCATCATGATGATGATGATGATATCATGATGATGATATCATGATGATGATATCATGATGATGATATCATGATGATGATGATATCATGATGATGATGATGATATCATGATGATGATGATGATATCATGATGATGATGATGATGATGATGATGATATCATGATGATGATATCCTGATGATGATGATATCATGATGATGATATCCTGATGATGATGATATCATGATGATGATATCCTGGTGATGATGATATCATGATGATATCATGATGATGATGATGATGATGATATCATGATGATGATGATATCATGATGATGATGATGATATCATGATGATGATGATGATATCATGATGATGATGATGATGATGATGATGATTATATCATGATGATGATGATATCGATGATGATGATGATGATGATGATGATATCATGATGATGATATGATGATGATGATGATATCATGATGATGATGTTCTGATGATGATGATATCATGATGATGATATCCTGATGATGATGATATCATGATGATGATATCCTGATGATGATGATATCATGATGATATCATGATGATATCATGATGATATCATGATGATGATGATGATGATATCATGATGATGATGATATCATGATGATGATGATGATATCATGATGATGATGATGATATCATGATGATGATGATGATGATATTATGATATGATGATGATGATATTATGATGATGATATCATGATATGATGATGATGATGATGATGATGATGATGATGATATTATGATGATATCAAGATGATGATATGATGATGATGATGATGATATCCTGATGGTGATGATATCATGATGATGATGATGATATCATGATGATGATGATGATGATGATATGATGATGATGATGATGATATCATGATGATGATGATATCATGATGATGATGATATCATGATGATGATGATGATGATGATATCATGATGATGATGATGATGATGATGATGATGATGATGATGATGATGATGATGATATCATCATGATGATGATGATGATGATGATGATGATATCATCATGATGATGATGATATCATCATGATGATGATGATGATATCATCATGATGATGATGATGATATCATCATGATGATGATATCATGATGATGATTATATCATGATGATGATGATGATGATATTATGATGATGATATCGATGATGATGATGATGATGATATGATGATGATGATATCCTGATGATGATATCCTGATGATGATGATATCATGATGATGATATCCTGATGATGATGATATCATGATGATGATGATGATGATGATGATGATATCATGATGATGATGATATCATGATGATGATGATATCATGATGATGATGATATCATGATGAAATCATGATGATGATGATGATATCATGATGATGATGATATCATGATGATGATGATGATATCATGATGGTGATGATGATGATATCATGATGATGATGATATCATGATGATGATATCGATGATGATGATGATGATGATGATATCATGATGATGATATCCTGATGATGATGATATCATGATGATGATATCCTGATGATGATGATATCCTGATGATGATGATATCATGATGATATCATGATGATGATGATGATGATGATATCATGATGATGATGATATCATGATGATGATGATGATATCATGATGATGATGATGATGATGATGATGATATCATCATGATGATGATGATGATATCATGATGATGATGATATCATGATGATGATGATATCATGATGATGATATCATGATGATGATGATGATATTATGATGATGATGATGATATCATGATGATGATGATGATGATATCATGATGATGATATCATGATGATGATGATGATGATGATATCATGATGATGATGATGATATTATGATGATGATGATGATATCATGATGATGATGATGATGATATCATGATGATGATATCATGATGATGATGATGATGATGATATCATGATGATGATATCATGATGATGATGATGATGATATCATGATGATGATGATGATGATATCATGATGATGATGATGATGATGATATCATGATGATGATGATGATGATGATATCATCATGATGATGATGATGATATCATCATGATGATGATGATGATATCATGATGATGATGATGATATTATGATGATGATGATGATATCATGATGATGATGATGATGATATCATGATGATGATATCATGATGATGATGATGATGATGATATCATGATGATGATATCATGATGATGATGATGATGATATCATGATGATGATGATGATGATATCATGATGATGATGATGATGATGATGATGATGATATCATGATGATGATGATGATGATGATATCATGATGATGATGATGATGATGATATCATCATGATGATGATGATGATATCATCATGATGATGATGATGATATCATCATGATGATGATGATGATATCATGATGATGATATCATGATGATGATATCATGATGATGATGATATCATGATGATGGTGATGATATCATGATGATGATGATATCGATGATGATATCATGATGATGATATCGATGATTATATCATGATGATGATATCCTGATGATGATGATATCATGATGATGATGATGATGATATCGATGATGATATCATGATGATGATATCATGATGATGATATCATGATGATGATGATATCGATGATGATATCATGATGATGATATCGATGATTATATCATGATGATGATATCCTGATGATGATGATATCATGATGATGATGATGATGATATCGATGATGATATCATGATGATGATATCGATGATGATATCATGATGATGATATCCTGATGATGATGATATCATGATGATGATGATGATGATATCATGATGATGATGATGATGATATCATGATGATGATATCATGATGATGATGATGATGATATCATGATGATGATGATGTCATGATGATGATGATGATATCATGATGATGATATCATGATGATGATATCATGATGATGATGATATCATGATGATGATATCATGATGATGATATCATGATGATGATGATGATGATGATATCATGATGATGATGATGATGATGATATCATGATGATGATATCATGATGATGATGATGATGATATCATGATGATGATGATGATGATATCATGATGATGATGATGATGATGATATCATCATGATGATGATGATGATATCATCATGATGATGATGATGATATCATCATGATGATGATGATGATATCATGATGATGATATCATGATGATGATATCATGATGATGATATCATGATGATGATATCATGATGATGATGATATCATCATGATGATGATGATGATATCATGATGATGATATGATGATGATGATGATGATATCATGATGATGATGATGATGATATCATGATGATGATGATATG
>CM069862.1:156907303-156909803 GCA_036172795.1 Pelodytes ibericus | reverse complement strand
ATGATGATGATGATATCATGATGATGATGATGATGATGATGATGATATCATCATGATGATGATGATGATATCATGATGATGATGATATCATGATGATGATGATATCATGATGATGATATCATGATGATGATGATGATATTATGATGATGATGATGATATCATGATGATGATGATGATGATATCATGATGATGATATCATGATGATGATGATGATGATGATATCATGATGATGATGATGATATTATGATGATGATGATGATATCATGATGATGATGATGATGATATCATGATGATGATATCATGATGATGATGATGATGATGATATCATGATGATGATATCATGATGATGATGATGATGATATCATGATGATGATGATGATGATATCATGATGATGATGATGATGATGATATCATGATGATGATGATGATGATGATATCATCATGATGATGATGATGATATCATCATGATGATGATGATGATATCATGATGATGATGATGATATTATGATGATGATGATGATATCATGATGATGATGATGATGATATCATGATGATGATATCATGATGATGATGATGATGATGATATCATGATGATGATATCATGATGATGATGATGATGATATCATGATGATGATGATGATGATATCATGATGATGATGATGATGATGATGATGATGATATCATGATGATGATGATGATGATGATATCATGATGATGATGATGATGATGATATCATCATGATGATGATGATGATATCATCATGATGATGATGATGATATCATCATGATGATGATGATGATATCATGATGATGATATCATGATGATGATATCATGATGATGATGATATCATGATGATGGTGATGATATCATGATGATGATGATATCGATGATGATATCATGATGATGATATCGATGATTATATCATGATGATGATATCCTGATGATGATGATATCATGATGATGATGATGATGATATCGATGATGATATCATGATGATGATATCATGATGATGATGATATCGATGATGATATCATGATGATGATATCGATGATTATATCATGATGATGATATCCTGATGATGATGATATCATGATGATGATGATGATGATATCGATGATGATATCATGATGATGATATCGATGATGATATCATGATGATGATATCCTGATGATGATGATATCATGATGATGATGATGATGATATCATGATGATGATGATGATGATATCATGATGATGATATCATGATGATGATGATGATGATATCATGATGATGATGATGTCATGATGATGATGATGATATCATGATGATGATATCATGATGATGATATCATGATGATGATGATATCATGATGATGATATCATGATGATGATATCATGATGATGATGATGATGATGATATCATGATGATGATGATGATGATGATATCATGATGATGATATCATGATGATGATGATGATGATATCATGATGATGATGATGATGATATCATGATGATGATGATGATGATGATATCATCATGATGATGATGATGATATCATCATGATGATGATGATGATATCATCATGATGATGATGATGATATCATGATGATGATATCATGATGATGATATCATGATGATGATATCATGATGATGATATCATGATGATGATGATATCATCATGATGATGATGATGATATCATGATGATGATATGATGATGATGATGATGATATCATGATGATGATGATGATGATATCATGATGATGATGATATGATGATGATGATGATGATATCATGATGATGATGATATCATGATGATGATGATGATATCATGATGATGATGATGATGATGATGATATCATGATGATGATGATGATGATGATATCATGATGATGATGATGATGATGATGATGATGATATCATGATGATGATGATGATGATGATATCATGATGATGATGATGATGATGATATCATGATGATGATGATGATGATGATGATATCATGATGATGATGATGATGATGATGATGATATCTTGATGATGATGATGATGATGATATCATGATGATGATATCATGATGATGATATCATGATGATGATATCATGATGATGATATCATGATGATGATATCATGATGATGATATCATGATGATGATGATATCATGATGATGATGATATCGATGATGATGATGATGATGATGATATCATGATGATGATATCCTGATGATGATGATATCATGATGATGATATCCTGATGATGATGATATCACGATGATGATATCCTGATGATGATGATATCATGATGATGATGATGATGATGATATGATGATGATGATATCATGATATGATGATGATGATGATGATGATATTATGATGATATCATGATGATGATATGATGATGATGATGATATCCTGATGATGATGATATCATGATGATGATGATGATATCATGATGATGATGATGATATCATGATGATTATGATGATGATATCATGATGATGATGATATCATGATGATGATGATA
>CM069862.1:156327303-156902303 GCA_036172795.1 Pelodytes ibericus | reverse complement strand
GAAAGTGTAAGTTTTCTTTTTTGTTCTTGTTTTTTAATTTGGCTGTATAGTTATTAGTCAATTTACATTTAAAATTAGGTGCTCCTCTAAAAATTATTTTAGGCCTTTCTGGTAGCAATGGACCTAAAATGTCATCTTTTTTAATAAGGTTCCAGTGTTTGTTCAAAATTTTTTTTAATTTAACGGCCTTTAGATTATAATTCAAAATGATAGGTAGAGCGCATTCTGTGGTATTAGTTTGTGATTTTTCCCTATATTTTAAAAGTTCATTCCTGGGTTTTTTTAAAATTTCTAGAATCTGGGCGTTCAAAACAGCCTCTTTGTAGCCTTTTTCTAAAAATTTATCTTTTAAAATGCTGCATTGCTCTAAATAGGATGTTTCATCTCCACAATTTCTTCTTAATCTTAAAAACTGGCTTTTGGGGACTCCTCTAAGCCAAGTTGGATGATGACAACTCTCAATATCAATATAACTGTTGGAGTCTACTTTTTTAAAAAAGTTTTTTGTTTGTATTAGGCCCTCTTCTATGTAAATATCTAAGTCTAAAAATTGTATATTTGTTTTACTAAAATTTGAAGTTAGACTAATATTATATGTATTATTGTTGAGGTGTGTTAAAAATTGTTGGAGGTCTTTTTCTTCACCCTTCCATATGAAGAATAGGTCATCAATATATCTTCGATAGAGCACCAGATTTGCCAGCCAGCCATGCCCAGACCATACCGACTTGTTCTCCCAATCGGCCATGAACAGATTGGCATAGCTGGGGGCAAACCTAGTGCCCATCGCTGTACCCCTCTTTTGTAGAAAAAACTCTTCATTAAAGAAAAAATAATTATGGGTTAGAATAAGTTCTATACCCTCTACCATATATTCTATCTGAGTAGTGGCGAAAGAACCATCTTTTTCCAACATTCTTTGTACAGCCTCAATACCATGGACATGATCTATACAAGTATACAGAGATGATACGTCACTAGTCACCAAGATATAATCTTCCTTCCACTCTATGTTGTTGAGTTCTTGTAATATACTAATTGTGTCTTTTAGATGTGATTTGTTTTTTTGGACAACAGGTTGAAGTAATATATCTATGTATTCAGACAAACTACTGAAAAGGGAGTCTATTCCCGAGACTATAGGCCTCCCTGGTGGATTCACTGCATCCTTGTGTATTTTCGGGAGGAAATATATCACAGGTAGTTTCGGATGTAAAACATTAATATATTTGTATTCATTCTCTGTGAGAATATTTAGATTTTTTCCTTTGTCCAGGTATTTAGTTAAAACTTTCTTGTAGTTGTTAGTAGGATCTGTTTTTAAAAGAATGTATGTATTGAGATCTCTCAACTGTCTGTAAGCTTCAAGTATGTATTTTTCACGGGACTGAATGACTATCCCTCCGCCCTTATCGGCTGATTTTATAATAATGGTTTCATCTTTTTGTAAATCATTCATTATAATTTGTTCTTTTTTAGTCATATTATATTTCTCTTTTTTATGTGGTATTATATTTTTAAGATCTTTGACCACTGATTTTTCAAATAGGTCTATTGCTCCTGATTTAAAAGTTGAGGGATAGAATGTTGATCTATTCTTTAGATTAGTCTGTATATACGGAGAGGGGGATGAGTTCACAATATCTTTAGGCCTTAGAGCATAATATCTCTTTAATGTAGCATTTCTTACAAATTTGTTTACATCTACATAGGCCGAAAACAGATTAAATTTATTCGTAGGTGCAAATTTCAACCCTTTATTCAAAACTAAAAGTTGTTGTTGGGTTAAGATTTTTTGGGAAAGATTAAAAATACCAGGGAATGTTGGATCTGTTTCTATATTTGTCTTTAGTATCTTTAGTTTCTTCTTCTCCTGTATATGTTTCCCTGCTCTAACACCCCTAGGTAGTCTCTTTTTCTTAAGTCCATTTCTTGTGGGGACCTCGGAGGGGGTCTGGTTAATTGTCGTTCCCTGTCTAAAAAAGGAGATGTTTCTCCTAGTTCTGACAGTACTCTGAACCTATTAGTGGTGTTTAATCTTGTCGGAGTCGTGTTCTTAGTCGTATTTCTTGATCTGGATGGTTTCCTATATATATAATCTGAATTGTTTGAATGTGCAAAATCATAAGTGCGAGTAGATGTATATGTGTTTTTTGGTTTAAATCCTGTGTTGTGAGGTCTATAAGATCTATTTTTATTAAAAGGGTATTTATTAGTATAAGAATCATCTTGGTGCATATTTTTATAATTGCTGTGCTTATTTAAGTGCAAATCGTCTTTGTGTATATTTCTATAATTAGTGGGTTCTCTAAAAGTGTTAAGTCTATAATCTTCTGTATCTCTTTTATATTTTTTAACTTTTATATCTTTAGTTTCCTTTTCCACCTCTAATAGGTTTTGGACAATTTTATCTGAGATAGAAGATTGATCGGAACAATCCTGGTGTAAAGTGCTTTCGATACTTAAAATTTCAGAATCAAGTATATCTAAAGTGCGGGTTCTCTGTTTGATAATTAATTTCATAAGGTGAACAGTGCAAGTTTCTAAAATACCATTCCATTCAGAAACAAATTTACAATCCTCTATATCAAAGGTAGGTTTTTTAAAAATACGCAGACCTCGAGGGGTAATTTTCTCATCTATATATTTTTTAAGGGTAACAATTTCCCATTTGATTTTTAATTCTTTAGTTAGCAATTTTTCTAATTTGTATTGGAGTTCCATAGTGTCTGGAGACATATGTGTCTCTAAATCTTCTTTGTGCCCAAAGACATCATCAACATTAATTTGATATTTTTTCCTATAGTCAAAAATAGACATAATATCACTTTCCCAATGGCAGCTCTACCTCTGTTGGGATAATACAATGTCAAAAGAGTAAAATGGGAGAGGTAAATGCGCTCTGAGGGATATAGCACTAGCAGCAACTAGCCCAGCAGTTATCCCAACAAACTGCAATACAGATAAACAACAAACATATACAAAGTGGCAGTGCGCTTATGTGCTGAAAAGTGGATAAAGTGCAATCAGGTAATTTGTGCAGCTTATACAGAGTATGTACCCCGTAGGGCAAATAGAAGAAAAAAACGTTTACACTTACACACAGTCCCTGATGGTATGGGACACAGTAAATGATGTAAGGCAAATCTTGATATAAGACCTCCAAAGAATAGAAGATGGTGTTAGTACACAAAACTTCAATTTAATACAAAAAGTGCTTAAAATATCTTACACTTCGGTTTTGGAGTAGCAGCAAAATCTTGGAGCATAGATAAAAATAGCAGGATCCGGAAAAAGCTCTAATGGGTAGTAGTAGATCGTGATCAACGCGTTTCGCCTCTAGGTAGTAGGCTTCATCAGGATCCAATAGTACCCATGAGAGACAGAGCAGTTTATATACTGTGCATATCAATTAAACAATAATTACATCACTATTAGGGCGACATAGCTAACAGCGTCGCGTCATACTATATGCGACCATATAAGCCGAAAAAAAAAAAAATAAAAAATTCAAACCAGTTTTTCGGCTTTTTCGCTATTCTGTAGTTAGATTCGGCTTTTTCCGTCATCTGTTCGTCTTCTGAGTACTTCCGATGGTGTTCATTTTCGTATTGACTACCTCTCGGATATTCTTCGGCTTTTTGTTCGAATTAGCGACTTCGTATTAACTTCTTTGGTCTTTTGAATAGGAGCCAATACGATATTCGAATGGAGGAAAGTCGGTTTATACATAGGAAGCTCGGTTTTGAATAGTGTCTTTTGTCCGAACAAGCAACTATAGTCCACATAGTTCACTCAGTATTAAATCCATGCAATATAAAACATAAAAATAATTAGATACACTCATAATACATTTACAAAAAGTATAACTTAGTGCGAAATTTAGTAGGAAAGAATTATTAAAAAATTATTAAAAAATCTATTTTAATTAGTAAGTAGTTTGCTTACAAAACTTTAAAATATTAGAAAAAAGTATATCTAAAAAACATATGTATAGTACCAATTTCGCACACAGTTTTAGATAAAGTTAAACAGATCAAAATCTGCGTTAAGGCCCGTGGGGTGTAAAGTGTTCATTTTAAAAACCCACTCCATTTCAGTTTGTCCAATTTTTTTGATATTGTTACCTCCTCTCCAATATTTTTTTACTATCATTATAGGCCAGAATTTAAGGTTTTTTGGATTTTTGTGGTGACATTCTAAGAAGTGTTGAGGTAGGGAATATTGTGTATTTCCCTTCCTTATGTTGGTCACGTGTTCTTCTATTCGTTTTTTTAAAGGCCTTATTGTCCTGCCTATATATTGGAGTCCGCAGGGACATTCTACAACATAAATTACGTTTTTAGTATGGCATGTCATAAATTCTTTTATTTCAAACTTTTCGGAGGTAGCCGTAGCAATAAAAGAGAGTATGGGGCTTTTTTCGTGTTTGGCTATACTGCATCCTGAGCACATTTTGCAGGGATAAAAACCAGGTTTCTCCCCTAGAAAGTGTAAGTTTTCTTTTTTGTTCTTGTTTTTTAATTTGGCTGTATAGTTATTAGTCAATTTACATTTAAAATTAGGTGCTCCTCTAAAAATTATTTTAGGCCTTTCTGGTAGCAATGGACCTAAAATGTCATCTTTTTTAATAAGGTTCCAGTGTTTGTTCAAAATTTTTTTTAATTTAACGGCCTTTAGATTATAATTCAAAATGATAGGTAGAGCGCATTCTGTGGTATTAGTTTGTGATTTTTCCCTATATTTTAAAAGTTCATTCCTGGGTTTTTTTAAAATTTCTAGAATCTGGGCGTTCAAAACAGCCTCTTTGTAGCCTTTTTCTAAAAATTTATCTTTTAAAATGCTGCATTGCTCTAAATAGGATGTTTCATCTCCACAATTTCTTCTTAATCTTAAAAACTGGCTTTTGGGGACTCCTCTAAGCCAAGTTGGATGATGACAACTCTCAATATCAATATAACTGTTGGAGTCTACTTTTTTAAAAAAGTTTTTTGTTTGTATTAGGCCCTCTTCTATGTAAATATCTAAGTCTAAAAATTGTATATTTGTTTTACTAAAATTTGAAGTTAGACTAATATTATATGTATTATTGTTGAGGTGTGTTAAAAATTGTTGGAGGTCTTTTTCTTCACCCTTCCATATGAAGAATAGGTCATCAATATATCTTCGATAGAGCACCAGATTTGCCAGCCAGCCATGCCCAGACCATACCGACTTGTTCTCCCAATCGGCCATGAACAGATTGGCATAGCTGGGGGCAAACCTAGTGCCCATCGCTGTACCCCTCTTTTGTAGAAAAAACTCTTCATTAAAGAAAAAATAATTATGGGTTAGAATAAGTTCTATACCCTCTACCATATATTCTATCTGAGTAGTGGCGAAAGAACCATCTTTTTCCAACATTCTTTGTACAGCCTCAATACCATGGACATGATCTATACAAGTATACAGAGATGATACGTCACTAGTCACCAAGATATAATCTTCCTTCCACTCTATGTTGTTGAGTTCTTGTAATATACTAATTGTGTCTTTTAGATGTGATTTGTTTTTTTGGACAACAGGTTGAAGTAATATATCTATGTATTCAGACAAACTACTGAAAAGGGAGTCTATTCCCGAGACTATAGGCCTCCCTGGTGGATTCACTGCATCCTTGTGTATTTTCGGGAGGAAATATATCACAGGTAGTTTCGGATGTAAAACATTAATATATTTGTATTCATTCTCTGTGAGAATATTTAGATTTTTTCCTTTGTCCAGGTATTTAGTTAAAACTTTCTTGTAGTTGTTAGTAGGATCTGTTTTTAAAAGAATGTATGTATTGAGATCTCTCAACTGTCTGTAAGCTTCAAGTATGTATTTTTCACGGGACTGAATGACTATCCCTCCGCCCTTATCGGCTGATTTTATAATAATGGTTTCATCTTTTTGTAAATCATTCATTATAATTTGTTCTTTTTTAGTCATATTATATTTCTCTTTTTTATGTGGTATTATATTTTTAAGATCTTTGACCACTGATTTTTCAAATAGGTCTATTGCTCCTGATTTAAAAGTTGAGGGATAGAATGTTGATCTATTCTTTAGATTAGTCTGTATATACGGAGAGGGGGATGAGTTCACAATATCTTTAGGCCTTAGAGCATAATATCTCTTTAATGTAGCATTTCTTACAAATTTGTTTACATCTACATAGGCCGAAAACAGATTAAATTTATTCGTAGGTGCAAATTTCAACCCTTTATTCAAAACTAAAAGTTGTTGTTGGGTTAAGATTTTTTGGGAAAGATTAAAAATACCAGGGAATGTTGGATCTGTTTCTATATTTGTCTTTAGTATCTTTAGTTTCTTCTTCTCCTGTATATGTTTCCCTGCTCTAACACCCCTAGGTAGTCTCTTTTTCTTAAGTCCATTTCTTGTGGGGACCTCGGAGGGGGTCTGGTTAATTGTCGTTCCCTGTCTAAAAAAGGAGATGTTTCTCCTAGTTCTGACAGTACTCTGAACCTATTAGTGGTGTTTAATCTTGTCGGAGTCGTGTTCTTAGTCGTATTTCTTGATCTGGATGGTTTCCTATATATATAATCTGAATTGTTTGAATGTGCAAAATCATAAGTGCGAGTAGATGTATATGTGTTTTTTGGTTTAAATCCTGTGTTGTGAGGTCTATAAGATCTATTTTTATTAAAAGGGTATTTATTAGTATAAGAATCATCTTGGTGCATATTTTTATAATTGCTGTGCTTATTTAAGTGCAAATCGTCTTTGTGTATATTTCTATAATTAGTGGGTTCTCTAAAAGTGTTAAGTCTATAATCTTCTGTATCTCTTTTATATTTTTTAACTTTTATATCTTTAGTTTCCTTTTCCACCTCTAATAGGTTTTGGACAATTTTATCTGAGATAGAAGATTGATCTGAACAATCCTGGTGTAAAGTGCTTTCGATACTTAAAATTTCAGAATCAAGTATATCTAAAGTGCGGGTTCTCTGTTTGATAATTAATTTCATAAGGTGAACAGTGCAAGTTTCTAAAATACCATTCCATTCAGAAACAAATTTACAATCCTCTATATCAAAGGTAGGTTTTTTAAAAATACGCAGACCTCGAGGGGTAATTTTCTCATCTATATATTTTTTAAGGGTAACAATTTCCCATTTGATTTTTAATTCTTTAGTTAGCAATTTTTCTAATTTGTATTGGAGTTCCATAGTGTCTGGAGACATATGTGTCTCTAAATCTTCTTTGTGCCCAAAGACATCATCAACATTAATTTGATATTTTTTCCTATAGTCAAAAATAGACATAATATCACTTTCCCAATGGCAGCTCTACCTCTGTTGGGATAATACAATGTCAAAAGAGTAAAATGGGAGAGGTAAATGCGCTCTGAGGGATATAGCACTAGCAGCAACTAGCCCAGCAGTTATCCCAACAAACTGCAATACAGATAAACAACAAACATATACAAAGTGGCAGTGCGCTTATGTGCTGAAAAGTGGATAAAGTGCAATCAGGTAATTTGTGCAGCTTATACAGAGTATGTACCCCGTAGGGCAAATAGAAGAAAAAAACGTTTACACTTACACACAGTCCCTGATGGTATGGGACACAGTAAATGATGTAAGGCAAATCTTGATATAAGACCTCCAAAGAATAGAAGATGGTGTTAGTACACAAAACTTCAATTTAATACAAAAAGTGCTTAAAATATCTTACACTTCGGTTTTGGAGTAGCAGCAAAATCTTGGAGCATAGATAAAAATAGCAGGATCCGGAAAAAGCTCTAATGGGTAGTAGTAGATCGTGATCAACGCGTTTCGCCTCTAGGTAGTAGGCTTCATCAGGATCCAATAGTACCCATGAGAGACAGAGCAGTTTATATACTGTGCATATCAATTAAACAATAATTACATCACTATTAGGGCGACATAGCTAACAGCGTCGCGTCATACTATATGCGACCATATAAGCCGAAAAAAAAAAAAAAATAAAAATAAAAAATTCAAACCAGTTTTTCGGCTTTTTCGCTATTCTGTAGTTAGATTCGGCTTTTTCCGTCATCTGTTCGTCTTCTGAGTACTTCCGATGGTGTTCATTTTCGTATTGACTACCTCTCGGATATTCTTCGGCTTTTTGTTCGAATTAGCGACTTCGTATTAACTTCTTTGGTCTTTTGAATAGGAGCCAATACGATATTCGAATGGAGGAAAGTCGGTTTATACATAGGAAGCTCGGTTTTGAATAGTGTCTTTTGTCCGAACAAGCAACTATAGTCCACATAGTTCACTCAGTATTAAATCCATGCAATATAAAACATAAAAATAATTAGATACACTCATAATACATTTACAAAAAGTATAACTTAGTGCGAAATTTAGTAGGAAAGAATTATTAAAAAATTATTAAAAAATCTATTTTAATTAGTAAGTAGTTTGCTTACAAAACTTTAAAATATTAGAAAAAAGTATATCTAAAAAACATATGTATAGTACCAATTTCGCACACAGTTTTAGATAAAGTTAAACAGATCAAAATCTGCGTTAAGGCCCGTGGGGTGTAAAGTGTTCATTTTAAAAACCCACTCCATTTCAGTTTGTCCAATTTTTTTGATATTGTTACCTCCTCTCCAATATTTTTTTACTATCATTATAGGCCAGAATTTAAGGTTTTTTGGATTTTTGTGGTGACATTCTAAGAAGTGTTGAGGTAGGGAATATTGTGTATTTCCCTTCCTTATGTTGGTCACGTGTTCTTCTATTCGTTTTTTTAAAGGCCTTATTGTCCTGCCTATATATTGGAGTCCGCAGGGACATTCTACAACATAAATTACGTTTTTAGTATGGCATGTCATAAATTCTTTTATTTCAAACTTTTCGGAGGTAGCCGTAGCAATAAAAGAGAGTATGGGGCTTTTTTCGTGTTTGGCTATACTGCATCCTGAGCACATTTTGCAGGGATAAAACCAGGTTTCTCCCCTAGAAAGTGTAAGTTTTCTTTTTTGTTCTTGTTTTTTAATTTGGCTGTATAGTTATTAGTCAATTTACATTTAAAATTAGGTGCTCCTCTAAAAATTATTTTAGGCCTTTCTGGTAGCAATGGACCTAAAATGTCATCTTTTTTAATAAGGTTCCAGTGTTTGTTCAAATTTTTTTTTAATTTAACGGCCTTTAGATTATAATTCAAAATGATAGGTAGAGCGCATTCTGTGGTATTAGTTTGTGATTTTTCCCTATATTTTAAAAGTTCATTCCTGGGTTTTTTTAAAATTTCTAGAATCTGGGCGTTCAAAACAGCCTCTTTGTAGCCTTTTTCTAAAAATTTATCTTTTAAAATGCTGCATTGCTCTAAATAGGATGTTTCATCTCCACAATTTCTTCTTAATCTTAAAAACTGGCTTTTGGGGACTCCTCTAAGCCAAGTTGGATGATGACAACTCTCAATATCAATATAACTGTTGGAGTCTACTTTTTTAAAAAAGTTTTTTGTTTGTATTAGGCCCTCTTCTATGTAAATATCTAAGTCTAAAAATTGTATATTTGTTTTACTAAAATTTGAAGTTAGACTAATATTATATGTATTATTGTTGAGGTGTGTTAAAAATTGTTGGAGGTCTTTTTCTTCACCCTTCCATATGAAGAATAGGTCATCAATATATCTTCGATAGAGCACCAGATTTGCCAGCCAGCCATGCCCAGACCATACCGACTTGTTCTCCCAATCGGCCATGAACAGATTGGCATAGCTGGGGGCAAACCTAGTGCCCATCGCTGTACCCCTCTTTTGTAGAAAAAACTCTTCATTAAAGAAAAAATAATTATGGGTTAGAATAAGTTCTATACCCTCTACCATATATTCTATCTGAGTAGTGGCGAAAGAACCATCTTTTTCCAACATTCTTTGTACAGCCTCAATACCATGGACATGATCTATACAAGTATACAGAGATGATACGTCACTAGTCACCAAGATATACTACCAGAAAGGCCTAAAATAATTTTTAGAGGAGCACCTAATTTTAAATGTAAATTGACTAATAACTATACAGCCAAATTAAAAAACAAGAACAAAAAAGAAAACTTACACTTTCTAGGGGAGAAACCTGGTTTTTATCCCTGCAAAATGTGCTCAGGATGCAGTATAGCCAAACACGAAAAAAGCCCCATACTCTCTTTTATTGCTACGGCTACCTCCGAAAAGTTTGAAATAAAAGAATTTATGACATGCCATACTAAAAACGTAATTTATGTTGTAGAATGTCCCTGCGGACTCCAATATATAGGCAGGACAATAAGGCCTTTAAAAAAACGAATAGAAGAACACGTGACCAACATAAGGAAGGGAAATACACAATATTCCCTACCTCAACACTTCTTAGAATGTCACCACAAAAATCCAAAAAACCTTAAATTCTGGCCTATAATGATAGTAAAAAAATATTGGAGAGGAGGTAACAATATCAAAAAAATTGGACAAACTGAAATGGAGTGGGTTTTTAAAATGAACACTTTACACCCCACGGGCCTTAACGCAGATTTTGATCTGTTTAACTTTATCTAAAACTGTGTGCGAAATTGGTACTATACATATGTTTTTTAGATATACTTTTTTCTAATATTTTAAAGTTTTGTAAGCAAACTACTTACTAATTAAAATAGATTTTTTAATAATTTTTTAATAATTCTTTCCTACTAAATTTCGCACTAAGTTATACTTTTTGTAAATGTATTATGAGTGTATCTAATTATTTTTATGTTTTATATTGCATGGATTTAATACTGAGTGAACTATGTGGACTATAGTTGCTTGTTCGGACAAAAGACACTATTCAAAACCGAGCTTCCTATGTATAAACCGACTTTCCTCCATTCGAATATCGTATTGGCTCCTATTCAAAAGACCAAAGAAGTTAATACGAAGTCGCTAATTCGAACAAAAAGCCGAAGAATATCCGAGAGGTAGTCAATACGAAAATGAACACCATCGGAAGTACTCAGAAGACGAACAGATGACGGAAAAAGCCGAATCTAACTACAGAATAGCGAAAAAGCCGAAAAACTGGTTTGAATTTTTAATTTTTTTTTTTTTTTTTTTTTTCGGCTTATATGGTCGCATATAGTATGACGCGACGCTGTTAGCTATGTCGCCCTAATAGTGATGTAATTATTGTTTAATTGATATGCACAGTATATAAACTGCTCTGTCTCTCATGGGTACTATTGGATCCTGATGAAGCCTACTACCTAGAGGCGAAACGCGTTGATCACGATCTACTACTACCCATTAGAGCTTTTTCCGGATCCTGCTATTTTTATCTATGCTCCAAGATTTTGCTGCTACTCCAAAACCGAAGTGTAAGATATTTTAAGCACTTTTTGTATTAAATTGAAGTTTTGTGTACTAACACCATCTTCTATTCTTTGGAGGTCTTATATCAAGATTTGCCTTACATCATTTACTGTGTCCCATACCATCAGGGACTGTGTGTAAGTGTAAACGTTTTTTTCTTCTATTTGCCCTACGGGGTACATACTCTGTATAAGCTGCACAAATTACCTGATTGCACTTTATCCACTTTTCAGCACATAAGCGCACTGCCACTTTGTATATGTTTGTTGTTTATCTGTATTGCAGTTTGTTGGGATAACTGCTGGGCTAGTTGCTGCTAGTGCTATATCCCTCAGAGCGCATTTACCTCTCCCATTTTACTCTTTTGACATTGTATTATCCCAACAGAGGTAGAGCTGCCATTGGGAAAGTGATATTATGTCTATTTTTGACTATAGGAAAAAATATCAAATTAATGTTGATGATGTCTTTGGGCACAAAGAAGATTTAGAGACACATATGTCTCCAGACACTATGGAACTCCAATACAAATTAGAAAAATTGCTAACTAAAGAATTAAAAATCAAATGGGAAATTGTTACCCTTAAAAAATATATAGATGAGAAAATTACCCCTCGAGGTCTGCGTATTTTTAAAAAACCTACCTTTGATATAGAGGATTGTAAATTTGTTTCTGAATGGAATGGTATTTTAGAAACTTGCACTGTTCACCTTATGAAATTAATTATCAAACAGAGAACCCGCACTTTAGATATACTTGATTCTGAAATTTTAAGTATCGAAAGCACTTTACACCAGGATTGTTCAGATCAATCTTCTATCTCAGATAAAATTGTCCAAAACCTATTAGAGGTGGAAAAGGAAACTAAAGATATAAAAGTTAAAAAATATAAAAGAGATACAGAAGATTATAGACTTAACACTTTTAGAGAACCCACTAATTATAGAAATATACACAAAGACGATTTGCACTTAAATAAGCACAGCAATTATAAAAATATGCACCAAGATGATTCTTATACTAATAAATACCCTTTTAATAAAAATAGATCTTATAGACCTCACAACACAGGATTTAAACCAAAAAACACATATACATCTACTCGCACTTATGATTTTGCACATTCAAACAATTCAGATTATATATATAGGAAACCATCCAGATCAAGAAATACGACTAAGAACACGACTCCGACAAGATTAAACACCACTAATAGGTTCAGAGTACTGTCAGAACTAGGAGAAACATCTCCTTTTTTAGACAGGGAACGACAATTAACCAGACCCCCTCCGAGGTCCCCACAAGAAATGGACTTAAGAAAAAGAGACTACCTAGGGGTGTTAGAGCAGGGAAACATATACAGGAGAAGAAGAAACTAAAGATACTAAAGACAAATATAGAAACAGATCCAACATTCCCTGGTATTTTTAATCTTTCCCAAAAAATCTTAACCCAACAACAACTTTTAGTTTTGAATAAAGGGTTGAAATTTGCACCTACGAATAAATTTAATCTGTTTTCGGCCTATGTAGATGTAAACAAATTTGTAAGAAATGCTACATTAAAGAGATATTATGCTCTAAGGCCTAAAGATATTGTGAACTCATCCCCCTCTCCGTATATACAGACTAATCTAAAGAATAGATCAACATTCTATCCCTCAACTTTTAAATCAGGAGCAATAGACCTATTTGAAAAATCAGTGGTCAAAGATCTTAAAAATATAATACCACATAAAAAAGAGAAATATAATATGACTAAAAAAGAACAAATTATAATGAATGATTTACAAAAAGATGAAACCATTATTATAAAATCAGCCGATAAGGGCGGAGGGATAGTCATTCAGTCCCGTGAAAAATACATACTTGAAGCTTACAGACAGTTGAGAGATCTCAATACATACATTCTTTTAAAAACAGATCCTACTAACAACTACAAGAAAGTTTTAACTAAATACCTGGACAAAGGAAAAAATCTAAATATTCTCACAGAGAATGAATACAAATATATTAATGTTTTACATCCGAAACTACCTGTGATATATTTCCTCCCGAAAATACACAAGGATGCAGTGAATCCACCAGGGAGGCCTATAGTCTCGGGAATAGACTCCCTTTTCAGTAGTTTGTCTGAATACATAGATATATTACTTCAACCTGTTGTCCAAAAAAACAAATCACATCTAAAAGACACAATTAGTATATTACAAGAACTCAACAACATAGAGTGGAAGGAAGATTATATCTTGGTGACTAGTGACGTATCATCTCTGTATACTTGTATAGATCATGTCCATGGTATTGAGGCTGTACAAAGAATGTTGGAAAAAGATGGTTCTTTCGCCACTACTCAGATAGAATATATGGTAGAGGGTATAGAACTTATTCTAACCCATAATTATTTTTTCTTTAATGAAGAGTTTTTTCTACAAAAGAGGGGTACAGCGATGGGCACTAGGTTTGCCCCCAGCTATGCCAATCTGTTCATGGCCGATTGGGAGAACAAGTCGGTATGGTCTGGGCATGGCTGGCTGGCAAATCTGGTGCTCTATCGAAGATATATTGATGACCTATTCTTCATATGGAAGGGTGAAGAAAAAGACCTCCAACAATTTTTAACACACCTCAACAATAATACATATAATATTAGTCTAACTTCAAATTTTAGTAAAACAAATATACAATTTTTAGACTTAGATATTTACATAGAAGAGGGCCTAATACAAACAAAAAACTTTTTTAAAAAAGTAGACTCCAACAGTTATATTGATATTGAGAGTTGTCATCATCCAACTTGGCTTAGAGGAGTCCCCAAAAGCCAGTTTTTAAGATTAAGAAGAAATTGTGGAGATGAAACATCCTATTTAGAGCAATGCAGCATTTTAAAAGATAAATTTTTAGAAAAAGGCTACAAAGAGGCTGTTTTGAACGCCCAGATTCTAGAAATTTTAAAAAAACCCAGGAATGAACTTTTAAAATATAGGGAAAAATCACAAACTAATACCACAGAATGCGCTCTACCTATCATTTTGAATTATAATCTAAAGGCCGTTAAATTAAAAAAAATTTTGAACAAACACTGGAACCTTATTAAAAAAGATGACATTTTAGGTCCATTGCTACCAGAAAGGCCTAAAATAATTTTTAGAGGAGCACCTAATTTTAAATGTAAATTGACTAATAACTATACAGCCAAATTAAAAAACAAGAACAAAAAAGAAAACTTACACTTTCTAGGGGAGAAACCTGGTTTTTATCCCTGCAAAATGTGCTCAGGATGCAGTATAGCCAAACACGAAAAAAGCCCCATACTCTCTTTTATTGCTACGGCTACCTCCGAAAAGTTTGAAATAAAAGAATTTATGACATGCCATACTAAAAACGTAATTTATGTTGTAGAATGTCCCTGCGGACTCCAATATATAGGCAGGACAATAAGGCCTTTAAAAAAACGAATAGAAGAACACGTGACCAACATAAGGAAGGGAAATACACAATATTCCCTACCTCAACACTTCTTAGAATGTCACCACAAAAATCCAAAAAACCTTAAATTCTGGCCTATAATGATAGTAAAAAAATATTGGAGAGGAGGTAACAATATCAAAAAAATTGGACAAACTGAAATGGAGTGGGTTTTTAAAATGAACACTTTACACCCCACGGGCCTTAACGCAGATTTTGATCTGTTTAACTTTATCTAAAACTGTGTGCGAAATTGGTACTATACATATGTTTTTTAGATATACTTTTTTCTAATATTTTAAAGTTTTGTAAGCAAACTACTTACTAATTAAAATAGATTTTTTAATAATTTTTTAATAATTCTTTCCTACTAAATTTCGCACTAAGTTATACTTTTTGTAAATGTATTATGAGTGTATCTAATTATTTTTATGTTTTATATTGCATGGATTTAATACTGAGTGAACTATGTGGACTATAGTTGCTTGTTCGGACAAAAGACACTATTCAAAACCGAGCTTCCTATGTATAAACCGACTTTCCTCCATTCGAATATCGTATTGGCTCCTATTCAAAAGACCAAAGAAGTTAATACGAAGTCGCTAATTCGAACAAAAAGCCGAAGAATATCCGAGAGGTAGTCAATACGAAAATGAACACCATCGGAAGTACTCAGAAGACGAACAGATGACGGAAAAAGCCGAATCTAACTACAGAATAGCGAAAAAGCCGAAAAACTGGTTTGAATTTTTTATTTTTTTTTTTTTTTTTTTTTTTTTTTTCGGCTTATATGGTCGCATATAGTATGACGCGACGCTGTTAGCTATGTCGCCCTAATAGTGATGTAATTATTGTTTAATTGATATGCACAGTATATAAACTGCTCTGTCTCTCATGGGTACTATTGGATCCTGATGAAGCCTACTACCTAGAGGCGAAACGCGTTGATCACGATCTACTACTACCCATTAGAGCTTTTTCCGGATCCTGCTATTTTTATCTATGCTCCAAGATTTTGCTGCTACTCCAAAACCGAAGTGTAAGATATTTTAAGCACTTTTTGTATTAAATTGAAGTTTTGTGTACTAACACCATCTTCTATTCTTTGGAGGTCTTATATCAAGATTTGCCTTACATCATTTACTGTGTCCCATACCATCAGGGACTGTGTGTAAGTGTAAACGTTTTTTTCTTCTATTTGCCCTACGGGGTACATACTCTGTATAAGCTGCACAAATTACCTGATTGCACTTTATCCACTTTTCAGCACATAAGCGCACTGCCACTTTGTATATGTTTGTTGTTTATCTGTATTGCAGTTTGTTGGGATAACTGCTGGGCTAGTTGCTGCTAGTGCTATATCCCTCAGAGCGCATTTACCTCTCCCATTTTACTCTTTTGACATTGTATTATCCCAACAGAGGTAGAGCTGCCATTGGGAAAGTGATATTATGTCTATTTTTGACTATAGGAAAAAATATCAAATTAATGTTGATGATGTCTTTGGGCACAAAGAAGATTTAGAGACACATATGTCTCCAGACACTATGGAACTCCAATACAAATTAGAAAAATTGCTAACTAAAGAATTAAAAATCAAATGGGAAATTGTTACCCTTAAAAAATATATAGATGAGAAAATTACCCCTCGAGGTCTGCGTATTTTTAAAAAAACCTACCTTTGATATAGAGGATTGTAAATTTGTTTCTGAATGGAATGGTATTTTAGAAACTTGCACTGTTCACCTTATGAAATTAATTATCAAACAGAGAACCCGCACTTTAGATATACTTGATTCTGAAATTTTAAGTATCGAAAGCACTTTACACCAGGATTGTTCAGATCAATCTTCTATCTCAGATAAAATTGTCCAAAACCTATTAGAGGTGGAAAAGGAAACTAAAGATATAAAAGTTAAAAAATATAAAAGAGATACAGAAGATTATAGACTTAACACTTTTAGAGAACCCACTAATTATAGAAATATACACAAAGACGATTTGCACTTAAATAAGCACAGCAATTATAAAAATATGCACCAAGATGATTCTTATACTAATAAATACCCTTTTAATAAAAATAGATCTTATAGACCTCACAACACAGGATTTAAACCAAAAAACACATATACATCTACTCGCACTTATGATTTTGCACATTCAAACAATTCAGATTATATATATAGGAAACCATCCAGATCAAGAAATACGACTAAGAACACGACTCCGACAAGATTAAACACCACTAATAGGTTCAGAGTACTGTCAGAACTAGGAGAAACATCTCCTTTTTTAGACAGGGAACGACAATTAACCAGACCCCCTCCGAGGTCCCCACAAGAAATGGACTTAAGAAAAAGAGACTACCTAGGGGTGTTAGAGCAGGGAAACATATACAGGAGAAGAAGAAACTAAAGATACTAAAGACAAATATAGAAACAGATCCAACATTCCCTGGTATTTTTAATCTTTCCCAAAAAATCTTAACCCAACAACAACTTTTAGTTTTGAATAAAGGGTTGAAATTTGCACCTACGAATAAATTTAATCTGTTTTCGGCCTATGTAGATGTAAACAAATTTGTAAGAAATGCTACATTAAAGAGATATTATGCTCTAAGGCCTAAAGATATTGTGAACTCATCCCCCTCTCCGTATATACAGACTAATCTAAAGAATAGATCAACATTCTATCCCTCAACTTTTAAATCAGGAGCAATAGACCTATTTGAAAAATCAGTGGTCAAAGATCTTAAAAATATAATACCACATAAAAAAGAGAAATATAATATGACTAAAAAAGAACAAATTATAATGAATGATTTACAAAAAGATGAAACCATTATTATAAAATCAGCCGATAAGGGCGGAGGGATAGTCATTCAGTCCCGTGAAAAATACATACTTGAAGCTTACAGACAGTTGAGAGATCTCAATACATACATTCTTTTAAAAACAGATCCTACTAACAACTACAAGAAAGTTTTAACTAAATACCTGGACAAAGGAAAAAATCTAAATATTCTCACAGAGAATGAATACAAATATATTAATGTTTTACATCCGAAACTACCTGTGATATATTTCCTCCCGAAAATACACAAGGATGCAGTGAATCCACCAGGGAGGCCTATAGTCTCGGGAATAGACTCCCTTTTCAGTAGTTTGTCTGAATACATAGATATATTACTTCAACCTGTTGTCCAAAAAAACAAATCACATCTAAAAGACACAATTAGTATATTACAAGAACTCAACAACATAGAGTGGAAGGAAGATTATATCTTGGTGACTAGTGACGTATCATCTCTGTATACTTGTATAGATCATGTCCATGGTATTGAGGCTGTACAAAGAATGTTGGAAAAAGATGGTTCTTTCGCCACTACTCAGATAGAATATATGGTAGAGGGTATAGAACTTATTCTAACCCATAATTATTTTTTCTTTAATGAAGAGTTTTTTCTACAAAAGAGGGGTACAGCGATGGGCACTAGGTTTGCCCCCAGCTATGCCAATCTGTTCATGGCCGATTGGGAGAACAAGTCGGTATGGTCTGGGCATGGCTGGCTGGCAAATCTGGTGCTCTATCGAAGATATATTGATGACCTATTCTTCATATGGAAGGGTGAAGAAAAAGACCTCCAACAATTTTTAACACACCTCAACAATAATACATATAATATTAGTCTAACTTCAAATTTTAGTAAAACAAATATACAATTTTTAGACTTAGATATTTACATAGAAGAGGGCCTAATACAAACAAAAAACTTTTTTAAAAAAGTAGACTCCAACAGTTATATTGATATTGAGAGTTGTCATCATCCAACTTGGCTTAGAGGAGTCCCCAAAAGCCAGTTTTTAAGATTAAGAAGAAATTGTGGAGATGAAACATCCTATTTAGAGCAATGCAGCATTTTAAAAGATAAATTTTTAGAAAAAGGCTACAAAGAGGCTGTTTTGAACGCCCAGATTCTAGAAATTTTAAAAAAACCCAGGAATGAACTTTTAAAATATAGGGAAAAATCACAAACTAATACCACAGAATGCGCTCTACCTATCATTTTGAATTATAATCTAAAGGCCGTTAAATTAAAAAAAATTTTGAACAAACACTGGAACCTTATTAAAAAAGATGACATTTTAGGTCCATTGCTACCAGAAAGGCCTAAAATAATTTTTAGAGGAGCACCTAATTTTAAATGTAAATTGACTAATAACTATACAGCCAAATTAAAAAACAAGAACAAAAAAGAAAACTTACACTTTCTAGGGGAGAAACCTGGTTTTTATCCCTGCAAAATGTGCTCAGGATGCAGTATAGCCAAACACGAAAAAAGCCCCATACTCTCTTTTATTGCTACGGCTACCTCCGAAAAGTTTGAAATAAAAGAATTTATGACATGCCATACTAAAAACGTAATTTATGTTGTAGAATGTCCCTGCGGACTCCAATATATAGGCAGGACAATAAGGCCTTTAAAAAAACGAATAGAAGAACACGTGACCAACATAAGGAAGGGAAATACACAATATTCCCTACCTCAACACTTCTTAGAATGTCACCACAAAAATCCAAAAAACCTTAAATTCTGGCCTATAATGATAGTAAAAAAATATTGGAGAGGAGGTAACAATATCAAAAAAATTGGACAAACTGAAATGGAGTGGGTTTTTAAAATGAACACTTTACACCCCACGGGCCTTAACGCAGATTTTGATCTGTTTAACTTTATCTAAAACTGTGTGCGAAATTGGTACTATACATATGTTTTTTAGATATACTTTTTTCTAATATTTTAAAGTTTTGTAAGCAAACTACTTACTAATTAAAATAGATTTTTTAATAATTTTTTAATAATTCTTTCCTACTAAATTTCGCACTAAGTTATACTTTTTGTAAATGTATTATGAGTGTATCTAATTATTTTTATGTTTTATATTGCATGGATTTAATACTGAGTGAACTATGTGGACTATAGTTGCTTGTTCGGACAAAAGACACTATTCAAAACCGAGCTTCCTATGTATAAACCGACTTTCCTCCATTCGAATATCGTATTGGCTCCTATTCAAAAGACCAAAGAAGTTAATACGAAGTCGCTAATTCGAACAAAAAGCCGAAGAATATCCGAGAGGTAGTCAATACGAAAATGAACACCATCGGAAGTACTCAGAAGACGAACAGATGACGGAAAAAGCCGAATCTAACTACAGAATAGCGAAAAAGACCGAAAAACTGGTTTGAATTTTTTTTTTTTTTTTTTTTTCGGCTTATATGGTCGCATATAGTATGACGCGACGCTGTTAGCTATGTCGCCCTAATAGTGATGTAATTATTGTTTAATTGATATGCACAGTATATAAACTGCTCTGTCTCTCATGGGTACTATTGGATCCTGATGAAGCCTACTACCTAGAGGCGAAACGCGTTGATCACGATCTACTACTACCCATTAGAGCTTTTTCCGGATCCTGCTATTTTTATCTATGCTCCAAGATTTTGCTGCTACTCCAAAACCGAAGTGTAAGATATTTTAAGCACTTTTTGTATTAAATTGAAGTTTTGTGTACTAACACCATCTTCTATTCTTTGGAGGTCTTATATCAAGATTTGCCTTACATCATTTACTGTGTCCCATACCATCAGGGACTGTGTGTAAGTGTAAACGTTTTTTTCTTCTATTTGCCCTACGGGGTACATACTCTGTATAAGCTGCACAAATTACCTGATTGCACTTTATCCACTTTTCAGCACATAAGCGCACTGCCACTTTGTATATGTTTGTTGTTTATCTGTATTGCAGTTTGTTGGGATAACTGCTGGGCTAGTTGCTGCTAGTGCTATATCCCTCAGAGCGCATTTACCTCTCCCATTTTACTCTTTTGACAAGATGATGATATGATGATGATGATGATGATATCCTGATGGTGATGATATCATGATGATGATGATGATATCATGATGATGATGATGATGATGATATGATGATGATGATGATGATGATATCATGATGATGATGATATCATGATGATGATGATATCATGATGATGATGATGATGATGATGATGATATCATCATGATGATGATGATGATATCATCATGATGATGATGATGATATCATCATGATGATGATGATGATATCATCATGATGATGATGATGATATCATCATGATGATGATGATGATATCATCATGATGATGATGATGATATCATCATGATGATGATGATGATATCATCATGATGATGATATCATGATGATGATGATATCATGATGATGATGATGATGATATTATGATGATGATATCGATGATGATGATGATGATGATGATGATGATGATATCCTGATGATGATATCCTGATGATGATGATATCATGATGATGATATCCTGATGATGATGATATCATGATGATGATGATGATATCATGATGATGATGATGATGATGATGATATCATGATGATGATGATGATGATGATATCATGATGATGATGATGATGATGATATCATGATGATGATATCATGATGATGATGATAACATGATGATGATGATATCATGATGAAATCATGATGATGATGATGATATCATGATGATGATGATATCATGATGATGATGATGATATCATGATGGTGATGATGATGATATCATGATGATGATGATATCATGATGATGATATCGATGATGATGATGATGATGATGATATCATGATGATGATATCCTGATGATGATGATATCATGATGATGATATCCTGATGATGATGATATCATGATGATGATATCCTGATGATGATGATATCATGATGATGATATCCTGATGATGATGATATCATGATGATATCATGATGATGATGATGATGATGATATCATGATGATGATGATATCATGATGATGATGATGATATCATGATGATGATGATGATGATGATGATATCATGATGATGATGATATCGATGATGATGATGATGATGATGATGATGATGATGATGATATCATGATGATGATATGATGATGATGATGATATCATGATGATGATGTTCTGATGATGATGATATCATGATGATGATATCCTGATGATGATGATATCATGATGATGATATCCTGATGATGATGATATCATGATGATATCATGATGATATCATGATGATATCATGATGATATCATGATGATGATGATGATGATATCATGATGATGATGATATCATGATGATGATGATGATATCATGATGATGATGATGATATCATGATGATGATGATGATATCATGATATGATGATGATGATATTATGATGATGATGATGATGATATCATGATGATGATGTTCTGATGATGATGATATCATGATGATGATATCCTGATGATGATGATATCATGATGATGATATCCTGATGATGATGATATCATGATGATATCATGATGATATCATGATGATATCATGATGATATCATGATGATGATGATGATGATATCATGATGATGATGATATCATGATGATGATGATGATATCATGATGATGATGATGATATCATGATGATGATGATGATATCATGATATGATGATGATGATATTATGATGATGATATCATGATATGATGATGATGATGATGATGATGATGATATTATGATGATATCAAGATGATGATATGATGATGATGATGATGATATCCTGATGGTGATGATATCATGATGATGATGATGATGATATTATGATGATATCAAGATGATGATATGATGATGATGATGATGATATCATGATGATGATGATGATATCATGATGATGATGATGATGATGATGATATCATGATGATGATGATGATGATGATGATATCATGATGATGATGATATCATGATGATGATGATGATATGATGATGATATCATGATGATGATGATATCATGATGATGATGATATCGATGATGATGATGATGATGATGATGATGATGATATGATGATGATGATATCCTGATGATGATGATATCATGATGATGATGATATCATGATGATGATATCCTGATGATGATGATATCATGATGATATCATGATGATGATGATGATGATATCATGATGATGATGATGATGATGATGATATGATGATGATGATATCATGATGATGATATCCTGATGATGATGATATCATGATGATATCATGATGATGATGATATCATGATGATGATGATGATGATGATGATGATGATGATGATGATGATATCATCATGATGATGATGATATCATCATGATGATGATGATTATATCATCATGATGATGATGATGATATCATGATGATGATGATGATGATATCATGATGATGATGATATCATGATGAAATCATGATGATGATGATGATGATGATATCATGATGATGATGATATCATGATGATGATGATGATATGATGATGATGATGATGATGATGATATCATGATGATGATGATATCGATGATGATGATGATGATGATGATGATGATGATGATATCATGATGATGATATCATGATGATGATATCCTGATGATGATGATATCATGATGATGATATCCTGATGATGATGATATCCTGATGATGATGATATCATGATGATGATGATATCATGATGATATCATGATGATGATGATGATATCATGATGATGATGATATCATGATGATGATGATGATATCATGATGATGATGATGATGATGATATCATGATGATGATGATGATATCGATGATGATGATGATGATGATGATGATATCATGATGATGATATGATGATGATGATGATATCATGATGATGATATCCTGATGATGATGATATCATGATGATGATATCCTGATGATGATGATATCATGATGATGATATCCTGATGATGATGATATCATGATGATATCATGATGATGATGATGATGATATCATGATGATGATGATATCATGATGATGATGATGATATCATGATGATGATGATGATATCATGATTTGATGATGATGATATTATGATGATGATATCATGATATGATGATGATGATGATGATGATATCATGATATGATGATGATGATATCATGATATGATGATGATGATGATGATATCATGATGATGATGATATCATGATGATGATGATGATATCATGATGATGATGATGATATCATGATATGATGATGATGATATTATGATGATGATATCATGATATGATGATGATGATGATGATATTATGATGATATCAAGATGATGATATGATGATGATGATGATATCCTGATGATGATGATATCATGATGATGATGATGATATCATGATGATGATGATGATGATGATATCATGATGATGATGATATCATGATGATGATGATATCATGATGATGATGATATGATGATGATGATGATGATATCATGATGATGATGATATCATGATGATGATGATATCATGATGATGATGATGATGATGATGATATCATGATGATGATGATGATGATGATGATATCATCATGATGATGATGATGATATCATCATGATGATGATATCATGATGATGATGATGATATTATGATGATGATGATGATGATATCATGATGATGATGATGATATCATGATGATTATGATGATGATATCATGATGATGATGATATCATGATGATGATGATGATATCATGATGATGATGATGATGATATCATGATGATGATGATGATGATATCATGATGATGATGATATCATGATGATGATGATATCATGATGATGATATCGATGATGATGATGATGATGATGATATCATGATGATGATATCCTGATGATGATGATATCCTGATGATGATGATATCCTGATGATGATGATATCATGATGATGATATCCTGATGATGATGATGATGATGATATCATGATGATGATGATGATGATATCATGATGATGATGATATCATGATGATGATATCGATGATGATGATGATGATGATGATGATGATATCATGATGATGATATCCTGATGATGATGATATCATGATGATGATATCCTGATGATGATGATATCATGATGATGATATCCTGATGATGATGATATCATGATGATATCATGATGATGATGATGATGATGATATCATGATGATGATGATATCATGATGATGATGATGATATCATGATGATGATGATAATGATGATGATATCATGATGATGATGATATCGATGATGATGATGATGATGATGATGATGATATCATGATGATGATATGATGATGATGATGATATCATGATGATGATGATGTTCTGATGATGATGATATCATGATGATGATATCCTGATGATGAGGATATCATGATGATGATATCCTGATGATGATGATATCATGATGATATCATGATGATATCATGATGATGATGATGATGATGATATCATGATGATGATGATATCATCATGATGATGATGATATCATGATGATGATGATGATATCATGATGATGATGATGATATCATGATATGATGATGATGATATTATGATGATGATATCATGATATGATGATGATGATGATGATGATGATATTATGATGATATCAAGATGATGATATGATGATGATGATGATATCCTGATGGTGATGATATCATGATGATGATGATGATATCATGATGATGATGATGATGATGATGATATCATGATGATGATGATGATGATGATATCATGATGATGATGATGATGATGATGATGATGATATCATCATGATGATGATGATGATGATGATGATATCATCATGATGATGATGATGATGATGATGATGATATCATCATCATCATCATCATCATGATATCATCATCATCATCATGATATCATCATCATCATCATGATATCATCATCATCATGATATTATCATCATCATCATGATATCATCATCATCATCATGATGATATCATCATCATCATCATGATGATATCATCATCATCATCATGATGATATCATCATCATCATCATCATCATCATCATCATCATCATCATGATATCATCATCATCATCATCATCATCATCATGATATCATCATCATCATCATCATATCATCATCATCATCATCATGATATCATCATCATCATCATCATGATATCATCATCATGATATCATCATCATCATCATCATGATATCATCATCATGATATCATCATCATCATGATATCATCATCATCATCATCATAATATCATCATCATCATCATGATATCATCATCATATATGATGATGATGATATCATCATGATGATGATGATGATATCATCATCATCATCATGATATCATCATCATCATGATATCATCATCATGATATCATCATCATCATCATGATGATATCATCATCATCATCATCATCATCATCATGATATCATCATCATCATCATCATCATGATATCATCATCATCATGATATCATCATCATCATCATCATATCATCATCATCATCATCATGATATCATCATCATCATCATGATATCATCATCATGATATCATCATCATCATCATCATGATATCATCATCATGATATCATCATCATCATCATCATGATATCATCATCATCATCATCATCATAATATCATCATCATCATCATGATATCATCATCATGATATCATCATCATCATGATATCATCATCATCATCATGATATCATCATCATCATGATATCATCATCATCATCATGATATCATGATGATGATGATATCATGATGATGATGATATCATGATGATGATGATATCATGATGATGATGATATCATGATGATGATATCATGATGATGATGATATCATGATGATGATATCATGATGATGATGATGATGATATCATGATGATGATATCATGATGATGATATCATGATGATGATGATGATGATGTCATGATGATGATGATGATGATATCATGATGATGATGATATCATGATGATGATGATGATATCATGATGATGATGATGATATCATGATGATGATGATATCATGATGATGATGATATGATGATGATGATGATGATATCATGATGATGATGATATCATGATGATGATGATATCATGATGATGATGATGATGATGATGATATCATGATGATGATGATGATGATGATGATATCATCATGATGATGATGATGATATCATCATGATGATGATATCATGATGATGATGATGATATTATGATGATGATGATGATGATATCATGATGATGATGATGATATCATGATGATTATGATGATGATATCATGATGATGATGATATCATGATGATGATGATGATATCATGATGATGATGATGATGATATCATGATGATGATGATGATGATATCATGATGATGATGATATCATGATGATGATGATATCATGATGATGATATCGATGATGATGATGATGATGATGATATCATGATGATGATATCCTGATGATGATGATATCCTGATGATGATGATATCCTGATGATGATGATATCATGATGATGATGATGATGATGATATCATGATGATGATGATATCATCATGATGATGATGATATCATGATGATGATGATGATATCATGATGATGATGATGATATCATGATATGATGATGATGATATTATGATGATGATATCATGATATGATGATGATGATGATGATGATGATATTATGATGATATCAAGATGATGATATGATGATGATGATGATATCCTGATGGTGATGATATCATGATGATGATGATGATATCATGATGATGATGATGATGATGATGATATCATGATGATGATGATGATGATGATATCATGATGATGATGATGATGATGATGATGATGATATCATCATGATGATGATGATGATGATGATGATATCATCATGATGATGATGATGATGATGATGATGATATCATCATCATCATCATCATGATATCATCATCATCATCATGATATCATCATCATCATCATGATATCATCATCATCATGATATTATCATCATCATCATGATATCATCATCATCATCATGATGATATCATCATCATCATCATGATGATATCATCATCATCATCATGATGATATCATCATCATCATCATCATCATCATCATCATCATCATCATCATCATCATGATATCATCATCATCATCATCATCATCATCATCATCATCATCATCATCATATCATCATCATCATCATCATGATATCATCATCATCATCATGATATCATCATCATGATATCATCATCATCATCATCATGATATCATCATCATGATATCATCATCATCATCATCATGATATCATCATCATCATCATCATAATATCATCATCATCATCATGATATCATCATCATATATGATGATGATGATATCATCATGATGATGATGATGATATCATCATCATCATCATGATATCATCATCATCATGATATCATCATCATGATATCATCATCATCATCATGATGATATCATCATCATCATCATCATCATCATCATGATATCATCATCATCATCATCATCATGATATCATCATCATCATGATATCATCATCATCATCATCATCATATCATCATCATCATCATCATGATATCATCATCATCATCATGATATCATCATCATGATATCATCATCATCATCATCATGATATCATCATCATGATATCATCATCATCATCATCATGATATCATCATCATCATCATCATCATAATATAATCATCATCATCATGATATCATCATCATGATATCATCATCATCATGATATCATCATCATCATGATATCATCATCATCATGATATCATCATCATCATCATGATATCATGATGATGATGATATCATGATGATGATGATATCATGATGATGATGATATCATGATGATGATGATATCATGATGATGATATCATGATGATGATGATATCATGATGATGATATCATGATGATGATGATGATGATATCATGATGATGATATCATGATGATGATGATGATGATGTCATGATGATGATGATGATGATATCATGATGATGATGATATCATGATGATGATGATGATATCATGATGATGATGATGATATCATGATGATGATGATATCATGATGATGATGATATGATGATGATGATGATGATATCATGATGATGATGATATCATGATGATGATGATATCATGATGATGATGATGATGATATCATGATGATGATGATGATGATGATGATATCATCATGATGATGATGATGATATCATCATGATGATGATATCATGATGATGATGATGATATTATGATGATGATGATGATGATATCATGATGATGATGATGATATCATGATGATTATGATGATGATATCATGATGATGATGATATCATGATGATGATGATGATATCATGATGATGATGATGATGATATCATGATGATGATGATGATGATATCATGATGATGATGATATCATGATGATGATGATATCATGATGATGATATCGATGATGATGATGATGATGATGATATCATGATGATGATATCCTGATGATGATGATATCCTGATGATGATGATATCCTGATGATGATGATATCATGATGATGATATCCTGATGATGATGATGATGATGATATCATGATGATGATGATGATGATATCATGATGATGATGATATCATGATGATGATATCGATGATGATGATGATGATGATGATGATGATATCATGATGATGATATCCTGATGATGATGATATCATGATGATGATATCCTGATGATGATGATATCATGATGATGATATCCTGATGATGATGATATCATGATGATATCATGATGATGATGATGATGATGATATCATGATGATGATGATATCATGATGATGATGATGATATCATGATGATGATGATAATGATGATGATATCATGATGATGATGATATCGATGATGATGATGATGATGATGATGATATCATGATGATGATATGATGATGATGATGATATCATGATGATGATGATGTTCTGATGATGATGATATCATGATGATGATATCCTGATGATGAGGATATCATGATGATGATATCCTGATGATGATGATATCATGATGATATCATGATGATATCATGATGATGATGATGATGATGATATCATGATGATGATGATATCATCATGATGATGATGATATCATGATGATGATGATGATATCATGATGATGATGATGATATCATGATATGATGATGATGATATTATGATGATGATATCATGATATGATGATGATGATGATGATGATATTATGATGATATCAAGATGATGATATGATGATGATGATGATATCCTGATGATGATGATATCATGATGATGATGATGATATCATGATGATGATGATGATGATGATGATATCATGATGATGATGATGATGATGATATCATGATGATGATGATGATGATGATGATGATATCATCATGATGATGATGATGATGATGATGATATCATCATGATGATGATGATGATGATGATGATGATATCATCATCATCATCATCATGATATCATCATCATCATCATGATATCATCATCATCATCATGATATCATCATCATCATGATATTATCATCATCATCATGATATCATCATCATCATCATGATGATATCATCATCATCATCATGATGATATCATCATCATCATCATGATGATATCATCATCATCATCATCATCATCATCATCATCATCATCATGATATCATCATCATCATCATCATCATCATCATGATATCATCATCATCATCATCATATCATCATCATCATCATCATGATATCATCATCATCATCATGATATCATCATCATGATATCATCATCATCATCATCATGATATCATCATCATGATATCATCATCATCATCATCATGATATCATCATCATCATCATCATAATATCATCATCATCATCATGATATCATCATCATATATGATGATGATGATATCATCATGATGATGATGATGATATCATCATCATCATCATGATATCATCATCATCATGATATCATCATCATGATATCATCATCATCATCATGATGATATCATCATCATCATCATCATCATCATCATGATATCATCATCATCATCATCATCATGATATCATCATCATCATGATATCATCATCATCATCATCATATCATCATCATCATCATCATGATATCATCATCATCATCATGATATCATCATCATGATATCATCATCATCATCATCATGATATCATCATCATGATATCATCATCATCATCATCATGATATCATCATCATCATCATCATCATCATCATAATATCATCATCATCATCATGATATCATCATCATGATATCATCATCATCATGATATCATCATCATCATGATATCATCATCATCATGATATCATCATCATCATCATGATATCATGATGATGATGATATCATGATGATGATGATATCATGATGATGATGATATCATGATGATGATGATATCATGATGATGATATCATGATGATGATGATATCATGATGATGATATCATGATGATGATGATGATGATATCATGATGATGATATCATGATGATGATATCATGATGATGATGATGATGATGTCATGATGATGATGATGATGATATCATGATGATGATGATATCATGATGATGATGATGATATCATGATGATGATGATGATGATATCATGATGATGATATCATGATGATGATATCATGATTGATGATGATGATATCATGATGATGATATCATGATGATGATATCATGATGATGATATCATGATGATGATATCATGATGATGATGATATCATGATGATGATATCATGATGATGATATCATGATGATGATATCATGATGATGATGCTATCATGATGATGATATCATGATGATGATGATGATATCATGATGATGATGATATCGATGATGATATCATGATGATGATATCGATGATTATATCATGATGATGATATCCTGATGATGATGATATCATGATGATGATGATATCGATGATGATATCATGATGATGATATCGATGATGATATCATGATGATGATATCCTGATGATGATGATGATATTATGATGATGATGATGATGATATCATGATGATGATGATGATGATATCATGATGATGATATCATGATGATGATGATGATGATATCATGATGATGATGATATCATGATGATGATGATGATATCATGATGATGATATCATGATGATGATATCATGATGATGATATCATGATGATGATGATATCATGATGATGATATCATGATGATGATGATGATGATATCATGATGATGATATCATGATGATGATGATGATGATATCATGATGATGATATCATGATGATGATGATGATGATATTATGATGATGATATCATGATGATGATGATGATGATGATATCATGATGATGATGGTATGATGATGATGATGATGATGATGATGATGATGATGATATCATGATGATGATGATATCATGATGATGATGATATCATGATGATGATGATGATGATATCATGATGATGATGATGATGATGATGATGATATCATGATGATGATGATGATATCATGATGATGATGATGATGATATGATGATGATGATGATGATGATGATATCATGATGATGATGATATCATGATGATGATGATGATATCATGATGATGATGATGATGATAATATCATGATGATGATGATGATGATGATATCATGATGATGATGATGATATCATGATGATGATGATGATATCATGATGATGATGATGATGATGATATCATGATGATGATGATGATGATGATGATATCATGATGATGATATCATGATGATGATATCATGATGATGATATCATGATGATGATATGATGATGATATCATGATGATATCATGATGATGATGATGATATCATGATGATGATGATATCATGATGATGATGATGATGATGATGATATCATGATGATGATGATGATGATGATGATATCATGATGATGATGATATCATGATGATGATGATGATGATGATGATATCATGATGATGATGATGATGATGATATCATGATGATGATGATGATGATGATATCATGATGATGATGATGATATCATGATGATGATATCATGATGATGATATCATGATGATATTATGATGATGATGATGATATCATAATGATGATGATATCATGATGATGATGATATCGATGATGATGATGATGATGATGATATCCTGATGATGATATCCTGATGATGATGATATCATGATGATGATATCCTGATGATGATGATATCATGATGATGATGATGATATGATGATGATGATATCATGATATGATGATGATGATGATGATGATGATATTATGATGATATCATGATGATGATATCCTGATGATGATGATGATGATATCCTGATGATGATGATATCATGATATGATGATGATGATGATGATGATGATGATGATATTATGATGATATCATGATGATGATATCCTGATGATGATGATGATGATATCCTGATGATGATGATATCATGATGATGATGATGATATCATGATGATGATGATGATATCATGATGATTATGATGATGATATCATGATGATGATGATATCATGACGATGATGATATCATGATGATGATGATATGATGATGCTGATGATGATGATATCATGATGATGATGATATCATGATGATGATGATATCATGATGATGATGATGATGATGATATCATGATGATGATGATGATGATATCATGATGATGATGATGATATCATGATGATGATATCATGATGAGGATGATGATGATATCATGATGATGATATCATGATGATGATGATATCATGATGATGATATCATGATGATGATATCATGATGATGATATCATGATGATGATATCATGATGATGATGATGATGATGATATCATGATGATGATGATATCATGATGATGATGATATCATGATGATGATATCATGATGATGATGATGATATCATGATGATGATGATGATGATATGATGATGATGATGATGATATCATGATGATGATATCATGATGATGATTTCATAATGATGATGATATGATGATATGATGATGATGATATCATGATGATGATGATATCATGAAGATGATGATATCATGATGATGATGATATCATGATGATGATGATGATGATATCATGATGATGATGATGATGATATCATGATGATGATGATGATGATGATATCATGATGATGATGATGATGATGATGATATCATGATGATGATGACGATGATGATGATGATGATATCATGATGATGATGATGATGATGATATCATGATGATGATGATGATGATGATGATGAGATGATGATGATGAGATGATGATGATGATGATATCATGATGATGATGATGATGATGATGATGATGATATCATGATGATGATGATGATATCATGATGATGGTAAGATGATGATGATGATGATATTATGATGATGATATCATGATGATGATGATGATATCATGATGATGATGATGATGATATCATGATGATGATGATGATGATATGATGATGATGATGATGATGATGATATCATGATGATGATGATATCATGATGATGATGATGATGATGATATCATGATGATGATGATGATGATGATGATGATATCATGATGATGATGATGATATCATGATGATGATGATGATATCATCATGATGATGATGTTTATATCATCATGATGATGATGATGATATCATGATGATGATGATGATGATATCATGATGATGATGATATCATGATGAAATCATGATGATGATGATGATGATGATATCATGATGATGATGATATCATGATGATGATGATGATATCATGATGATGATGATGATGATGATGATATCATGATGATGATGATATCATGATGATGATATCGATGATGATGATGATGATATCATGATGATGATATCCTGATGATGATGATATCATGATGATGATATCCTGATGATGATGATATCATGATGATGATATCCTGATGATGATGATATCATGATGATATCATGATGATGATGATGATGATGATGATATCATGATGATGATGATATCATGATGATGATGATGATATCATGATGATGATGATGATATCATGATGATGATGATGATATCGATGATGATGATGATGATGATGATGATGATGATGATGATGATGATGATGATGATATCATGATGATGATATGATGATGATGATGATATCATGATGATGATATCATGATGATGATATCCTGATGATGATGATATCCTGATGATGATGATATCATGATGATGATATCCTGATGATGATGATATCATGATGATATCATGATGATGATGATGATGATATCATGATGATGATGATATCATGATGATGATGATGATATCATGATGATGATGATGATATCATGATGATGATGATGATGATGATATCATGATATGATGATGATGATATTATGATGATGATATCATGATATGATGATGATGATGATGATATTATGATGATATCAAGATGATGATATGATGATGATGATGATATCCTGATGATGATGATATCATGATGATGATGATGATATCATGATGATGATGATGATGATGATATCATGATGATGATGATATCATGATGATGATGATATCATGATGATGATGATATCATGATGATGATGATGATGATATCATGATGATGATGATGATGATGATGATGATGATATCATCATGATGATGATGATGATATCATCATGATGATGATGATGATATCATCATGATGATGATGATGATATCATCATGATGATGATATCATGATGATGATGATATCATGATGATGATGATATCATGATGATGATATCATGATGATGATGATGATATTATGATGATGATGATGATGATATCATGATGATGATGATGATGATGATATCATGATGATGATATCATGATGATGATGATGATGATATCATGATGATGATGATGATGATATCATGATGATGATGATGATGATATCATGATGATGATGATGATGATGATATCATCATGATGATGATGATGATATCATCATGATGATGATGATGATATCATCATGATGATGATGATGATATCATGATGATGATATCATGATGATGATATCATGATGATGATATCATGATGATGATGATATCATGATGATGATATCATGATGATGGTGATGATATCATGATGATGATGATATCGATGATGATATCATGATGATGATATCGATGATTATATCATGATGATGATATCCTGATGATGATGATATCATGATGATGATGATGATGATATCGATGATGATATCATGATGATGATATCGATGATGATATCATGATGATGATATCCTGATGATGATGATATCATGATGATGATGATGATGATATCATGATGATGATATCGATGATGATATCATGATGATGATATCATGATGATGATATCATGATGATGATGATGATGATATCATGATGATGATGATATCATGATGATGATGATGATATCATGATGATGATGATGATGATATCATGATAATGATATCATGATGATGATGATATCATGATGATGATATCATGATGATGATGATGATGATATCATGATGATGATATCATGATGATGATGATGATGATATCATGATGATGATATCATGATGATGATGATGATATGATGATGATGATGATGGTATGATGATGATGATGATGATGATGATGATGATGATGATATCATGATGATGATGATATCATGATGATGATGATGATGATATCATGATGATGATGATATCATGATGATGATGATATCATGATGATGATGATGATGATATCATGATGATGATGATGATGATGATGATGATGATATCATGATGATGATGATATCATGATGATGATGATGATGATATCATGATGATGATGATATCATGATGATGATGATATCATGATGATGATGATGATGATATCATGATGATGATGATGATGATATCATGATGATGATGATGATGATGATATGATGATGATGATGATATCATGATGATGATGATATCATGATGATGATGATAATATCATGATGATGATGATGATGATATCATGATGATGATGATGATGATGATATCATGTTGATGATGATGATGATGATGATGATATCATGATGATGATGATGATGATGATATCATGATGATGATGATGATGATGATATCATGATGATGATGATGATATCATGATGATGATATCATGATGATGATATCATGATGATATTATGATGATGATGATGATATCATAATGATGATGATATCATGATGATGATGATATCGATGATGATGATGATGATGATGATATCCTGATGATGATATCCTGATGATGATGATATCATGATGATGATATCCTGATGATGATGATATCATGATGATGATGATGATATGATGATGATGATATCATGATATGATGATGATGATGATGATGATGATGATGATATTATGATGATATCATGATGATGATATCCTGATGATGATGATGATGATATCCTGATGATGATGATATCATGATATGATGATGATGATGATGATGATGATGATGATATTATGATGATATCATGATGATGATATCCTGATGATGATGATGATGATATCCTGATGATGATGATATCATGATGATGATGATGATATCATGATGATGATGATGATATCATGATGATTATGATGATGATATCATGATGATGATGATATCATGACGATGATGATATCATGATGATGATGATATGATGATGCTGATGATGATGATATCATGATGATGATGATATCATGATGATGATGATATCATGATGATGATGATGATGATGATATCATGATGATGATGATGATGATATCATGATGATGATGATGATATCATGATGATGATATCATGATGAGGATGATGATGATATCATGATGATGATATCATGATGATGATGATATCATGATGATGATATCATGATGATGATATCATGATGATGATATCATGATGATGATATCATGATGATGATGATGATGATGATATCATGATGATGATGATATCATGATGATGATGATATCATGATGATGATATCATGATGATGATGATGATATCATGATGATGATGATGATGATATGATGATGATGATGATGATATCATGATGATGATATCATGATGATGATTTCATAATGATGATGATATGATGATATGATGATGATGATATCATGATGATGATGATATCATGAAGATGATGATATCATGATGATGATGATATCATGATGATGATGATGATGATATCATGATGATGATGATGATGATATCATGATGATGATGATGATGATGATATCATGATGATGATGATGATGATGATGATATCATGATGATGATGACGATGATGATGATGATGATATCATGATGATGATGATGATGATGATATCATGATGATGATGATGATGATGATGATGAGATGATGATGATGAGATGATGATGATGATGATATCATGATGATGATGATGATGATGATGATGATGATATCATGATGATGATGATGATATCATGATGATGGTAAGATGATGATGATGATGATATTATGATGATGATATCATGATGATGATGATGATATCATGATGATGATGATGATGATATCATGATGATGATGATGATGATATGATGATGATGATGATGATGATGATATCATGATGATGATGATATCATGATGATGATGATGATGATGATATCATGATGATGATGATGATGATGATGATGATATCATGATGATGATGATGATATCATGATGATGATGATGATATCATCATGATGATGATGTTTATATCATGATGATGATGATGATGATATCATGATGATGATGATGATGATATCATGATGATGATGATATCATGATGAAATCATGATGATGATGATGATGATGATATCATGATGATGATGATATCATGATGATGATGATGATATCATGATGATGATGATGATGATGATGATATCATGATGATGATGATATCATGATGATGATATCGATGATGATGATGATGATATCATGATGATGATATCCTGATGATGATGATATCATGATGATGATATCCTGATGATGATGATATCATGATGATGATATCCTGATGATGATGATATCATGATGATATCATGATGATGATGATGATGATGATGATATCATGATGATGATGATATCATGATGATGATGATGATATCATGATGATGATGATGATATCATGATGATGATGATGATATCGATGATGATGATGATGATGATGATGATGATGATGATGATGATATCATGATGATGATATGATGATGATGATGATATCATGATGATGATATCATGATGATGATATCCTGATGATGATGATATCCTGATGATGATGATATCATGATGATGATATCCTGATGATGATGATATCATGATGATATCATGATGATGATGATGATGATATCATGATGATGATGATATCATGATGATGATGATGATATCATGATGATGATGATGATATCATGATGATGATGATGATGATGATATCATGATATGATGATGATGATATTATGATGATGATATCATGATATGATGATGATGATGATGATATTATGATGATATCAAGATGATGATATGATGATGATGATGATATCCTGATGATGATGATATCATGATGATGATGATGATATCATGATGATGATGATGATGATGATATCATGATGATGATGATATCATGATGATGATGATATCATGATGATGATGATATCATGATGATGATGATGATGATATCATGATGATGATGATGATGATGATGATGATGATATCATCATGATGATGATGATGATATCATCATGATGATGATGATGATATCATCATGATGATGATGATGATATCATCATGATGATGATATCATGATGATGATGATATCATGATGATGATGATATCATGATGATGATATCATGATGATGATGATGATATTATGATGATGATGATGATGATATCATGATGATGATGATGATGATGATATCATGATGATGATATCATGATGATGATGATGATGATATCATGATGATGATGATGATGATATCATGATGATGATGATGATGATATCATGATGATGATGATGATGATGATATCATCATGATGATGATGATGATATCATCATGATGATGATGATGATATCATCATGATGATGATGATGATATCATGATGATGATATCATGATGATGATATCATGATGATGATATCATGATGATGATGATATCATGATGATGATATCATGATGATGGTGATGATATCATGATGATGATGATATCGATGATGATATCATGATGATGATATCGATGATTATATCATGATGATGATATCCTGATGATGATGATATCATGATGATGATGATGATGATATCGATGATGATATCATGATGATGATATCGATGATGATATCATGATGATGATATCCTGATGATGATGATATCATGATGATGATGATGATGATATCATGATGATGATATCGATGATGATATCATGATGATGATATCATGATGATGATATCATGATGATGATGATGATGATATCATGATGATGATGATATCATGATGATGATGATGATATCATGATGATGATGATGATGATATCATGATAATGATATCATGATGATGATGATATCATGATGATGATATCATGATGATGATGATGATGATATCATGATGATGATATCATGATGATGATGATGATGATATCATGATGATGATATCATGATGATGATGATGATATGATGATGATGATGATGGTATGATGATGATGATGATGATGATGATGATGATGATATCATGATGATGATGATATCATGATGATGATGATGATGATATCATGATGATGATGATATCATGATGATGATGATATCATGATGATGATGATGATGATATCATGATGATGATGATGATGATGATGATGATATCATGATGATGATGATATCATGATGATGATGATGATGATATCATGATGATGATGATATCATGATGATGATGATATCATGATGATGATGATGATGATATCATGATGATGATGATGATGATATCATGATGATGATGATGATGATGATATGATGATGATGATGATATCATGATGATGATGATATCATGATGATGATGATAATATCATGATGATGATGATGATGATATCATGATGATGATGATGATGATGATATCATGTTGATGATGATGATGATGATGATGATATCATGATGATGATGATGATGATGATATCATGATGATGATGATGATGATGATATCATGATGATGATGATGATGATGATATCATGATGATGATAATGATGATGATATCATGATGATGATGATGATGATATCATGATGATGATGATGATGATGATGATATCTTGATGATGATGATGATGATGATATCATGATGATGATATCATGATGATGATATCATGATGATATCATGATGATATCATGATGATGATGATATCATGATGATGATGATATCGATGATGATGATATCCTGATGATGATGATATCATGATGATGATATCCTGATGATGATGATGATATCATGATGATGATATCCTGATGATGATGATATCATGATGATGATGATGATATGATGATGATGATATCATGATATGATGATGATGATGATGATGATATTATGATGATATCATGATGATGATATGATGATGATGATGATATCCTGATGATGATGATATCATGATGATGATGATATGATGATGATGATGATATGATGATGATTATGATGATGATATCATGATGATGATGATATCATGATGATGATGATATGATGATGATGATGATATGATGATGCTGATGATGATGATATCATGATGATGATGATATCATGATGATGATGATATCATGATGATGATGATGATGATATCATGATGATGATGATGATGATATCATGATGATGATATCATGATGATGATGATGATATCATGATGATGATATCATGATGATGATGATGATGATGATGATGATATCATGATGATGATGATATCATGATGATGATGATATCATGATGATGATGATATCATGATGATGATATCATGATGATGATGATGATATCATGATGATGATGATGATGATATGATGATGATGATGATATCATGATGATGATATCATGATGATGATATCATGATGATGATGATATGATATCATGATGATGATGATATCATGAAGATGATGATATCATGATGATGATGATGATGATGATGATGATGATATCATGATGATGATATCATGATGATGATAGCATGATGATGATGATATGATGATATGATGATGATGATATCATGATGATGATGATATCATGAAGATGATGATATCATGATGATGATGATATCATGATGATGATGATGATGATGATGATGATATCATGATGATGATGATGATGATGATGATATCATGATGATGATGATGATGATGATGATATCATGATGATGATAATGATGATGATGATATCATGATGATGATAATGATGATGATGATGATATCATGATGATGATGATGATGATGATGATATCATGATGATGATGATGATGATGATGATGATATCATGATGATTATGATGATGATGATGATATCATGATGATGATGATGATGATGATGATGATATCATGATGATGATGATGATGATGATGATGATATCATGATGATGATGATGATGATGATGATATCATGATGATGATGATGATGATGATGATATCATGATGATGATGATGATATCATGATGATGATGATATCATGATGATGGTAAGATGATGATGATGATGATGATATTATGATGATGATATCATGATGATGATAATGATGATATCATGATGATGATATCATGATGATGATGATGATGATATCATGATGATGATATCATGATGATGATGATATTGATGATGATGATGATATCATGATGATGATGATGATGATGATATCATGATGATGATGATGATGATATCATGATGATGATGATGATATCATGATGATGATGATATCATGATGATGATGATATCATGATGATGATGATATCATGATGATGATATCATGATGATGATGATGATGATATTATGATGATGATGATGATGATATCATGATGATGATGATGATGATATCATGATGATGATATCATGATGATGATGATGATATCATCATGATGATGATGATGATATCATCATGATGATGATGATGATATCATGATGATGATGATATCATGATGATGATGATATCATGATGATGATGATATCATGATGATGATATCATGATGATGATGATGATGATGATATCATGTTGATGATGATGATGATGATGATGATATCATGATGATGATGATGATGATGATATCATGATGATGATAATGATGATGATATCATGATGATGATGATGATGATATCATGATGATGATGATGATGATGATGATATCTTGATGATGATGATGATGATGATATCATGATGATGATATCATGATGATGATATCATGATGATGATATCATGATGATATCATGATGATATCATGATGATGATGATATCATGATGATGATGATATCGATGATGATGATGATGATGATGATATCATGATGATGATATCCTGATGATGATGATATCATGATGATGATATCCTGATGATGATGATGATATCATGATGATGATATCCTGATGATGATGATATCATGATGATGATGATGATATGATGATGATGATATCATGATATGATGATGATGATGATGATGATATTATGATGATATCATGATGATGATATGATGATGATGATGATATCCTGATGATGATGATATCATGATGATGATGATATGATGATGATGATGATGATATGATGATGATTATGATGATGATATCATGATGATGATGATATCATGATGATGATGATATGATGATGATGATGATATGATGATGCTGATGATGATGATATCATGATGATGATGATATCATGATGATGATGATATCATGATGATGATGATGATGATATCATGATGATGATGATGATGATATCATGATGATGATATCATGATGAGGATGATGATGATATCATGATGATGATATCATGATGATGATGATATCATGATGATGATGATGATATCATGATGATGATATCATGATGATGATGATGATGATGATGATATCATGATGATGATGATATCATGATGATGATGATATCATGATGATGATGATATCATGATGATGATGATATCATGATGATGATATCATGATGATGATGATGATATCATGATGATGATGATGATGATATGATGATGATGATGATATCATGATGATGATATCATGATGATGATATCATGATGATGATGATATGATATCATGATGATGATGATATCATGAAGATGATGATATCATGATGATGATGATGATGATGATGATGATGATGATGATATCATGATGATGATATCATGATGATGATAGCATGATGATGATGATATGATGATGATGATATCATGATGATGATGATATCATGAAGATGATGATATCATGATGATGATGATATCATGATGATGATGATGATGATGATGATGATATCATGATGATGATGATGATGATGATGATATCATGATGATGATGATGATGATGATGATATCATGATGATGATAATGATGATGATGATGATATCATGATGATGATGATGATGATGATGATGATATCATGATGATGATGATGATGATGATGATATCATGATGATTATGATGATGATGATGATATCATGATGATGATGATGATGATGATGATGATGATGATGATATCATGATGATGATGATGATGATGATGATATCATGATGATGATGATGATATCATGATGATGATGATATCATGATGATGATATCATGATGATGATGATGATATCATGATGATGATGATATCATGATGATGGTAAGATGATGATGATGATGATGATATTATGATGATGATATCATGATGATGATAATGATGATATCATGATGATGATATCATGATGATGATGATGATGATATCATGATGATGATATCATGATGATGATGATATTGATGATGATGATGATATCATGATGATGATGATGATGATGATATCATGATGATGATGATGATATCATGATGATGATGATATCATGATGATGATGATATCATGATGATGATGATATCATGATGATGATATCATGATGATGATGATGATGATATTATGATGATGATGATGATGATATCATGATGATGATGATGATGATATCATGATGATGATATCATGATGATGATGATGATATCATCATGATGATGATGATGATATCATCATGATGATGATGATGATATCATGATGATGATGATATCATGATGATGATGATATCATGATGATGATGATATCATGATGATGATATCATGATGATGATGATGATATTATGATGATGATGATGATGATATCATGATGATGATGATGATGATATCATGATGATGATATCATGATGATGATGATGATGATGATATCATGATGATGATATCATGATGATGATGATGATGATATCATGATGATGATGATGATGATGATATCATGATGATGATGATGATGATGATATCATCATGATGATGATGATGATATCATCATGATGATGATGATGATATCATCATGTTGATGATGATGATATCATGATGATGATATCATGATGATGATATCATGATGATGATATCATGATGATGATGATATCATGATGATGATATCATGATGATGGTGATGATATCATGATGATGATGATATCGATGATGATATCATGATGATGATATCGATGATTATATCATGATGATGATATCCTGATGATGATGATATCATGATGATGATAATGATGATATCGATGATGATATCATGATGATGATATCGATGATGATATCATGATGATGATATCCTGATGATGATGATATCATGATGATGATGATGATGATATCATGATGATGATGATGATGATATCATGATGATGATGATGATGATATCATGAAGATGATGATGATGATGATATCATGATGATGATGATGATGATATCATGATGATGATATCATGATGATGATATCATGATGATGATATCATGATGATGATGATGATGATGATATCATGATGATGATATCATGATGATGATGATGATGATATCATGATGATGATGATGATGATATCATGATGATGATGATGATGATATCATGATGATGATGATGATGATGATATCATGACGATGATATCATGATGATGATGATGATGATATCATGATGATGATATCATGATGATGATGATGATGATGATAGCATGATGATGATGATGATGATATCATGATGATGATGATGATGATGATATCATGATGATGATGATGATGATGATGATGATGATGATATCATGATGATGATATCATGATGATGATATCATGATGATGATGATGATGATGATATCATGATGATGATGATATCATGATGATGATATCATGATGATGATGATATGATGATATGATGATGATGATATCATGATGATGATGATATCATGAAGATGATGATATCATGATGATGATGATATCATGATGATGATGATGATGATGATGATGATGATATCATGATGATGATATCATGATGATGATGATGATGATGATGATGATATCATGATGATGATATGATGATGATGATGATATGATGATATGATGATGATGATATCATGATGATGATGATATCATGAAGATGATGATATCATGATGATGATGATGATATCATGAAGATGATGATATCATGATGATGATGATATCATGATGATGATGATGATGATGATGATGATATCATGATGATGATATCCTGATGATGATGATATCATGATGATATCATGATGATGATGATGATGATATCATGATGATGATGATATCATGATGATGATGATGATATCATGATGATGATGATGATATCATGATGATGATGATGATGATATCATGATATGATGATGATGATATTATGATGATGATATCATGATATGATGATGATGATGATGATATTATGATGATATCAAGATGATGATATGATGATGATGATGATATCCTGATGATGATGATATCATGATGATGATGATGATATCATGATGATGATGATGATGATGATGATATCATGATGATGATGATATCATGATGATGATGATATCATGATGATGATGATATCATGATGATGATGATGATGATGATATCATGATGATGATGATGATGATGATGATGATGATATCATCATGATGATGATGATGATATCATCATGATGATGATGATGATATCATCATGATGATGATGATGATATCATCATGATGATGATGATGATATCATCATGATGATGATATCATGATGATGATGATATCATCATGATGATGATATCATCATGATGATGATGATATTATGATGATGATGATGATGATATCATGATGATGATGATGATGATATCATGATGATGATATCATGATGATGATGATGATGATGATGATATCATGATGATGATATCATCATGATGATGATGATGATGATATCATGATGATGATGATGATGATATCATGATGATGATATCATGATGATGATGATATCATCATGATGATGATATCATCATGATGATGATGATGATATCATCATGATGATGATGATGATATCATCATGATGATGATGATGATATCATGATGATGATATCATGATGATGATATCATGATGATGATATCATGATGATGATGATATCATGATGATGATATCATGATGATGGTGATGATATCATGATGATGATGATATCGATGATGATATCATGATGATGATATCGATGATTATATCATGATGATGATATCCTGATGATGATGATATCATGATGATGATGATGATGATATCGATGATGATATCATGATGATGATATCGATGATGATATCATGATGATGATATCCTGATGATGATGATATCATGATGATGATGATGATGATATCATGATGATGATATCGATGATGATATCATGATGATGATATCATGATGATGATGATGATGATATCATGATGATGATGATGATATCATGATGATGATGATGATGATATCATGATGATGATATCATGATGATGATGATGATGATATCATGATGATGATATCATGATGATGATGATGATGATATCATGATGATGATATCATGATGATGATGATGATGATATGATGATGATGATGATGGTGGTATGATGATGATGATGATGATGATGATGATGATGATGATGATGATGATGATGATGATATCATGATGATGATGATATCATGATGATGATGATGATGATATCATGATGATGATGATGATGATATCATGATGATGATGATGATGATATCATGATGATGATGATGATGATATCATGATGATGATGTTGATATCATGATGATGATGATATCATGATGATGATGATGATATCATGATGATGATGATGATGATATCATGATGATGATGATGATGATGATATCATGTTGATGATGATGATGATGATGATATCATGATGATGATGATGATGATGATATCATGATGATGATGATGATGATGATATCATGATGATGATGATGATGATATCATGATGATGATGATGATGATGATGATGATGATATCTTGATGATGATGATGATGATGATATCATGATGATGATGATATCATGATGATGATGATGATGATGATATCATGATGATGATGATGATGATGATGATGATGATATCATCATGATGATGATGATGATATCATCATGATGATGATGATGATATCATCATGATGATGATGATGATATCATCATGATGATGATGATGATATCATCATGATGATGATATCATGATGATGATGATATCATCATGATGATGATATCATCATGATGATGATGATATTATGATGATGATGATGATGATATCATGATGATGATGATGATGATATCATGATGATGATATCATGATGATGATGATGATGATGATGATATCATGATGATGATATCATCATGATGATGATGATGATGATATCATGATGATGATGATGATGATATCATGATGATGATATCATGATGATGATGATATCATCATGATGATGATATCATCATGATGATGATGATGATATCATCATGATGATGATGATGATATCATCATGATGATGATGATGATATCATGATGATGATATCATGATGATGATATCATGATGATGATATCATGATGATGATGATATCATGATGATGATATCATGATGATGGTGATGATATCATGATGATGATGATATCGATGATGATATCATGATGATGATATCGATGATTATATCATGATGATGATATCCTGATGATGATGATATCATGATGATGATGATGATGATATCGATGATGATATCATGATGATGATATCGATGATGATATCATGATGATGATATCCTGATGATGATGATATCATGATGATGATGATGATGATATCATGATGATGATATCGATGATGATATCATGATGATGATATCATGATGATGATGATGATGATATCATGATGATGATGATGATATCATGATGATGATGATGATGATATCATGATGATGATATCATGATGATGATGATGATGATATCATGATGATGATATCATGATGATGATGATGATGATATCATGATGATGATATCATGATGATGATGATGATGATATGATGATGATGATGATGGTGGTATGATGATGATGATGATGATGATGATGATGATGATGATGATGATGATGATGATGATATCATGATGATGATGATATCATGATGATGATGATGATGATATCATGATGATGATGATGATGATATCATGATGATGATGATGATGATATCATGATGATGATGATGATGATATCATGATGATGATGTTGATATCATGATGATGATGATATCATGATGATGATGATGATATCATGATGATGATGATGATGATATCATGATGATGATGATGATGATGATATCATGTTGATGATGATGATGATGATGATATCATGATGATGATGATGATGATGATATCATGATGATGATGATGATGATGATATCATGATGATGATGATGATGATATCATGATGATGATGATGATGATGATGATGATGATATCTTGATGATGATGATGATGATGATATCATGATGATGATATCATGATGATGATATCATGATGATGATATCATGATGATATCATGATGATGATATCATGATGATGATGATATCATGATGATGATGATATCGATGATGATGATGATGATGATGATGATATCATGATGATGATATCCTGATGATGATGATATCATGATGATGATATCCTGATGATGATGATATCATGATGATGATGATGATATGATGATGATGATATGATGATGATGATGATGATGATGATGATATTATGATGATATCATGATGATGATATGATGATGATGATGATATCCTGATGATGATGATATCATGATGATGATGATGATATCATGATGATGATGATGATATCATGATGATTATGATGATGATATCATGATGATGATGATATCATGATGATGATGATATGATGATGCTGATGATGATATCATGATGATGATGATATCATGATGATGATGATATCATGATGATGATGATGATGATATCATGATGATGATGATGATGATATCATAATGATGATATCATGATGAGGATGATGATGATATCATGATGATGATATCATGATGATGATGATATCATGATGATGATGATGATATCATGATGATGATATCATGATGATGATGATGATGATGATATGATGATGATGATGATGATGATGATATCATGATGATGATGATATCATGATGATGATGATATCATGATGATGATGATATCATGATGATGATATCATGATGATGATGATGATATCATGATGATGATGATGATGATATGATGATGATGATGATATCATGATGATGATATCATGATGATGATATCATGATGATGATGATATGATATCATGATGATGATGATATCATGAAGATGATGATATCATGATGATGATGATGATGATGATATCATGATGATGATATCATGATGATGATAGCATGATGATGATGATATGATGATATGATGATGATGATATCATGATGATGATGATATCATGAAGATGATGATATCATGATGATGATGATATCATGATGATGATGATGATGAAGATGATGATATCATGATGATGATGATGATGATGATGATGATGATATCATGATGATGATATCATGATGATGATAGCATGATGATGATGATATGATGATATGATGATGATGATATCATGAAGATGATGATATCATGATGATGATGATATCATGATGATGATGATGATGATGATGATGATGATATCATGATGATGATGATGATGATGATATCATGATGATGATGATGATGATGATATCATGATGATGATAATGATGATGATGATATCATGATGATGATGATGATATCATGATGATGATGATGATGATGATGATATCATGATGATTATGATGATGATGATGATATCATGATGATGATGATGATGATATCATGATGATGATGATGATGATGATATCATGATGATTATGATGATGATATCATGATGATGATGATATCATGATGATGATGATATGATGATGCTGATGATGATATCATGATGATGATGATATCATGATGATGATGATATCATGATGATGATGATGATGATATCATGATGATGATGATGATGATATCATGATGATGATATCATGATGAGGATGATGATGATATCATGATGATGATATCATGATGATGATGATATCATGATGATGATGATGATATCATGATGATGATATCATGATGATGATGATGATGATGATATGATGATGATGATGATGATGATATCATGATGATGATGATATCATGATGATGATGATATCATGATGATGATGATATCATGATGATGATATCATGATGATGATGATGATATCATGATGATGATGATGATGATATGATGATGATGATGATATCATGATGATGATATCATGATGATGATATCATGATGATGATGATATGATATCATGATGATGATGATATCATGAAGATGATGATATCATGATGATGATGATATCATGATGATGATGATATCATGATGATGATATCATGATGATGATGATGATATCATGATGATGATGATGATGATATGATGATGATGATGATATCATGATGATGATATCATGATGATGATATCATGATGATGATGATATGATATCATGATGATGATGATATCATGAAGATGATGATATCATGATGATGATGATGATGATGATGATATCATGATGATGATATCATGATGATGATAGCATGATGATGATGATATGATGATATGATGATGATGATATCATGATGATGATGATATCATGAAGATGATGATATCATGATGATGATGATATCATGATGATGATGATGATGAAGATGATGATATCATGATGATGATGATGATGATGATGATGATGATGATGATATCATGATGATGATATCATGATGATGATAGCATGATGATGATGATATGATGATATGATGATGATGATATCATGATGATGATGATATCATGAAGATGATGATATCATGATGATGATGATATCATGATGATGATGATGATGATGATGATGATGATATCATGATGATGATGATGATGATGATGATATCATGATGATGATGATGATGATGATATCATGATGATGATAATGATGATGATGATATCATGATGATGATGATGATATCATGATGATGATGATGATGATATCATGATGATTATGATGATGATGATGATATCATGATGATGATGATGATGATGATGATGATGATGATATCATGATGATGATGATGATGATGATATCATGATGATGATGATGATATCATGATGATGATATCATGATGATGATGATATCATGATGATGGTAAGATGATGATGATGATGATGATGATATTATGATGATGATATCATGATGATGATAATGATGATATCATGATGATGATATCATGATGATGATGATGATATCATGATGATGATATCATGATGATGATGATGATGATATCATGATGATGATATCATGATGATGATGATATTGATGATGATGATGATATCATGATGATGATGATGATGATGATATCATGATGATGATGATGATGATATCATGATGATGATGATGATATCATGATGATGATGATATCATGATGATGATGATATCATGATGATGATATCATGATGATGATGATGATATTATGATGATGATGATGATGATATCATGATGATGATGATGATGATGATATCATGATGATGATATCATGATGATGATGATGATATCATCATGATGATGATGATGATATTATCATGATGATGATGATGATATCATGATGATGATGATATCATGATGATGATGATATCATGATGATGATATCATGATGATGATGATGATATTATGATGATGATGATGATGATATCATGATGATGATGATATCATGATGATGATATCATGATGATGATGATGATGATGATATCATGATGATGATATCATGATGATGATATCATGATGATGATGATGATGATATCATGATGATGATGATGATGATGATATCATGATGATGATGATGATGATGATATCATCATGATGATGATGATGATATCATCATGATGATGATGATGATATCATGATGATGATATCATGATGATGATATCATGATGATGATATCATGATGATGATGATATCATGATGATGATATCATGATGATGGTGATGATATCATGATGATGATGATATCGATGATGATATCATGATGATGATATCGATGATTATATCATGATGATGATATCCTGATGATGATGATATCATGATGATGATGATGATGATATCGATGATGATATCATGATGATGATATCGATGATGATATCATGATGATGATGATATCATGATGATGATGATATCATGATGATGATGATGATGATATCATGAAGATGATGATGATGATGATATCATGATGATGATGATGATGATATCATGATGATGATATCATGATGATGATATCATGATGATGATGATGATGATGATATCATGATGATGATATCATGATGATGATATCATGATGATGATATCATGATGATGATATCATGATGATGATGATGATGATATCATGATGATGATGATGATGATATCATGATGATGATGATGATGATATCATGATGATGATGATGATGATATCATGACGATGATATCATGATGATGATGATGATGATGATATCATGATGATGATATCATGATGATGATGATGATGATATCATGATGATGATGATGATGATGATGATATCATGATGATGATGATGATGATGATGATGATATCATGATGATGATATCATGATGATGATGATATCGATGATGATGATGATGATGATGATATCATGATGATGATATCCTGATGATGATGATATCATGATGATGATATCATGATGATGATGATATCGATGATGATGATGATGATGATATCATGATGATGATATCCTGATGATGATGATATCATGAAGATGATGATATCATGATGATGATGATATCATGATGATGATGATGATGATGATGATATCATGATGATGATGATGATGATGATGATGATGATATCATGATGATGATGATGATGATGATGATGATATCATGATGATGATGATGATGATAATGATGATGATGATATCATGATGATGATGATGATATCATGATGATGATGATGATGATGATGATATCATGATGATTATGATGATGATGATGATATCATGATGATGATGATGATGATATCATGATGATGATGATGATGATGATATCATGATGATGATATCATGATGAGGATGATGATGATATCATGATGATGATATCATGATGATGATGATATCATGATGATGATGATGATATCATGATGATGATATCATGATGATGATGATGATGATGATATGATGATGATGATGATGATGATATCATGATGATGATGATATCATGATGATGATGATATCATGATGATGATGATATCATGATGATGATATCATGATGATGATGATGATATCATGATGATTATGATGATGATGATGATATCATGATGATGATATCATGATGATGATATCATGATGATGATGATATGATATCATGATGATGATGATATCATGAAGATGATGATATCATGATGATGATGATATCATGATTATGATGATATCATGATGATGATATCATGATGATGATGATGATATCATGATGATGATGATGATGATATGATGATGATGATGATATCATGATGATGATATCATGATGATGATATCATGATGATGATGATATGATATCATGATGATGATGATATCATGAAGATGATGATATCATGATGATGATGATGATGATGATGATGATATCATGATGATGATATCATGATGATGATAGCATGATGATGATGATATGATGATATGATGATGATGATATCATGATGATGATGATATCATGAAGATGATGATATCATGATGATGATGATATCATGATGATGATGATGATGAAGATGATGATATCATGATGATGATGATGATGATGATGATGATGATGATGATGATGATATCATGATGATGATATCATGATGATGATAGCATGATGATGATGATATGATGATATGATGATGATGATATCATGATGATGATGATATCATGATGATGATGATATCATGATGATGATGATGATGATGATATCATGATGATGATAATGATGATGATGATATCATGATGATGATGATGATATCATGATGATGATGATGATGATGATGATGATATCATGATGATTATGATGATGATGATGATATCATGATGATGATGATGATGATGATGATGATGATATCATGATGATGATGATGATGATGATGATATCATGATGATGATGATGATGATGATGATATCATGATGATGATGATGATATCATGATGATGGTAAGATGATGATGATGATGATGATGATATTATGATGATGATATCATGATGATGATAATGATGATATCATGATGATGATATCATGATGATGATGATGATATCATGATGATGATATCATGATGATGATGATGATGATATCATGATGATGATATCATGATGATGATGATATTGATGATGATGATGATATCATGATGATGATGATGATGATGATATCATGATGATGATGATGATGATATCATGATGATGATGATGATATCATGATGATGATGATATCATGATGATGATGATATCATGATGATGATGATATCATGATGATGATATCATGATGATGATGATGATATTATGATGATGATGATGATGATATCATGATGATGATGATGATGATGATATCATGATGATGATATCATGATGATGATGATGATGATATCATGATGATGATATCATGATGATGATGATGATATCATCATGATGATGATGATGATATTATCATGATGATGATGATGATATCATGATGATGATATCATGATGATGATGATATCATGATGATGATATCATGATGATGATGATGATATTATGATGATGATGATGATGATATCATGATGATGATGATATCATGATGATGATATCATGATGATGATGATGATGATGATGATATCATGATGATGATATCATGATGATGATGATGATGATATCATGATGATGATGATGATGATATCATGATGATGATGATGATGATGATATCATCATGATGATGATGATGATATCATCATGATGATGATGATGATATCATGATGATGATATCATGATGATGATATCATGATGATGATGATATCATGATGATGATATCATGATGATGGTGATGATATCATGATGATGATGATATCGATGATGATATCATGATGATGATATCGATGATTATATCATGATGATGATATCCTGATGATGATGATATCATGATGATGATGATGATGATATCGATGATGATATCATGATGATGATATCGATGATGATATCATGATGATGATGATATCATGATGATGATGATGATGATATCATGAAGATGATGATGATGATGATATCATGATGATGATGATGATGATATCATGATGATGATATCATGATGATGATATCATGATGATGATGATGATGATGATATCATGATGATGATATCATGATGATGATGATGATGATATCATGATGATGATGATGATGATATCATGATGATGATGATGATGATATCATGATGATGATGATGATGATATCATGACGATGATATCATGATGATGATGATGATGATGATATCATGATGATGATATCATGATGATGATGATGATGATAGCATGATGATGATGATGATGATATCATGATGATGATGATGATGATGATGATATCATGATGATGATGATGATGATGATGATGATGATATCATGATGATGATGATGATGATGATGATGATGATATCATGATGATGATGATGATGATGATGATGATGATATCATGATGATGATATCATGATGATGATGATATCGATGATGATGATGATGATGATGATGATATCATGATGATGATATCCTGATGATGATGATATCATGATGATGATATCATGATGATGATGATATCGATGATGATGATGATGATGATATCATGATGATGATATCCTGATGATGATGATATCATGATGATGATATCCTGATGATGATGATATCATGATGATGATGATGATGATATCATGATGATGATGATATCATGATGATGATGATGATATCATGATGATGATGATGATATGATGATGATGATGATATTATGATGATGATATCATGATATGATGATGATGATGATGATGATGATGATGATATTATGATGATATCATGATGATGATATGATGATGATGATGATGATGATATCCTGATGATGATGATATCATGATGATGATGATGATATCATGATGATGATGATGATATCATGATATGATGATGATGATGATGATATTATGATGATATCATGATGATGATATGATGATGATGATGATGATATCCTGATGATGATGATATCATGATGATGATGATGATATCATGATGATGATGATGATATCATGATGATTATGATGATGATGATATCATGATGATGATGATGATGATATCATGATGATGATGATATCATGATGATGATATCATGATGAGGATGATGATGATATCATGATGATTATATCATGATGATGATGATGATGATGATATCATGATGAGGATGATGATGATATCATGATGATGATGATGATATCATGATGATGATGATGATGATGATGATATGATGATGATGATGATGATGATGATATGATGATGATGATGATGATGATGATGATGATGATGATGATATCATGATGATGATGATATCATGATGATGATGATATCATGATGATGATGATGATGATGATGATGATGATGATATCATGATGATGATGATATCATGATGATGATGATATCATGATGATGATGATATGATGATGATGATGATATGATGATGATGATATCATGATGATGATGATATCATGAAGATGATGATATCATGATGATGATGATATCATGATGATGATGATGATGATATCATGATGATGATGATGATGATGATGATATCATGATGATGATGATGATGATATCATGATGATGATGATGATGATGATATCATGAAGATGATGATGATGATATCATGATGATGATGATGATGATGATATCATGATGATGATGATGATGATGATATCATGATGATGATGATGATGATGATATCATGATGATGATGATGATGATATCATGATGATGATGATATCATGATGATGATGATGATATCATGATGATGATGATGATATGATGATGATGATGATATTATGATGATGATATCATGATATGATGATGATGATGATGATGATGATGATATTATGATGATATCATGATGATGATATGATGATGATGATGATGATATCCTGATGATGATGATATCATGATGATGATGATGATATCATGATGATGATGATGATATCATGATATGATGATGATGATGATGATATTATGATGATATCATGATGATGATATGATGATGATGATGATGATATCCTGATGATGATGATATCATGATGATGATGATGATATTATGATGATGATGATGATATCATGATGATGATGATGATGATGATATCCTGATGATGATGATATCATGATGATGATGATGATATCATGATGATGATGATGATATCATGATGATTATGATGATGATGATATCATGATGATGATGATGATGATATCATGATGATGATGATATCATGATGATGATATCATGATGAGGATGATGATGATATCATGATGATTATATCATGATGATGATGATGATGATGATATCATGATGAGGATGATGATGATATCATGATGATGATGATGATATCATGATGATGATGATGATGATGATGATATGATGATGATGATGATGATGATGATGATGATGATATGATGATGATGATGATGATGATGATGATGATATCATGATGATGATGATATCATGATGATGATGATGATGATGATGATGATGATGATGATGATGATGATATCATGATGATGATGATATCATGATGATGATGATGATATCATGATGATGATGATATGATGATGATGATATCATGATGATGATGATATCATGAAGATGATGATATCATGATGATGATGATATCATGATGATGATGATGATGATATCATGATGATGATGATGATGATGATGATATCATGATGATGATGATGATGATATCATGATGATGATGATGATGATGATATCATGAAGATGATGATGATGATATCATGGTGATGATGATGATGATGATATCATGATGATGATGATGATGATGATATCATGATGATGATGATGATGATGATATCATGATGATGATATCATGATGATGATGATGATGATGATGATATCATGATGATGGTAAGATGATGATGATGATGATGATATTATGATGATGATATCATGATGATGATGATGATGATGATGATATCATGATGATGATATCATGATGATGTTGATGATATCATGATGATGATATCATGATGATGATGATGATGATGATATCATGATGATGGTAAGATGATGATGATGATGATATTATGATGATGATATCATGATGATGATGATGATGATGATATCATGATGATGATATCATGATGATGATATCATGATGATGATGATGATATCATGATGATGATATCATGATGATGATGATATTATGATGATGATATCATGATGATGATGATGATGATATCATGATGATGATGATGATATCATGATGATGATGATATCATGATGATGATGATATCATGATGATGATATCATGATGATGATGATGATATTATGATGATGATGATGATGATATCATGATGATGATGATATCATGATGATGATGATATCATGATGATGATATCATGATGATGATGATGATGATGATATCATGATGATGATATCATGATGATGATGATGATGATATCATGATGATGATGATGATGATATCATGATGATGATGATGATGATGATATCATCATGATGATGATGATGATATCATCATGATGATGATGATGATATCATGATGATGATATCATGATGATGATATCATGATGATGATATCATGATGATGATGATATCATGATGATGATATCATGATGATGGTGATGATATCATGATGATGATGATATCGATGATGATATCATGATGATGATATCGATGATTATATCATGATGATGATATCCTGATGATGATGATATCATGATGATGATGATGATGATATCGATGATGATATCATGATGATGATATCGATGATGATATCATGATGATGATGATATCATGATGATGATGATGATGATATCATGAAGACGATGATGATGATGATATCATGATGATGATGATGATGATATCATGATGATGATATCATGATGATGATATCATGATGATGATGATGATGATGATATCATGATGATGATATCATGATGATGATGATGATGATATCATGATGATGATGATGATGATATCATGATGATGATGATGATGATATCATGATGATGATGATGATGATATCATGACGATGATATCATGATGATGATGATGATGATGATATCATGATGATGATATCATGATGATGATGATGATGATAGCATGATGATGATGATGATGATATCATGATGATGATGATGATGATGATGATATCATGATGATGATGATGATGATGATGATGATATCATGATGATGATGATGATGATGATGATGATATCATGATGATGATATCATGATGATGATGATATCGATGATGATGATGATGATGATGATGATATCATGATGATGATATCCTGATGATGATGATATCATGATGATGATATCATGATGATGATGATATCGATGATGATGATGATGATGATATCATGATGATGATATCCTGATGATGATGATATCATGATGATGATATCCTGATGATGATGATATCATGATGATGATGATGATGATATCATGATGATGATGATATCATGATGATGATGATGATATCATGATGATGATGATGATATGATGATGATGATGATATTATGATGATGATATCATGATATGATGATGATGATGATGATGATGATGATGATATTATGATGATATCATGATGATGATATGATGATGATGATGATGATATCCTGATGATGATGATATCATGATGATGATGATGATATTATGATGATGATGATGATATCATGATGATGATGATGATGATGATATCCTGATGATGATGATATCATGATGATGATGATGATATCATGATGATGATGATGATATCATGATGATTATGATGATGATGATATCATGATGATGATGATGATGATATCATGATGATGATGATATCATGATGATGATATCATGATGAGGATGATGATGATATCATGATGATTATATCATGATGATGATGATGATGATGATATCATGATGAGGATGATGATGATATCATGATGATGATGATGATATCATGATGATGATGATGATGATGATGATATGATGATGATGATGATGATGATGATGATGATATGATGATGATGATGATGATGATGATGATGATGATGATATCATGATGATGATGATATCATGATGATGATGATGATGATGATGATGATGATGATGATGATGATATCATGATGATGATGATATCATGATGATGATGATGATATCATGATGATGATGATGATGATGATGATGATATCATGATGATGATGATATCATGATGATGATGATGATATCATGATGATGATGATATGATGATGATGATATCATGATGATGATGATATCATGAAGATGATGATATCATGATGATGATGATATCATGATGATGATGATGATGATATCATGATGATGATGATGATGATGATGATATCATGATGATGATGATGATGATATCATGATGATGATGATGATGATGATATCATGAAGATGATGATGATGATATCATGGTGATGATGATGATGATGATATCATGATGATGATGATGATGATGATATCATGATGATGATGATGATGATGATATCATGATGATGATATCATGATGATGATGATGATGATGATGATATCATGATGATGGTAAGATGATGATGATGATGATGATATTATGATGATGATATCATGATGATGATGATGATGATGATGATATCATGATGATGATATCATGATGATGATGATGATATCATGATGATGATATCATGATGATGATGATGATGATGATATCATGATGATGGTAAGATGATGATGATGATGATATTATGATGATGATATCATGATGATGATGATGATGATGATATCATGATGATGATATCATGATGATGATATCATGATGATGATGATGATATCATGATGATGATATCATGATGATGATGATGATGATATTATGATGATGATATCATGATGATGATGATGATGATATCATGATGATGATGATGATATCATGATGATGATGATATCATGATGATGATGATATCATGATGATGATATCATGATGATGATGATGATGATGATATCATGATGATGATATCATGATGATGATGATGATGATATCATGATGATGATGATGATGATATCATGATGATGATGATGATGATGATATCATCATGATGATGATGATGATATCATCATGATGATGATGATGATATCATGATGATGATATCATGATGATGATATCATGATGATGATATCATGATGATGATGATATCATGATGATGATATCATGATGATGGTGATGATATCATGATGATGATGATATCGATGATGATATCATGATGATGATATCGATGATTATATCATGATGATGATATCCTGATGATGATGATATCATGATGATGATGATGATGATATCGATGATGATATCATGATGATGATATCGATGATGATATCATGATGATGATGATATCATGATGATGATGATGATGATATCATGAAGATGATGATGATGATGATATCATGATGATGATGATGATGATATCATGATGATGATATCATGATGATGATATCATGATGATGATGATGATGATGATATCATGATGATGATATCATGATGATGATGATGATGATGATATCATGATGATGATGATGATGATATCATGATGATGATGATGATGATATCATGATGATGATGATGATGATATCATGACGATGATATCATGATGATGATGATGATGATGATATCATGATGATGATATCATGATGATGATGATGATGATAGCATGATGATGATGATGATGATATCATGATGATGATGATGATGATGATGATATCATGATGATGATGATGATGATGATGATGATGATATCATGATGATGATGATGATGATGATGATGATATCATGATGATGATATCATGATGATGATGATATCGATGATGATGATGATGATGATGATATCATGATGATGATATCCTGATGATGATGATATCATGATGATGATATCATGATGATGATGATATCGATGATGATGATGATGATGATATCATGATGATGATATCCTGATGATGATGATATCATGATGATGATATCCTGATGATGATGATATCATGATGATGATGATGATGATATCATGATGATGATGATATCATGATGATGATGATGATATCATGATGATGATGATGATATGATGATGATGATGATATTATGATGATGATATCATGATATGATGATGATGATGATGATGATGATATTATGATGATATCATGATGATGATATGATGATGATGATGATGATATCCTGATGATGATGATATCATGATGATGATGATGATATCATGATGATGATGATGATATCATGATATGATGATGATGATGATGATATTATGATGATATCATGATGATGATATGATGATGATGATGATGATATCCTGATGATGATGATATCATGATGATGATGATGATATCATGATGATGATGATGATATCATGATGATTATGATGATGATGATATCATGATGATGATGATGATGATATCATGATGATGATGATATCATGATGATGATATCATGATGAGGATGATGATGATATCATGATGATTATATCATGATGATGATGATGATGATGATATCATGATGAGGATGATGATGATATCATGATGATGATGATGATATCATGATGATGATGATGATGATGATGATATGATGATGATGATGATGATGATGATATGATGATGATGATGATGATGATGATGATGATGATGATGATGATATCATGATGATGATGATATCATGATGATGATGATATCATGATGATGATGATGATGATGATGATGATGATGATATCATGATGATGATGATATCATGATGATGATGATATCATGATGATGATGATGATGATGATGATGATATCATGATGATGATGATATCATGATGATGATGATATCATGATGATGATGATATCATGATGATGATGATGATGATGATGATGATGATGATATCATGATGATGATGATGATGATATCATGATGATGATGATGATGATGATATCATGAAGATGATGATGATGATATCATGATGATGATGATGATGATGATATCATGATGATGATGATGATGATGATATCATGATGATGATGATGATGATGATATCATGATGATGATGATGATGATGATATCATGATGATGATGATGATGATATCATGATGATGATGATATCATGATGATGATGATGATATCATGATGATGATGATGATATGATGATGATGATGATATTATGATGATGATATCATGATATGATGATGATGATGATGATGATGATGATATTATGATGATATCATGATGATGATATGATGATGATGATGATGATATCCTGATGATGATGATATCATGATGATGATGATGATATCATGATGATGATGATGATATCATGATATGATGATGATGATGATGATATTATGATGATATCATGATGATGATATGATGATGATGATGATGATATCCTGATGATGATGATATCATGATGATGATGATGATATTATGATGATGATGATGATATCATGATGATGATGATGATGATGATATCCTGATGATGATGATATCATGATGATGATGATGATATCATGATGATGATGATGATATCATGATGATTATGATGATGATGATATCATGATGATGATGATGATGATATCATGATGATGATGATATCATGATGATGATATCATGATGAGGATGATGATGATATCATGATGATTATATCATGATGATGATGATGATGATGATATCATGATGAGGATGATGATGATATCATGATGATGATGATGATATCATGATGATGATGATGATGATGATGATATGATGATGATGATGATGATGATGATATGATGATGATGATGATGATGATGATGATGATGATGATATCATGATGATGATGATATCATGATGATGATGATGATGATGATTATGATGATGATATCATGATGATGATGATATCATGATGATGATGATATCATGATGATGATGATATGATGATGATGATATCATGATGATGATGATATCATGAAGATGATGATATCATGATGATGATGATATCATGATGATGATGATGATGATATCATGATGATGATGATGATGATGATGATATCATGATGATGATGATGATGATATCATGATGATGATGATGATGATGATATCATGAAGATGATGATGATGATATCATGGTGATGATGATGATGATGATATCATGATGATGATGATGATGATGATATCATGATGATGATGATGATGATGATATCATGATGATGATATCATGATGATGATGATGATGATGATGATATCATGATGATGGTAAGATGATGATGATGATGATGATATTATGATGATGATATCATGATGATGATGATGATGATGATATCATGATGATGATATCATGATGATGATGATGATATCATGATGATGATATCATGATGATGATGATGATGATGATATCATGATGATGGTAAGATGATGATGATGATGATATTATGATGATGATATCATGATGATGATGATGATGATGATATCATGATGATGATATCATGATGATGATATCATGATGATGATGATGATATCATGATGATGATATCATGATGATGATGATGATGATATTATGATGATGATATCATGATGATGATGATGATGATATCATGATGATGATATCATGATGATGATGATGATGATGATATCATGATGATGATGATGATGATGATGATGATATCATGATGATGATGATGATATCATGATGATGATATCATGATGATGATGATGATGATATCATGATGATGATGATATCATGATGATGATGATGATATGATGATGATATCATGATGATGATGATATCATGATGATGATGATATTATGATGATGATATCGATGATGATGATGATGATGATGATGATGATGATGATATGATGATGATGATATCCTGATGATGATATCCTGATGATGATGATATCATGATGATGATATCCTGATGATGATGATATCATGATGATGATGATGATGATGATGATGATATCATGATGATGATGATGATGATGATGATATCATGATGATGATGATGATGATGATGATATCATGATGATGATATCATGATGATGATGATATCATGATGATGATGATATCATGATGAAATCATGATGATGATGATGATATCATGATGATGATGATATCATGATGATGATGATATCCTGATGATGATGATATCATGATGATATCATGATGATGATGATGATGATGATATCATGATGATGATGATATCATGATGATGATGATGATATCATGATGATGATGATGATGATGATGATGATGATGATGATATCATGATGATGATGATATCGATGATGATGATGATGATGATGATGATATCATGATGATGATATGATGATGATGATGATATCATGATGATGATGTTCTGATGATGATGATATCATGATGATGATGATATCATGATGATATCATGATGATATCATGATGATATCATGATGATGATGATGATGATATCATGATGATGATGATATCATGATGATGATGATGATATCATGATGATGATGATGATATCATGATGATGATGATGATATCATGATATGATGATGATGATATTATGATGATGATATCATGATATGATGATGATGATGATGATGATGATGATATTATGATGATATCAAGATGATGATATGATGATGATGATGATATCCTGATGGTGATGATATCATGATGATGATGATGATATCATGATGATGATGATGATGATGATGATGATATGATGATGATGATGATATCATGATGATGATGATATCATGATGATGATGATGATGATGATGATGATATCATGATGATGATGATGATGATGATATCATGATGATGATGATGATGATGATGATGATGATATCATCATGATGATGATGATGATATCATCATGATGATGATGATGATATCATCATGATGATGATGATGATATCATCATGATGATGATGATGATATCATCATGATGATGATGATGATATCATCATGATGATGATGATGATATCATCATGATGATGATGATGATATCATCATGATGATGATGATGATATCATCATGATTATGATGATGATATCATGATGATGATGATATCATCATGATGATGATATCATGATGATGATGATATCATGATGATGATATCATGATGATGATGATGATATTATGATGATATCGATGATTATATCATGATGATGATATCCTGATGATGATGATATCATGATGATGATGATGATGATATCGATGATGATATCATGATGATGATATCGATGATGATATCCTGATGATGATATCCTGATGATGATGATATCATGATGATGATGATGATGATATCATGATGATGATGATGATGATATCATGATGATGATGATGATGATATCATGATGATGATGATATCATGATGATGATGATGATATCATGATGATGATGATGATGATATCATGATAATGATATCATGATGATGATGATATCATGATGATGATATCATGATGATGATGATGATGATATCATGATGATGATATCATGATGATGATGATGATGATATCATGATGATGATATCATGATGATGATGATGATGATATGATGATGATGATGATGGTATGGTGATGATGATGATGATGATGATGATGATATCATGATGATGATGATATCATGATTATGATGATGATGATATCATGATGATGATGATGATGATATCATGATGATGATGATGATGATATCCTGATGATGATGATGATGATATGATGATGATGATGATATCATGATGATGATGATATCATGATGATGATGATGATATCATGATGATGATGATATCATGATGATGATGATGATGATGATATCATGTTGATGATGATGATGATGATGATATCATGATGATGATGATGATGATGATATCATGATGATGATGATGATGATGATATCATGATGATGATGATGATGATGATATCATGATGATGATGATGATGATGATGATGATGATATCTTGATGATGATGATGATGATGATATCATGATGATGATATCATGATGATGATATCATGATGATGATATCATGATGATGATATGATGATATCATGATGATGATATCATGATGATGATGATATCGATGATGATGATGATGATGATGATGATGATATCATGATGATGATATCCTGATGATGATGATATCATGATGATGATATCCTGATGATGATGATATCATGATGATGATATCCTGATGATGATGATATCATGATGATGATGATGATATGATGATGATGATATCATGATATGATGATGATGATGATGATGATGATATTATGATGATATCATGATGATGATATGATGATGATGATGATATCCTGATGATGATGATATCATGATGATGATGATGATATCATGATGATGATGATGATATCATGATGATGATATCATGATGATGATGATGATGATATCATGATGATGATATCATGATGATGATGATGATGATATCATGATGATGATATCATGATGATGATGATGATGATATGATGATGATGATGATGGTATGATGATGATGATGATGATGATGATATCATGATGATGATGATATCATGATGATGATGATATCATGATGATGATGATGATGATATCATGATGATGATGATGATATCATGATGATGATGATGATGATATCCTGATGATGATGATGATGATATGATGATGATGATGATATCATGATGATGATGATATCATGATGATGATGATATCATGATGATGATGATGATATCATGATGATGATGATGATGATATCATGATGATGATGATGATGATGATATCATGTTGATGATGATGATGATGATGATATCATGATGATGATGATGATGATGATATCATGATGATGATGATGATGATGATGATATCATGATGATGATGATGATGATGATATCATGATGATGATGATGATGATGATATCTTGATGATGATGATGATGATGATATCATGATGATGATATCATGATGATGATATCATGATGATGATATCATGATGATGATATCATGATGATATCATGATGATGATATCATGATGATGATGATATCATGATGATGATGATATCGATGATGATGATGATGATGATGATGATATCATGATGATGATATCCTGATGATGATGATATCATGATGATGATATCCTGATGATGATGATATCATGATGATGATATCCTGATGATGATGATATCATGATGATGATGATGATATGATGATGATGATATCATGATATGATGATGATGATGATGATGATATTATGATGATATCATGATGATGATATGATGATGATGATGATATCCTGATGATGATGATATCATGATGATGATGATGATATCATGATGATGATGATGATATCATGATGATTATGATGATGATATCATGATGATGATGATATCATGATGATGATGATATGATGATGCTGATGATGATGATATCATGATGATGATGATATCATGATGATGATGATATCATGATGATGATGATGATGATATCATGATGATGATGATATCATGATGATGATATCATGATGAGGATGATGATGATATCATGATGATGATATCATGATGATGATATCATGATGATGATGATATCATGATGATGATATCATGATGATGATGATGATGATGATATGATGATGATGATGATGATGATGATATCATGATGATGATGATATCATGATGATGATGATATCATGATGATGATATCATGATGATGATGATGATATCATGATGATGATGATGATGATATGATGATGATGATGATATCATGATTATGATATCATGATGATGATATCATGATGATGATGATATGATATCATGATGATGATGATATCATGAAGATGATGATATCATGATGATGATGATGATGATGATGATGATGATGATGATGATATCATGATGATGATATCATGATGATGATAGCATGATGATGATGATATGATGATATGATGATGATGATATCATGATGATGATGATATCATGAAGATGATGATATCATGATGATGATGATATCATGATGATGATGATGATGATGATGATGATGATGATATCATGATGATGATGATGATGATGATGATATCATGATGATGATGATGATGATGATATCATGATGATGATAATGATGATGATGATGATATCATGATGATGATGATGATGATGATGATGATATCATGATGATGATGATGATGATATCATGATGATTATGATGATGATGATGATATCATGATGATGATGATGATGATGATGATGATGATGATATCATGATGATGATGATGATGATGATATCATGATGATGATGATGATATCATGATGATGATATCATGATGATGATATCATGATGATGATGATATCATGATGATGGTAAGATGATGATGATGATGATGATATTATGATGATGATATCATGATGATGATAATGATGATATCATGATGATGATATCATGATGATGATGATGATATCATGATGATGATGATGATATCATGATGATGATATCATGATGATGATGATGATGATATCATGATGATGATATCATGATGATGATGATATTGATGATGATGATGATATCATGATGATGATGATGATGATGATATCATGATGATGATGATGATGATATCATGATGATGATGATGATATCATGATGATGATGATATCATGATGATGATGATATCATGATGATGATGATATCATGATGATGATATCATGATGATGATGATGATATTATGATGATGATGATATCATGATGATGATGATGATGATATCATGATGATGATATCATGATGATGATGATGATATCATCATGATGATGATATCGTGATGATGATGATGATATCATGATGATGATATCATGATGATGATATCATGATGATGATGATGATATTATGATGATGATGATGATATCATGATGATGATGATGATGATATCATGATGATGATATCATGATGATGATGAAGATGATGATATCATGATGATGATATCATGATGATGATGATGATGATATCATGATGATGATGATGATGATATCATGATGATGATGATGATGATGATATCATGTCACTGTGAATGAGTGTGTACATCACTTTGAGTGAGGTTCTATGTCAGTGTGTGTGTATGTCAGTGTGAGTGTATGTCACCGGGAATGTGTGTTTGTCAGTGTATGTGAGTGTGTGTGTGTGTGTGTGTGTGTGTGTGAGTGAGTGTGTGTATGTCAGTGTGAGTGAGTGTGTGTATGTCAGTGTGAGTGTGTATATGTCAGTGTGAGTGTGTACGTCACTTTGAGTGAGTTTCTATGTCAGTGTGTGTGTGTATGTCAGTGTGGGTGTGTGTAGGTCACTGTGAGTGAGTGTATGTCATTGTGAGTATGTGTATGTCAGTGTAAGTGAATGTGTGTGTGTGTGTGTGTATGTCAGTGCAAGTGTGTGTGTGTGAATGTAAGTGAGAGTGTGTACGTCACTTTGAGTGAGTTTCTATGTCAGTGTGTGTTTATGTCAGAATGAGTGTGTGTATGTCTGTGTGAGTGTGTGTATGTCACTATGAAAGAGTGAGTGTGTTTGTGTGTATGTCACTGTGAGTGAGTGTATGTCGCCGGGAATGTGTGTTTATGTCAGTGTGAGTGTGTGTGACTGTAAGTGTGAGTGTGTGTGTGTGTCAGTGTGAGTGTGTGTGTCCGTGTGAGTGTGTCCGTGTCCGTGTGTGTGTCAGTGTGAGTGTGTGTGTATGTCAGTGTGAGTGTGTGTATGTCACTGTGTGAGTGTGTGTGTTTCACTGTGAGTGTGTGTGTTTCACTGTGAGTGAGTGTGTGTGTTTCACTGTCAGTGTGTGTGTGTATGTCAGTGTGTGTGTGTGTGTATGTCACTATGAAAGCGTGAGTGTGTGTGTGTATGTCACTGTGAGTGAGTGTATGTCACCGGGAATGTGTGTTTATGTCAGTGTGTGTGTGTGACTGTAAGTGTGAGTGTGTGTGTGTCCGTGTGAGTGTGTGTGAGTGTGTGTGTGTCCGTGTGAGTGAGTGTGTGTCCGTGTGAGTGAGTGTGTGTCCGTGTGAGTGTGTGTGTGTCCGTGTGAGTGTGTGTGTGTCCGTGTGAGTGTGTGTGTGTGTCAGTGTGAGTGTGTGTGTGTCACTGTGAGTGTGTGTATGTCACTGTGTGTGTATGTGTGTTTCACTGTGAGTGAGTGTGTGTGTATGTCACTATGAAAGCGTGAGTGTGTGTGTGTGTGTATGTCACTGTGAGTGAGTGTATGTCACCGGGAATGTGTGTTTATGTCAGTGTGAGTGTGTGTGTCAGTGTGAGTGAGTGTGTGTATGTAAGTGTAAGTGAGTGTGTGTGTGTGTCAGTGTGAGTGTGTGTATGTCAGTGTAAGTAAGTGAGTGTGTGTGTGTGTGTGTGTATGTCAGTGTAAGTTAGTGTGTGTATGTCAGTGTGAGTGAGTGTGTGTATGTCATTGTGAGTGAGTGTGTGTGTCAGTGTGTGTGTTTATGTCAGTGTAAGTTAGTGTGTGTATGTCATTGTGAGTGAGTGTGTGTGTCAGTGTGTGTGTTTGTCAGTGTAAGTGAGTGTGTGTGTGTGTGTGTGTGTCAGTGTAAGTGTGTGTGTGTGTGTGTCAGTGTAAGTGAGTGTGTGTGTGTGTATGTCAGTGTAAGTGAGTGTGTGTGTATGTCAGTGTAAGTGAGTGTGTGTGTGTATGTCAGTGTAAGTGAGTGTGTGTGTGTCAGTGTGAGTGAGTGTGTGTGAGTGAGTGTGTATGTAAGTGTAAATGAGTGTGTGTGTGTGTGTGTGTGTCAGTGTGTGTGTTTATGTCAGTGTAAGTTAGTGTGTGTGTGTCAGGGTGTGTGTGTGTGTGTGTATATGTCACTGTGTGTGTATATGTCACTGTGTGTGTATATGTCACTGTGTGTGTATATGTCACTGTGTGTGTGTGTATATGTCACTGTGTGTGTATATGTCACTGTGTGTGTGTGTGTATGTCACTGTGTGTGTGTGTGTGTATGTCACTGTGTGTGTGTGTGTGTATGTCACTGTGTGTGTGTATGTCACTGTGTGTGTGTATGTCACTGTGTGTGTGTATGTCACTGTGTGTGTGTGTGTATGTCACTGTGAGTGTCTGTGTGTATGTCACTGTGAGTGTCTGTGTGTATGTCACTGTGAGTGTCTGTGTGTGTGTGTCACTGTGAGTGTCTGTGTGTGTGTGTATGTCAGTGTAAGTGTGTGTGTGTGTATGTCACTGTGTGTGTGTATGTCACTGTGTGTGTGTGTGTATGTCACTGTGTGTGTGTGTATGTCACTGTGTGTGTGTGTGTGTATATGTCACTGTGTGTGTGTGTATATGTCACTGTGTGTGTGTGTGTATATGTCACTGTGTGTGTGTGTGTATATGTCACTGTGTGTGTGTGTGTGTATATGTCACTGTGTGTGTGTGTGTATGTCACTGTGTGTGTGTGTATGTCACTGTGTGTGTGTGTGTGTCACTGTGTGTGTGTGTGTGTGTATGTCACTGTGTGTGTGTGTGTGTATGTCACTGTGTGTGTATGTCACTGTGTGTGTATGTCACTGTGTGTGTGTGTGTGTGTGTATGTCACTGTGTGTGTATGTCACTGTGTGTGTGTGTGTGTATATCACTGTGTGTGTGTATGTCACTGTGTGTGTGTGTATGTCACTGTGTGTGTGTGTATGTCACTGTGAGTGTCTGTGTGTGTATGTGTGTGTATGTCAGTGTGAGTGTGTGTATGTCACTGTGTGAGTGTGTGTGTTTCACTGTGAGTGAGTGTGTGTGTTTCACTGTCAGTGTGTGTGTGTATGTCAGTGTGTGTGTGTGTGTATGTCACTATGAAAGCGTGAGTGTGTGTGTGTATGTCACTGTGAGTGAGTGTATGTCACCGGGAATGTGTGTTTATGTCAGTGTGTGTGTGTGACTGTAAGTGTGAGTGTGTGTGTGTCCGTGTGAGTGTGTGTGAGTGTGTGTGTGTCCGTGTGAGTGAGTGTGTGTCCGTGTGAGTGAGTGTGTGTCCGTGTGAGTGTGTGTGTGTCCGTGTGAGTGTGTGTGTGTCCGTGTGAGTGTGTGTGTGTGTCAGTGTGAGTGTGTGTGTGTCACTGTGAGTGTGTGTATGTCACTGTGTGTGTATGTGTGTTTCACTGTGAGTGAGTGTGTGTGTATGTCACTATGAAAGCGTGAGTGTGTGTGTGTGTGTATGTCACTGTGAGTGAGTGTATGTCACCGGGAATGTGTGTTTATGTCAGTGTGAGTGTGTGTGTCAGTGTGAGTGAGTGTGTGTATGTAAGTGTAAGTGAGTGTGTGTGTGTGTCAGTGTGAGTGTGTGTATGTCAGTGTAAGTAAGTGAGTGTGTGTGTGTGTGTGTGTATGTCAGTGTAAGTTAGTGTGTGTATGTCAGTGTGAGTGAGTGTGTGTATGTCATTGTGAGTGAGTGTGTGTGTCAGTGTGTGTGTTTATGTCAGTGTAAGTTAGTGTGTGTATGTCATTGTGAGTGAGTGTGTGTGTCAGTGTGTGTGTTTGTCAGTGTAAGTGAGTGTGTGTGTGTGTGTGTGTGTCAGTGTAAGTGTGTGTGTGTGTGTGTCAGTGTAAGTGAGTGTGTGTGTGTGTATGTCAGTGTAAGTGAGTGTGTGTGTATGTCAGTGTAAGTGAGTGTGTGTGTGTATGTCAGTGTAAGTGAGTGTGTGTGTGTGTGTGTCAGTGTGAGTGAGTGTGTGTGAGTGAGTGTGTATGTAAGTGTAAATGAGTGTGTGTGTGTGTGTGTCAGTGTGTGTGTTTATGTCAGTGTAAGTTAGTGTGTGTGTGTCAGGGTGTGTGTGTGTGTGTGTATATGTCACTGTGTGTGTATATGTCACTGTGTGTGTATATGTCACTGTGTGTGTATATGTCACTGTGTGTGTGTGTATATGTCACTGTGTGTGTATATGTCACTGTGTGTGTGTGTGTATGTCACTGTGTGTGTGTGTGTGTATGTCACTGTGTGTGTGTGTGTGTGTGTATGTCACTGTGTGTGTGTATGTCACTGTGTGTGTGTATGTCACTGTGTGTGTGTATGTCACTGTGTGTGTGTGTGTATGTCACTGTGAGTGTCTGTGTGTATGTCACTGTGAGTGTCTGTGTGTATGTCACTGTGAGTGTCTGTGTGTGTGTGTCACTGTGAGTGTCTGTGTGTGTGTGTATGTCAGTGTAAGTGTGTGTGTGTGTATGTCACTGTGTGTGTGTATGTCACTGTGTGTGTGTGTGTATGTCACTGTGTGTGTGTGTATGTCACTGTGTGTGTGTGTGTGTATATGTCACTGTGTGTGTGTGTGTATATGTCACTGTGTGTGTGTGTGTATATGTCACTGTGTGTGTGTGTGTATATGTCACTGTGTGTGTGTGTGTATATGTCACTGTGTGTGTGTGTGTGTATATGTCACTGTGTGTGTGTGTGTATGTCACTGTGTGTGTGTGTATGTCACTGTGTGTGTGTGTGTGTCACTGTGTGTGTGTGTGTGTGTATGTCACTGTGTGTGTGTGTGTGTGTGTATGTCACTGTGTGTGTATGTCACTGTGTGTGTATGTCACTGTGTGTGTGTGTGTGTGTGTATGTCACTGTGTGTGTATGTCACTGTGTGTGTGTGTGTGTGTATATCACTGTGTGTGTGTATGTCACTGTGTGTGTGTGTATGTCACTGTGTGTGTGTGTATGTCACTGTGAGTGTCTGTGTGTGTATGTCACTGTGAGTGTCTGTGTGTATGTCACTGTGAGTGTCTGTGTGTGTATGTCAGGGTGTGTGTGTATGTCAGGGTGTGTGTGTATGTCAGGGTGTGTGTGTATGTCAGGGTGTGTGTGTATGTCAGGGAGGGTGTGTGTGTATGTCAGGGAGGGTGTGTGTGTATGTCAGGGTGTGTGTGTGTGTCAGGGTGAGTGTGTGTATGTCAGTGTGAGTGTGTGTATGTCAGTGTGAGTGTGTGTACGTCAATTTGAGTGAGTTTCTATGTGAGTGTGTGTGTATGTCAGTGTGAGTGTGTGTCAGTGTGTGAGCGTGGGTGTGTGTATGTCACTGTGTGTGTGTGTGTATGTCACTGTGTGTGTGTGTGTATGTCACTGTGAGTGTGTGTGTGTATGTCAGTGTGAGTGTGTGTGTGTGTATGTCAGTGTGAGTGTGTGTGTGTGTATGTCAGTGTAAGTGTGTGTGTGTGTATGTCAGTGTAAGTGTGTGTGTGTGTGTGTGTGTGTGTATGTCAGTGTAAGTGTGTGTGTGTGTGTGTGTGTGTGTATGTCAGTGTAAGTGTGTGTGTGTGTGTGTATGTCAGTGTAAGTGTGTGTGTGTGTATGTCAGTGTAAGTGTGTGTGTGTGTATGTCAGTGTAAGTGTGTGTCTGAGTGAGTGAGTGTGTGTGTGTGTGTGTCAGGGTGAGTGAGTGTGAGTGTGTGTATGTCAGTGTGAGTGAGTTTCTATGTGAGTGTGTGTGTATGTCAGTGTGAGTGTGTGTCAGTGTGTGAGCGTGGGTGTGTGTATGTCACTGTGAGTGAGTGTGTGTATATCAGTGTGAGTAATTGTGTGTGTGTGTGTGTGTGTGTGTGTGTATGTCAGTGTCAGTGTAAGTGTGAGTGTATGAATGTAAGTAAGAGTGTGTACGTCACTTTGAGTGAGTTTCTATGTCAGTGTGTGTGTCAGGGCCGATTCTGGGCGGGTGCACGGGGTGCACCGCTCCCAGGCGCTGTATAGCTGGGAAAGATGGGGCCGCTTAGAATGCCGCTGGACGGCACACAGAGCCGGCGCCTCTATCACAATGATTGATAGCAGCACACCTTTGCTCATGCCGGGCGCCTTGTACATGTGCAGTGATCCTCGGAGGAGCCAAATACAGCACACGTGCGGTAACCGCAGTGCAAGGGGTGCATGCTCCGCCCCCTCTTGCTGTGATTGGTCAGAGAGCCTGGATTCTCAGAAGAAGAATACCCATGCAGTCTTAGCCATCCCCCTCCCTGCAAATAAAAGGTAAGTGAGCAGGGAGGGGGACAAACATCATACATATTTTTTAATGTTAACAAAAGAAAATACATCTGTTTGTAAGTGTATCTGCTTGTCTGTGAGTGTATGTCTGAGAATGTATCTGTCAGTGTGTATATGTGTGTGACTATATATGTGTGTCTGTGAGTGTCTATATGTGTATGTCTGAGTGTGTAAATGTCAGTGTGTATATGTGAGTGTGTGTCTGTGAGTGATTGTGTATATGTGAGTATGTGACTGTGTGGATGTAAGTGTGTTTGTGATTCATTGTGAATGTCTGTGAGTGTGTGTCTGAGTGTCTGTATATGTGAGTGTGCATCTGAGAGTGACTACATATATGCAAGTGTGTGTCTGAGTGACTGCGTACATGCTAGTGTGTGTCCAGCGAGGCACTTAACAACACCATGCTGCTCCCCAGAGCCGATGGTGGTCGCTCTCCTGAGCGACCCCATCGGCTCAGTAGAAGGGAACGCTGCCTGTACAGGCAGCGGTTCCCTTCTAATGGCAAGAGCATCGGAAGTGAAAGTATTTCACTTCCGATCCTCTAGGGGGAGCCAATCGATGCCGGCACAACAGATCTATGTGATCTGTGTGCAGGCATGTATGGTAAGTGCTCTGATGAGCACTTACCATACAGTCAAAGGCAATATTAGCAAATATTGCCTTTGACAAGTATTGATCTGCCTTCCTCACCTTACTAGTTATAGTAAGGGAGAGAGACAGATCAGATAAAGTAAAAAAAAAAAAAAATAATAATAAAAAAAATATTTAATCCAATTTTAAACACCAAGGGCTTTTATAAAAGCCATTTAACCCCTTCCCTGCCATTGATCGCTGTGTACGCAGTGATCATTCACAGCAGCACATTTTTTGCTTTCTGTGCATTTTTTAGGGGTTCATTTTTTTTTTTTACTGTAATTCATTACAGTATAAAAAAAAGCTCTTTTAAGAGAGATTAACCCCTTTCTTGCTGTAGATCACTGCCTAAGCAGCGATCTGACGCCAATGCAGCAATCTTGCTGCAGAAGCATTTTTAAATTTTTTAAAACTTTTTTATTACACCCGTCACGTGTTAATTATACCCGCTAGGGGACTACGTTTAACGTAAAAATTTTTTTTTTAGCTGTCTGACCGCTTGTATAGCGATCAGTAACAGCTGATAAGTGACAAAGGCGGGTTGGCGTTTGCTTAGATGAGCATCACCATTCGTCTGGTTAGATCAATATTTGTAAATATTTGATCTGACCCATGTAGATCTGCCTCCCTCTCACTTGAGTTTTAGTGAGGGAGGGAGACAGAGCTGTATAATGTAAGTTTTTAATTATAATATATTTAATAGAATTGAGACCCAAAGGCTTTTATAAAAGCCGTTTCCAGTATTTAACCCCTTCCCTGCAATTGATCGCTGTGTACGCAGTGATCTTACACAGCAGCACATTTTTTGCTGTCTGTGCATTTTTTTAGGGGTTATTTTTTTTTACTTTGATTTATTACAGTATATCAAAGGCTCGTTTAAGAGCTATTAACCCCTTCCTTGCCGTATATCACTTCCTAAGCAGCACATATGGTCACTGCCTAAGCTTTGCATATGGTCACTGCCTAAGCAGCGCATATGGAGCAATCTAGTCGCAGAAGGATTTTTTTTTGCTATCAGCATTTTTTTTGTCAGACTCGCTAGGGGTTAGTTATACCCACTAGGGGATTACGTGTATTCCTTTTGAAGCTGTCTGAACGCGTGTATAGCGATCAGTAACAGCCGATCAGTGGCAAAGGTGGTTTGGTGATTTCTCAGATGAGCATCACCATTCGTCTGGTTCGTAAATATTGTTCTGACCCATATGGATCTGCCTCCCTCTCCTCACTTGAGTTTTAGTGAGGGAAAGAGACAGATCTGTATAACATAATTTTTTAATTGTAATAAATTAAATTAAATGTTAAAAAATTGTGAGTCCCAAGGGCTTTTATAAAAGCCATACCCTTTGTATAGTGTAGTGTATTAACCCCTTCCCTGCCACTGATCACTGCACAGCAGAACCTTTTTTCTTGTCTGTGCATTTTTAGGGGTTAATTTGTTTGTACAGTACTACAAAGGCTCTTATAAGAGCTATTAACCCCTTCCTTGCTCTACATGTTCAAATTCCAAGTTTGAAAATCAAAAAGCGCACCTCTCAAATGTAGCCTTTCAACACCCAACAAAGCTGACAAAGCTATGTATGGGTGGTATCCCTGTGCTCGGGAGATGTTGCTGAACATATATTGTGGTATTGTTTGTCAGTGACACATACCGAAATATGTGAATTTGTGTCTAAAGTGCAATGTATGTGGGAAAAAATACACAATAAAATGACTACCACAAACTTTGACAAAGGCTGGTGGTAGAATTGGTGCATGGAAAGTGTTAAAATAACACCATTTAAAATGGCCTAGGGTGTCTACTTTTACAAAATATATACTTTTTGGGGTAAAATACACTGTCCTACTTTAAAAAAAAGTCCCAAATGAAAGATGGGCTCAGGCTGGCTACACGTCAATATTCCAAGTTGAAAATGCGCACCTTCACAATGTGGCCCTTTTAGCCCCCAAACAACCCAACAAACCTATGCATGGGGGGTATCCCTGTACTCAAGAGATGTTGCTGAACACTTATTGGGGTGTTATTTGGCAGTGACACATACCAAAATCTGTAAATTCATGTCTGAAGTACAAGGATTGTGAAAAAAAAAACACAAAAAAATTACTACCACAAACTTTGACAAAGGCTGGTGGTAGAATTAGTGCATGGAAAGTGTTAAAATACCACCATTTGAGATAGCCTAGGGTGTCTACTTTTAAAAAATATATGGGTTGATGGGGTAAAATACACTGGCTGGTTTCAAATATGTCCCAAATGGGACATGGGTGCAGGCTGTCTGCATGTAAAAATTTCAAGTTGGAAAACAAAAAACTGCACCTCACAAATTTGGCATTTTAGCCCCCAAACAACCCAACAAACCTATTCATGGGTGGTATCCCTGTACTCAGGAGAAATAGTAGAATCTATTTAGCATGTTTTTTCGTTCGCTATTGTCGATGAGGAGAAGTTGTTTCAAATAAAAACAAAGAAATTTGTGTATTTTTTTTTATTTTTTTACCATATTTTATTATTTTTTTTTAATAATATGATAAGATATGATCAAAAATATGACATCCATAGAAAGCCCTTTTTGTCCCGATAAAAACAATATATAATATGTGTGGGTACAGCAAATGACGAAGAAGAAAATTACTGCTAAACACAAACAGCACAGAAATGTTAAAATAGCCATTGTCCAGAAAGGACAAAAATGTTTCAAAGGCTCTGTCCTTAAGGGGTTAATTTATATAGCGCCAACAATTTACATAGTGCTTGGTACAGAGCATAGAGGTGAACTACATACTAAATTAGACAAACTAGAACAGACTGGTACATGATACATGCTCTATCTAGAGGATAGTGATTAAATATTTTCTCCATTAATAATCACACTGGGTTTCTACTTTTCTTTTTTTTTTAAATAATTTTATAATAAGGTTTTTGTACTTTAATTCATATTTCTTGAATACATTTGTAAGGGGAAGGAGTTACATTTATAGCCACGCCCAACATGGGGGCGCCCCAAAAAATCCTGCACCCAGGCGCTCGTGACCATAGGATCGGCCCTGGTGTGTGTATGTCAGTGTGAGTGTGTGGCAGACAGAATTTCTTATGAATGGGGACTCTAGTTCGGTTTATAGAAAGCCAATAGTATTACATGTATTCTATAAGCCGAAAGTCTATAAACCGAAGGTCGTTCGGTTTATAGACTTTCGGCTCATAGAATACATGTAATACTATTGGCTTTCTTTAAATCGAACTAGAGTCCCCATTCATAAGAAATTCTTATGAATGGGGACTCTAGTTCGGTTTATAGAAAGCCAATAGCATTACATGTATTCCATAAGCCGAAAGTCTATAAACTGAACTAAGTTTGGTTTATAGACTTTCGGTTTATGGAATGTGTAGGTCAATTGATTCGTACGAACGAATGAAACGAATATAATAATGAACGAATTTCGTCTGAAACGAATGCAGTAATGAACGAAATTCATTTTAGATGAAATACATTTTTTTTTTAGTTTTGCACATGTCTAGCCGACATCATTATGCAAGTAATAAATACCGTAGATGCCGAGGCTCGCAACCAGAGCCGGACACCGCAAATGGATAATACAAATACAGAAGTTCCCGCTGTGATTATGGAGAAATGTAGAGTAAATTTTTCCGCTTTTAAAAGTTTTGTTGAGACTGACGGGGAGATTGATGGGTACCTCGCAGATTTTGAAAGGCAATGTACCCTGCATCGAATACCCATGGAAGATTGGGTCACCATCCTCTTGGGGAAATTATCCGGGAAAGCTAATGATGCATTTCGGGCCATACCCCATGAGGATAATGAGGACTACCTGCTAGTAAAAGCAACCTTGCTAGCTCGGTATGCAGTAACACCTGAAGCATACCAGTAAGGTTCAGGGAAACGTCCAAGAAAAATTATGACTCCTACACCGAGTGGGCATGCCGCCTACACCGTACCGCAACCCACTGTATAGAGGGATGTCAGGCTGTGTCCAAGGAGGGCGTGCTCCAATTGTTTTTGCTGGAGCACTTCTATGACAAACTGGAAAGAGGGGTACGTGAATGGGTGCAGGATAAAAAGCCTAACACCCTGCCTGAGGCAGCTCGGATGGCAGACGAGTACACCGATACCTGTAAGATCCCCCCATCGGTTCTTAAAGCAACAGCTTCCTCTATGTCACGCACAGCAGCCGCAACTACCTCGTTATCCCCTTCTGTCCATGTACCTACTACGCACCGAGTCCCCCCCAGACCACCTCAGTACTCGGGCCCTGACCGCCGGCAGTGCCACCGGTGCAAACAAATGGGGCACATTATTAAAAATTGCCCTTTGGATCCCTTTGCAGCAGCAGTTTGGGCGGAAGCCAGCCGAGGGAAATATCCGACCCTATCCCCCTGCTGCTCATTGTATCGAAGGAGGAAATCCTGCCGAAGAGCCCTGGGAGGTGTTATACGAGGCCAACACCATTCATGCAGCCGTCAGGGACAACCGACAACAGCACCGGCAGACAGTACAATTGAACGGCAAACCAGTCACTAGACTAAGAGACACTGGGGCCACACTGACACTACTACAGCATCATTTGGTCCCAGAACATGAGCACACCGGCCGCACTGTAGCAGTTCGGGTAGCAGGAGGACGGCTATACCGCCTACCCACCGCCCGTGTTCATCTGGATTGGGGGGTTGGTTCAGGGCTTGTTAATGTGGGCCTGATGAAGGAGTTGCCCGCGGAAGTCCTGTTGGGAAGTTACTTGGCTTCCCTAGTTTTGGTCTATGCTCCTCAACGCACCGCAGAAGCACATCCTGTGACCACCCGGGCCCAAGCCCGTACCATTGGAACCGGTCAGCCTGCTGTGGAGACCCAGATAAGGACAATTGCCCCGACTGTCACCCTAGGACAGACTCCTTTAGACTGGGATACCCCTGAGACTTTTGGGAGGGAAACATGGGAAGATCCTACCCTATACAAGTATAGAGCCAAAGCGGACACCCAGGTGAAAGGGATAGATGGGGAAGGGTATGAGTGGGTGGGGGATAGGTTATATAGGATTTCCCAGGAGCCTGCAGCAGGGAAAGGCCCTTCACACCGACGTCAGCTGGTGGTACCTAAGAAATACCAACTGAAGCTTATGTGGATCGGACATGATGTTCCCTTAGCCGGACATCTAGGTGGGCATTGCACGGCCCATAGGATAACACAGAATTTCTTTTGGCCATGGCTTAATAGGGATGTGCGACAGTACTGCAAGACTTGTTACACATGTCAACTGGTAGGTAAGCGAGGGGACCACCCTAAGGCTCGATTAATGTCGATGCCCATTATTGGGGAGCCCTTTTATCGTGTAGCTGTTGACCTTGTGGGTCCACTAGCTAGACCTAGTCCATCCGGAAATAAATATATTCTTACCGTGGTGGACTATGCTACCCGATATCCTGAAGCAGTAGCTCTCCCCAATATCGATACCGAGATGGTTGATGATGCCCTGGTAAAGGTATTTACCCGAGTAGGGTTCCCCAAGGAGATCCTATACATTCAGGGGACCCAATTCACGGCAGTTCTCACTCAGCAGTTGTGGAAGGTGTGCAATATTAAGCCCCTGTTAAGTTCACCTTGCCACCCCCAGACTAACGGTCTCTGCGAGCATTTTAATGGTACCCTCAAACAAATGTTGAGGACCTTTACTGACGGTTGCAGGGACTGGGAGAGATTTCTGCCTCACCTACTATTTGCGTACGGTGAGGTACCCCAGGAATCTACTGGGTTCTCCCCCTTTGAGTTGCTATATGGGAGAAGGGTGCTAGGACCCCTTGATCTCATAAGAGACCACTGGGAGGGGGAGACAGAGCAGGGGGGGGACCCCCATAGTGCCATATGTTCTGGAATTCAGGGACCGCATGGAGCTACTGTCTCTGATGGTAAGAGAGAACCTTTAGGCAGCCCAGGGGAGACAGAAAAGATGGGATGATCAGGGTGCCAGACAGCGTGCTTTCCAGGTTGGCCAAAAGGTTTTAGTGCTCAAACCTGTGAAAACTGACAAGCTCCAGGCCTCGTGGCAGGGACCGTATAAGGTAGTGGAGCAACTATGTGACACCACCTACGTTATTGCCAGCTGTGCAGATGAGAGGATCCAACGATCCTTTCATGTGGACATGCTGAAGGAGTATCAGGAGAGACAGGAGGACATATCTGTGGTATGTGCCCCTGCTACCGATGACTCTGAAGGGTTAATCCTCCCTGATCTGCTAGAGAGGGATCCCCAGACTGAACTCACTAGTTTAGTGCAACTAGGGGACCACTTGAACCCCACGAAACAGAGCAGGTTAGACAGTTCGTCAGGGATAAACAAGTTACGTTTTCCCAGGAGCCCGGATATACTACCCTGATTGTTCATAAAGTAGAGATGACTGGACAAGCACCCCTAAGGCAGGCTCCTTATCGATTCCCTGAAGCAGTCCGGGAGGGAATGCTGAAGGAGATACGGGAGATGACCCAGCTAGGAGTCATTGAGAACTCTGGTAGTCCCTGGTCCTTGCCTGTAGTCCTAGTACCCAAGAAGGATGGAACCACCAGATTTTATGTAGGCTACAGGCGACTCAAGAAAAAGACTACCATAGACGCTTACCTGATGCCCATGGTAGACAAACTATTAGATCGTATAGCCAGGGGACGTTATCTAACCACAATAGACCTATGCAAGAGCTATTGTCAGATTTCCCTGGCTGAGGATGCTATCCCCAAGTCGGAATTTGTCACCCTGTTTGGCCTGTACCAGTTTAGGGTCATGCCATTCGGGATGAAGAATTCCCCGGCTACGTTTCAACGCATGGTGGATAGACTCCTTGATGGCTTCCAGGAATTTGCTTGTGCGTACCTAGATGACATTGCTATTTACAGTGAGTCTTGGGAAGAACACCTGGTACACGTAGGGGTAGTGCCCCGAGTGTGGTGTGGGAATCAGAGGCCGGAGCCGGCTAAGGTGGAAGCAGTAGCTAACTGGCCCACACCTCGCACTTAGACCCAGGTATTAGCCTTACTAGGGATAGCAGGGTACTATAGACGCATTGTCCCTGACTACAGCACCATAGCCAAGCCACTGACTGACCTGACAAAAAAGAACTTACCTAGGCAGGTCCTGTGGTCTCCCGCCTGTGAAGCCGTGTTCCAAGCCCTTAAGCAAGCTCTTATGAATGCCCCTGTCTTGGCTGCTCCAGTACCCAACAAACGTTTTCTCGTCCACTCCGATGCTTCCATGTATGGACTGGGGGCTGTGCTGAGCCAAGTTGGAGAGGATGGAGGAGAACACCCTGTCACCTACCTCAGCAGAAAGCTGTTACCCCGAGAAGTGAGCTATGCGGCAGTGGAGAAGGAATGTGTGACGAAGTGCCCTTCGCCACTTGGTCCTGGAGAGGCCTGTTTGCCAGCCTCCTCCCCCTGTGACTATGGCCCTGGGGTGTATGGCCCTTTAAAAATGCTATTTGGGCCTATGGACTGTGTATGGCGCATTAAGAACATATTTGGGGCATGGTGAAAATGCCCCAAAAAGCTAACTTTTGAACTACTGGGTGGAATTGTTTGATTTTTAGTTATGTTCATATTTAAAGTATGCTGATTCTGAAAATGTATGTTTTATGTGAATGTGATGCATATTTTGAAAGTTATTAATATTGTATAAAACCTGTATATTTTAGCTTGGAGATAATTGAGCTGATACAAAGGTTAACTCAATTATCTCCCAAGCAGAGGAATGTCCTGTAATTACTAGGATCCAAGTCTTTGTCCTATTCACTGTGCTTTCCTCAAGTTAAGATTGGATCCTATCTTTTAATCCCTGTAATTATTGTCACTTTTCCCATTTGTCTTATGTAAGTCATTTAGTTTCCTGTGTGTATCTGAACTTGACACCTTTGTATCCTGAAAGGTGTGAGGCAGGATTTCCCTTTGTATGTCCTTAGGTTAACCTTTAATCCTGTTATAGTTCCTTTGTCTAATCTGGTTTGTCTAGATGTTCAACTGTATATATTCTGTGTTTCTGAATCATTAAACAGTTCTGGTCAGTTCTTGTTTGACCTTCAAATCGCAGCCTTGACTCGTTTTGTGGGGAAAGAGTATCCTAGCTGTAAAATAGCTAGTGGGATTGATCTACACTTACAAGATCCGTCTGGATATCGAGACAAAGTGGCTTCTCTCACTCTCTAAACTGGGATCCAGACTTTCTAGCGGTCCAGCTAGCCTGGGAGTAACCGTAACAGAATGCTTGGCCCTGGTCTGGGCTCTGAAGAAGTTGACCCCCTATTTGTACGGACAAGAGTTCTCCCTGGTGACTGATCACAACCCCTTGGTATGGCTCAACCGGGTCGCAGGAGAAAATGTCACTGGGGAGAGGGGTAACAAGCTCCTCTCCCATACATATTCCCATCTGCTGGGGAGGGAGACAGACTGTCTCCGCTCCCAATACAGTGTCCTGCTGCTGGTGAAAGGAGACTGGACTCTCTATTCCCTGCTGAACACTCTGCCGCTGGGGAAAGGAGACTGGACTCTCTGTTCCCTGCTGAACACTCTGCCGCTGGGGAAAGGAGGCTGGGCTCTCTATTCCCTGCTCTATCTGCCGCTGGGGGGGGAGGGAGGACAAGGCTCTCCTCTCCCAATAAAACACTCTGCCGCTGGGGAGGGAGGACAAGGCTCTCCTCTCCCAATAAAACACTCTGCCGCTGGGGGACAGGACCCACTGTCTCTGCCCCCTGTAACTCAGCCTGCCGCTGGGGAAAGGAGGCTGGGCTCTCTATTCCCTGCTGTATCTGCCGCTGGGGAGGGAGGACAAGGCTCTCCTCTCCCAATAAAACACTCTCCTCTGCTGGGGGACAGGACCGACTGTCTCTGCCCCCTGTAACTCAGCCTGCCGCTGGGGAAAGGAGACTGGGCTCTCTGTTCCCTGCAAATCACACTGCCGCTGGGGAATGGAGACTGGGCTCCCTATTCTCTGCATATCACACTGCTGCTGGGGAATGGAGACTGGGCTCCCAATTCCCTGCAGATCACACTGCTGCTGGGGAATGGAGACGATGCTCTCCTCTCCCTGTGGGGCCAGTGGAGAGACCTTGGTCCCATCTCCACTTGCCGGCTGGAGGTCCTCCCAGTACATCTCGACGATATCCTCCCAGCTGAAGGGCTCTGGACCTGGGTCTGCCACAATGCTCTCCTGCTGGGTATTCTCCAATGGAGCGGAACAGGTGTTTGTAATCCTTCTCCAGTTCCCATTTCAGGGATACTAGGTGCGTCAAGTCTGGTCTCACTTCGTGGGGGTCATCCCAGACTTGCATACCCTCCCTCCAGTCAAAAATATCTTGGAAATGGGTCTCGTCAGGGCTCCCAAAGTCAGGTTCTGTGAAAGCCTCCCACAGCAAGCCAGGGTCATTAAACTCTTCTCCCTCCGGGTTATCATGCTCCACTGTCCAGGGTGCATACCGAACTGTATACCACCAGAGTGCCTGGTAGGCATCCTCTAGCCATAGCTCCTGCCAAACCCGGTGCTCGAGCTCCTTTACCCATTGCTCCAGGGGCTGCTCTCCCAGGAAGGGCATCCGCAGTGCCAGTCGCATCTGCTGTCGCTGCTCCTCGCTGGGGAGTCCCTCGCCCCGCTGATACTGTACGTTATCCAGTGCCTGGTACCAGATGCCTTTCCTTATTGCATCCCGGCTATCCAGGTCTTCCTCCTCATATGGAACTGCTGTTTGGTTCCAGCCTGGTTCCATCCTGCTGCTGTCAGGGTCGCTGTACTGAGACATGCGTTGCCCTCAAATTATAAATCCAGGAAATGGTGTTGCCTTGTAGCTGTCCTTCTGGGCTGTGAGAACCGTCCCACCGCTTGCCACCAATGTAACGGACCGTCTACCGGACGAAGTAGACCCTCTGTCCGTTGTGGGAAATCACCTCCTTAGCCCCCACTTACAGCTCAGCATTCACCCAGCAAGTCTTTCCTGGACCCTTGCTATTTGTACCCAAATAGACAGGACATCTAGCAGTTAGGTACAGCAAGAAGAACTCCTTTATTTGTGTAACAACACAGACTTATATAAAAAAAAACATACACATGACATCACAGACATTAGTATACAATGTCTCACACAGAGACAGTCACTATCGGGCAGCAGCCGGGAGATCCGCATCCACCGGATGTGGACCCGGCTTGTCTTCACAGCTGCCGGAAGTGACCCCAGTGGCTGGATTTCCTGCACGCACAGTACGTGCAGGAAACATTTCGGAGCAGATGGCTAATGAGCAGCAAACAGGTAAGTACTGGGAGGGGGGTGCAAATAACTGGCAAATTAATACTGGCAAATGGGCAGAATAATACTCGCAAATGGGAAAATATGAGTGGTATATGGGCAGAATAATACTGGCAAATGGGCAGAATAATACTGGCAAATGATGGGCAAAATTTGAGTGTGAAATAACACTGGCAAATGGGCAAAATATTAGTGGCAAACGGGCAAAATATGAGTGTGAAATAACACTGGCAAATAGGCAAAATATGAGTGGTATATAGGCAGAATAATACTGGCAAATGGGCAAAATATGAGTGGCATATGGGCAGAATAATACTGGCAAATGGGCAAAATATGAGTGGTATATTGGCAAAATATGAGTGTCACAAAACACTGGCAAATGAGCAAAATATGAGTGGCAAATGGGCAAAATATGACGAACAAATGATGGGCATAATACTGGCTGTGGCATATTTATGGGCAGGTTAATAGTGGCATATTAATGGGGAAAATGGCTGTGGCATAATGGGCAAATTGGCTGTGGCATATTAATAGCATGTGGGCATAGTGTTGCATGTTCTGTGGGGCAAAATAACATTTACACTGTGGCATGCCAAATCATGTGGGTGTAATATGAGTAAAAGCCAATTGCTGTATAGTGCTATATTAAGACCTTTAGGTGCAATGTGGGTGCAGAGGAAAGTAATAAAAATAAGAAATGAACAATTTTTAATTAACATTTTTATTACATATGAAAATAGTTGAATATAATATTAAAAAGTTCATATGAGTATCCATGTAGCTAGTTATATACATATATTTGGGGTCCATCTCAAGCTTTTGAAAAAGCTGGAAATATTTTAATGTTTTTTTTTGTGGTCAGAAAAAGTAATATTACTTTACTGAGAGGGTGGTGGATGAATGGAATAGTTTTCCTTAAGAAATGGTAAAGGTTAATACATTAAGGAGTTTAAGCATGCATGGGATAGGCATAAAGCTACCATATATATATGACAAGGCCAGTCACAAGGCAGAATAGTTGGGAGGCATGAAAGTGGCATTTCTGGGGTGGAGTTGCATGGTGGGGTCGGGAGTCCCTAGGACAATTTTTGCAAAGGGTCCGGTGGTTTCTAGTTACGCCTCTGATGTGGAACAAATGTGTCCCTGGAAACATAGCCGATGTTGGACTATGCATTAACCCATATATTTTTTTAAAGTAGACACCCTAGGTTATTTCACATGGTGGTATTTTAACTTTCCATGCACTAATTCTACCACCAGCCTTTGTCAAAGTTTGTGGTATTATGAGAGGTGTGCTTTTTGATTTTCCAAATTGGAATATTGATATGCAGAGAACTTGCTCCCATGTCCCATTACATATTTGAAGCCAGAAAGTGTATTTACCCCATCAACCCATATATTTTTTTAAAGTAGACACCCTAGGCTATTTTAAATGGTGGTATTTTAACACTTTCCATGCATCAATTCTATCACCAGCCTTTGTCAAAGTTTGTGCTAGTAATTTTATTGTGTATTTTTCCCACTTACAATGTACTTCATGCATAAATTCACTGATCATTTTATGGGTCACTGCCAAACACCTCAATATATATTCAGCAACATCTCCTGAGCACAGGGATCCCACCCATGCATAGGTTTTTCAGCTTGTTTGGGGGTTAAAAGGCCACATTTGAGAGGTGTACTTTTTGATTTTACAACTTGAAAGTTTGACATGTAGAGAAAGGAAGGGGTTAATAGCTCTTATAAGAGCCTTTGTAGTACTGTACAAACAAATTAACCCCTAATAATGCACAGACAAGAAAACATGCTGCTGTGCAGTGATCAGTGGTCGGGAAGGGGTACAGGATACACTATACAAATGGTTTGGATTGTCACAATTTTGTAAAATTCTATTTAATTTATTACAATTAAAAATTTACATTATACAGATCTGTCTCTCTCCTTCACTAAAGTTCAAATGAGGAGAGGGAGTGTTATAGACACACATTTTATTTATGCTAGTTTGTTGATCTTATACACTTAAATAGCAATGTGTGTGTGTGTATATATGTGTGTGTGTGTGTGTGTGTATTCAAGGCTGGACTGTAAACAACATGGAGTCTTCCTCTTTGACAGTCTGGTCACCTGACCAGTGTTACTATGGAAAAGCTGTACCAACAACAAGGGCCTGAATGTAAAGAGATACACAGGAAAGACATTTCAGAACTCTTCTATAGCTTCAACAATGGACACCAGCTGCTGAAACCAGTCTTTCCACCTGAGTTCTCCTGCACTGTATCATCTAAGTATCAGCATTTATATATTTTACTTTTCTTTCTTTTACTTGAATAGAGTTAACTATTGTTGTTTATATTAATAGATCGAGTATTTTAGCACTGTTTATTTGTATAACCTATAGTATATATTGTTGTAGAGTTATCATTAAACTTTGTTATGCTTTAACCTATTCAAGTGTGTGGATATTCTGTTATTTGGTTATTGAATACAACTCTCTAATATTACCTTATGGAATAATGTAATCGTTGTATTTTACATTATTTCCATTTATAAATTTGTTGAGGTAATGCTCATTTGGCTTCTATTATGTGTAACTGTGGGAACCAAACTGTAAAGTGTTAAACAGACACCAATTGATACCATATCTGGTATTAATTTAGATATTGAGCATTTACTAATCTTCACCTTCCAATACAGGGAGGCAGATCTACACGGGTCAGATCAATATTTACCAATATGAGCAATCACCAAACTGCCTTTGCTACTGATCGGCTGTTACTGATCGCTATACATGCGCTCAGACAGGTAAAAAAAATGATTACGTTAAACGTAATCCTCTAGCGGGTATCCATAAACCATAGCTGATGTAAAAAAATGCTTCTGCAGCAAGATCACTGCATTTGCGCCAGATCACTGCTATTACAGTAAAAAATGAACCTCTAAAAAATGCAGACAGCAAAAAATGAGAAGGGGTTAAACACTGGAAATGGCTTTATAAAAGCCCTTGGGTTTTACTATGTTATTAAATATTGAATTTAACTAAAAAAAAAATGACATTATCTGATCTGTCCGTCTCTCTTCCTCACTAAAACTATAGTGAGGAGAGGGAGGCAGATCAACACTTGTCAAAGGCAATATTTATGAATATTGACTTTGACTGTATGATAAGTGCTCATCAGAGCACTTATCATACATGCCTGCACACAGATCACACTGATCATTTGTGCCGGCAGCTACTAGCGCCCCCCTAGAGCAACCCTGGTGCCTGCACCGCCAGGTTAGGCCTCGTTCTCGGAATCTATCTAGCTCTCCTGTATCATCTCTCTATCCTCTTATTATTGTTGAGGGCACACATATCACAAACTGCTCTGTGCAAGGTGACCCCCTCTTTCTGACAACTTCTGACCTTTGAGTCTACCACATCCATCTGATAAACCAGGCTATAAAGGGATATTTACTTCAGGGATCTAGCTCCCATATATCATCCATGGCCGTTTCCACTGACAATTTTTTTTAAAATCGTTTTTATTGAGTCCATGACAATGGTAAAGCAATTAAAGTACAACAATCTATAGATACATAAAAGATAATATTGCTTAATACGCATAACATTAAGGAATAGGTAACTAAAATTATATATTTTTGTTCCACATAAAAGAGAACAGGGATCAGAAAATACTACAGATAGAATGTATCGTACATCCTCAAACTTATATCTGAATAGAAAATATCCATAATTGCTTGATAATTTCAGTAATATAACTATCAAAATACTTATGGCATAAAAAAGCGGGGGGGGGGGGGGAGAGAATAAGTATAATAAATATTACTTATAAGAGAAATCTTAAGTCTTGCTATAATCATCATAGACTTTTGAGTTAACTAATAAATTCACATTAATAGATAGATATACCATTTTTAAAACTGGAAAAAAATCAATGCTGAAGACTTGTAGAAAAGAAATGAGTGGAAAGAAACAAAGAGAGGGCACTCGCATGGGCTGTCAGAGAAGACATGGATCTCCTCCACCAAAGAGTCTCAGGGGACAAATCACTGAGTTCGTGTAAGTTTTGCAGTTTACATGCTACTGCCAGGATAGCCGTTTTTTTTCAGATAACGATCTCAGCTCTACTATAACATTTCGTGATGCATCCAAAGGCGCTTTATTGGCTTTGCGGACCATATAACAGTCGAGGTTGGGTTATATGTGAGAGAACCTTTTTCAGGTAGGTAGGGAGCAGAGTGGGCAAACCCCCTTTCGTCTTCTGAGGGGTCTCGATGATATTTGGAAGATATCAAGGGATGAAAACGCCTAGATTTCTGCACGTTCAGGACGGAGCCCATGTTAAGCATGTCTGCTCTTGATCACAGCTGGTGACGCCCTCCTCCCCTCAATTTTAAACCCCACAAGGTTTATTTTGCTTGCTGCAGCTGCATGTATTCTGTTTCATGTTTAAAGTGATATAACCCCCTCGGGGATAACCCCATATGTGAGGCCCTTCAGGCATGGCTCCAGACAACCTTGACTGCCTCTTTGCCAGCGGACCTGCCTGTTCTGCAACAAACCAACCCCAACATTACTCAGAATGCCCCTGAAGCTCCTTTACTTGTCTGAGGCAGATCTGAGGACTTGTACCATTGTCATGATCTGACCCCATTAATAAAAGGTCCTGGTTGGACTCTCTTCCTCAAGGAAAGGGCAAGGCACCCTTCAAGAAAAGGGTTAAGTGCTCCCTACTTTTGATTACACTGAATACTACACCTAAACCGGCAGATGTGCCTTCTGGGGATGAGAAATTTGAAACCATTGATAAATATATGGCTAGTTTCTCTAAGCAGGGCTCTCCTACGAGACACCCATCTTCAGAACTACCCAGTTCACAATATGTAAGGGAATCATCCCTGGATGCCCCATCCACTTAAAAAAAAAAACAAAAAAAACATTGGGTGACCTCCAATATGTACAGGCACCAAAACATATGCCTCTCACAACAAGACCAGGGCTGACCCCCTTATGAATAAAGGGATTGGCCTAAAGCCTTTTATCTCAGTGCTGTGGGTGACCCCCCACTGACATGTTTGATGACCTGTGATTATATAAAGGCACTATAACAGATGCCTCTCACAAGAAGGCCAGGGGTGATCCTTATCTGAATAAAGGGATTGGCTCAGCAACCTTTATACCAGTTACGTGGGTGACCCCGATATATAAAGGCACAACATATGCTTTTGTGCCTTGCAGAAATTGCACGGCACTGACACAGTTTGAAAGATGAGACTTATGTGCTCACTGATCCTTAGACACAGAGATTCACTGAATGCCCCCTCCAAGCGCAGGACGCACAAAAAAAAAGGCCAAAAGTGTCCCACTGGTGGCCCTTCTTGACCCCATCTCAACAAGGAGTTCAGAAGTTGTGGTAAAGGAGTACTAAACAGAGATCTATAGACCAGGATCCTCTAGGATTCCACTCCTAGCCTATCTATCAGGACCTTCGCATCCCAGGGGTGCACTGCCCCATGACTCCCTCGTAGGCCCCTCTGTCCTGGGAATGGGCGCAGCAAGCCATGTGTCTCCTAGGCAATGTTTACTTGGCTATATTAGCAGAACAGTGCAAAGCCACCCTTTACAAATTGGATGTCAAGCTGACTGAACTGGACCCCAAGGAACTCGGCCCTGAGTCCAACATGCGTGACACATCCTGGGACTCTTAAAGTATAAAAACATATTGTGCAGGGATAGGTTCCTCAATGAACTAGATCAACATGTCCACATTTTTATCTAGCTAAACAAAATTCAGACACCAATGAGGAAGGTCTTCTATGAGGATCTTTTTTAATTCAGGGCTGGTCAGCAGAGGGGCCTTGCCACCAGCAGAATGCCTTCTACGGCATTAGGCCACTCAACTCGGAATCTATGATGCCCTACCAGTTTCAGAACTGCACATTCTCCTACCATTCACTGTTCTATCAGGGTGCATCATCCTCCTTCCAGACCAGATCAATATCTGGTAAGGGGTACGTCGCCTTCTTCCACGCATACAATCACTGGCGGGCTTCGAATGAAATTTCTCAATTTTTTCTGACAAGATAACCTGTGGAAATTCACGTGTCTTCCTTTCGGGCTCTGCACTTTGGTGCTTCACAAAACTGCCCAAGCCAGTTATGGAGTGCCTTCACGCTCACTGGGTCCACTATCGCTTATCTGCTGATAACGCAAGATCGGCCAGCTCTGAATCATGGCTTCATGATCAACAAGGCCAAATTGGAATTAAAAACCACATTGTCGGTTGTCCTCAAACTTCCTTAGTCCAAGATCTCCACCACCTTCTCAGTCCTCTAGCATAGCATGATCATCTGCTCTCTGCCTCTATACAGGCCATTTTCCCATGGCCTTGCACACATAATGCAACATCTTTAGGTTCCTAAGACTGGATTGTCTCCACTCTTGGATGATTCGAACACCAGCTCCCTCCGATGGGGTGAGTCTTGTGTGGAGGCCTGGGGACCATGGAAGAACGCGGATTCCATATCAACTGACTGGATATGATAAGGTGTCCCTTTGTGATTCCCAGTTTCCTCTAAGACAGAACTCACTGTTCATTGGTCCTAGACATTGGCATGTGTCCCCACTGGTCGTTCTCGCCCTGAATCTCAAAGGTCCCTTCAACCTTGATCTGTTTGTATCCAGAGCAAACCTTCTTCAGCTGGATGCCGGACCTCTTTCAATGGCGGTAGACACGTTTCTCCAGTCAGGGCCTCTCCAGGAAGCCTATGCCTTCCCACAGTTCTCCGGTCTCTCCATCTAATCACTCACCAGCGATGTGTCTTATTAATCACCCCACTGTGGAGATCACATCCATGGTTTCCTCTCCTTCTTGTACTATGATTGTGGGTATTATTGTATATTATGTCAATACAATTATTATTATGTAATACAATATTATTATTGTGTCTCTGTTTATGTAGAATATGTAGATTCATATGTAGATTCACAGTCTTATTATGAATCTGTTTTAGACCAGTTTACTTTCATAATGTTCTATCTCTTTGCCTTCCAGAATGGTGTTCTGAGTTGGCATCTATCCAGTTCCAGTGTTCCGACTTGCTGTGGTAATCGATCTTTTTATTTTTGCAAATTAAGTTGTTCGTGCCCATTTAGGCTGTTCAAAGAAAGAGGAAGTGTCTGAGCGGGTTTATAAATGCATCTTGTGTTTTGTTTCTATTGGTTGAATATTTAGAAATCTGTTAACTCTGTTTTTGCATAATCCTACTTCACTGAAACCTCCAGCAGCAAAAAAGTCTCCTGTATTGCCATAAAGTTAAGATTATTTCTTCACCAAGGCTAGAATAACCCCCAATCACTTGTGTCCAGAAATAATTAATGCTAGTTATCCTTGAGCTGGCCCTGTTTGTGGTAAATGATGTGATGATATAATGATATGATATGATGAAATAATAAGATGATCTGATGATTATGATATGATGATAATGACATCATGATGAAAATATGATGATGGTGATATGATAAAATATTGAGGATGAAGTGAGGATGGTATAATTTTGATATAATGATATGATGAAGGTGATATGATTAACCGTTGCATCCATTTGATACCTGATGTTCTATGTAGCATTGTAAGAAGTGCATTACTCCTACCAACAGATGTCACTAGGGAGTGATGACATTTTTGTTCCACTGGGTAAATACTGGAAGGGGGAGGAGAGACCGGAATTTAGTTGCAATGGGGGAAAAAGAGAACACATGTGGAAAGAATAGTAAGCAGAATGGACAGAGTAAAGGAGTGCTCTGAAACCATTTCTAGCTAAAAGTTAAGCTTTGATCTATGATGATATCATGATGATGATGATGATGATATCATGATGATGATGATGATATCATGATGATGATGATGATATCATGATGATGATGATGATATCATGATGATGATGATGATTTCATGATGATGATGATATCATGATGATGATGATGATATCATGATGATGATGATGATATCATGATGATGATGATGATGATATGATGATGATGATATCATGATGATGATGATGATATCATGATGATGATGATGATATCATGATGATGATGATGATGATATGATGATGATGATATCATGATGATGATGATATCATGATGATGATGATATCATGATGATGATGATGATATCATGATGATGATGATATCATGATGATGATGATGATGATATCATGATGAGGATGATGATATCATGATGATGATGATGATGATGATGATATGATGATGATGATATCATGATGATGATGATATCATGATGATGATGATATCATGATGATGATGATGATGATATCATGATGATGATGATGATGATATCATGATGATGATGATATCATGATGATGATGATGATATCATGATGATGATGATGATATCATGATGATGATGATGATGATGATATCATGATATGATGATGATATCATGATATGATGATGATGATGATGATGATATCATGATATGATGATGATGATATCATGATGATGATGATGATGATATCTGGATCCTGAGGAAGCCCACTAAAACGGGCGAAACGCGTAGATCAAGCAACACTCATACGAGATTGGATGATGATGATATTATGATGATGATGATGATATTATGATGATGATATCATGATGATGATGATATCATGATGATGATGATGATATTATGATGATGATATCATGATGATGATGATGATATCATGATGATGATGATGATGATATCATGATGATGATATCATGATGATGATGATGATATCATGATGATGATGATGATGATATCATGATGATGATGATGATGATGATATCATGATGATGATATCATGATGATGATGATATCATGATGATGATGATGATGATGATGATGATGATGATATCCTTATGATGATGATATCAGGATGATGATATCCTGATGATGATGAGATGATGATGATATCATGATGATGATGATGATATCATGATGATGATGATGATATCATGATGATGATGATGATGATATCATGATGATGATGATGATATCATGATGATGATGATGATATCATGATGATGATGATGATATCATGATGATATCATGAGGATGATGATGATGATGATATCATGATGATGATATCATGATGATGGTAAGATGATGATGATGATATTATGATGATGATATCATGATGATGATGATGATGATATCATGATGATGATGATGATATTATGATGATGATATCATGATGATGATGATGATATCATGATGATGATGATATGATGATGATGATGATATTATGATGATGATATCATGATGATGATGATGATATCATGATGATGATGATGATGATATCATGATGATGATATCATGATGATGATGATATCATGATGATGATGATGATGATATCATGATGATGATGGTGATGATGATGATATCATGATGATGATATCATGATGATGATGATATCATGATGATGATGATGATGATGATATCATGATGATGATATCATGATGATGCTGATGATATCATGATGATGATGATGATGATGATGATATCCTTATGATGATGATATCATGATGATGATATCCTGATGATGATGAGATGATGATGATGATATCATGATGATGATGATGATATCATGATGATGATGATGATATAATGATGATGATGATGATGATATCATAATGATGATGATGATATCATGATGATGATGATATCATGATGATGATGATGATGATATCCTTATGATGATGATATCATGATGATGATATCCTGATGATGATGATGATGATGATATCATGATGATGATGATGATATCATGATGATGATGATGATATAATGATGATGATGATGATGATATCATAATGATGATGATGATATCATGATGATGATGATATCATGATGATGATGATGATGATGATATCCTTATGATGATGATATCATGATGATGATATCCTGATGATGATGATGATGATGATATCATGATGATGATGATGATATCATGATGATGATGATGATGATATAATGATGATGATGATGATGATATCATAATGATGATGATGATATCATGATGATGATGATATCATGATGATGATGATGATGATGATGATATCCTTATGATGATGATATCATGATGATGATATCCTGATGATGATGAGATGATGATGATGATATCATGATGATGATGATGATATCATGATGATGATGATGATATAATGATGATGATGATGATATCATAATGATGATATCATGATATGATGATGATGATGATATTATGATGATATCATGATGATATCATGAGGATGATGATGATGAGGATATCATGATGATGATGATGATATCATGATGATGATGATGATATCATGATGATGATGATATCATGATGATGATATGATGATGATATCATGATGATGATGATATGATGATGATATCATGATGATGATGATATCATGATGATATCATGAGGATGATGATGATATCATGATGATGATATCATGATGATGATGATGATATCATGATGATGATGATGATATTATGATGATGATGATGATATCATGATGATGATGATGATGATATTATGATGATGATGATGATGATGATATGATGATGATGATGATATTATGATGATGATGATGATGATGATATGATGATGATGATGATATCATGATGATGATGATGATGATGATGATATCATGATGATGGTAAGATGATGATGATGATGATGATGATATTATGATGATGATATCATGATGATGATGATGATGATATCATGATGATGATATCATGATGATGATGATGATATCATGATGATGATATCATGATGATGATATTATGATGATGATATCATGATGATGATGATGATGATATCATGATGATGATATCATGATGATGATGATGATGATATCATGATGATGATATCATGATGATGATATCATGATGATGATGATGATGATGATGATGATATCATGATAATGATGATATCATGATGATGATATCATGATGATGATGATGATGATGATATTATGATGATGATGATGATATCATGATGATGATGACGATGATATCATGATGATGATGATGATGATGATATCCTGATGATGATGATGATGATGATATCCTGATGATGATGATATCATGATGATGATATCATGATGATGATGATGATATTATGATGATGATGATGATATCATGATGATGATGACGATGATATCATGATGATGATGATGATGATATCCTGATGATGATGATGATATCCTGATGATGATGATATCATGATGATGATATCATTATGATGATATCATGATGATGATGATGATGATGATATCATGATGATGATGATATCATGATGATGATGATGATGATATCATGATGATGATGATATCATGATGATGATGATGATATCATGATGATGATGATGATGATGATATCGATGATGATGATGATGATGATATCATGATGATGATATCCTGATGATGATGATATCATGATGATGATATCCTGATGATGATGATATCATGATGATATCATGATGATGATGATGATGATATCATGATGATGATGATGATGATGATATTATGATGATATCATGATGATGATATGATGATGATGATGATATTATGATGATGATATCATGATATGATGATGATGATGATGATATTATGATGATATCATGATGATGATATGATGATGATGATGATATCCTGATGATGATGATATCCTGATGATGATGATATCATGATGATGATGATGATATCATGATGATGATGATGATATCATGATGATGATGATGATGATATCATGATGATGATGATATCATGATGATGATTATGATGATGATATGATGATGATGATGATGATATCATGATGATGATGATATCATGATGATGATGATGATATCATGATGATGATGATGATGATGATATCATGATGATGATGATGATGATGATGATGATATCATGATGATTATGATGATGATGATATCATGATAATGATGATGATGATGATATCATGATGATGATATCATGATGATGATGATATCATGATGATGATGATGATATCATGATGATGATGATGATGATGATGATATCATGATGATGATGATGATGATGATATCATGATGATGATGATGATGATGATATCATGATGATGATATCATGATGATGATGATATCATGATGATGATGATATCATGATGATGATATCATGATGATGATATCATGATGATGATATCATGATGATGATGATGATATTATGATGATGATGATGATATCATGATGATGATGATATCATGATGATGATATCATGATGATGATATCATGATGATGATATCATGATGATGATATCATGATGATGATGATGATGATATTATGATGATGATGATGATATCATGATGATGATGATGATATTATGATGATGATGATGATATCATGATGATGATGATGATATTATGATGATGATGATGATGATGATATGATGATGATGATGATATCATGATGATGATATCATGATGATGATGATGATGATGATATCATGATGATGATATCATGATGATGATGATGATGATGATGATGATGATGATGATGATGATATTATGATGATGATGATGATATCATGATGATGATGATGATATTATGATGATGATGATGATATCATGATGATGATGATGATATTATGATGATGATGATGATGATGATGATGATGATATCATGATGATGATGATGATGATGATATCATGATGATGGTAAGATGATGATGATGATGATGATGAAATGATGATGATGATATCATGATGATGATATCATGATGATATCATAATGATGATATCATGAAGATGATATCATGATGATGATGATGATATCATGATGATGATATCATGATGATGATGATGATGATATTATGATGATAATATCATGATGATGATGATGATATCATGATGATGATATCATGATGATGATGATATCATGATGATGATATCATGATGATGATGATGATGATATCATGATGATGATATCATGATGATGATGATGATATTATGATGATGATATCATGATGATGATGATGATATCATGATGATGATATCAGGATGATGATATCATGATGATGATGATGATGATATCATGATGATGATATCATGATGATGATGATGATGATATCATGATGATGATGATGATATCAGGATGATGATATCATGATGATGATGATGATGATATCATGATGATAATGATATCATGATGATGATATCATGATGATGATGATATCATGATGATGATGATGATGATGATGATATCATGATGATGATGATGATGATATCATGATGATGATATCATGATGATGATATCATGATGATGATGATATCATGATGATGATGATGATATCATGATGATATCATGATGATGAAATCATTATGATGATATCATGATGATGATATCATGATGATGATATCATGATGATGATGATATCATGATGATGATATCATGATGATGATGATATCATGATGATGATAACATGATGATGATATCATGATGATGATATCATGATGATGATGATATGATGATGATGATGATATCATGATGATGATATCATGATGATGATGATATCATGATGATGATGATGATATCATGATGATGATATCATGATGATGATGATGATATCATGATGATGATATCATGATGATGATATCATGATGATGATATCATGATGATGATATCATGATGATGATATCATGATGATGATGATGATATCATGATGATGATGATATCATGATGATGATGATGATATTATGATGATGATGATATCATGATGATGATGATGATGATGATGATATCATGATGATGATATCATGATGATGATGATGATGATATCATGATGATGATGATGATGATATCATGATGATGATGATGATTGTATTGGAAATGGTGAAGATTAGTAAATGCTCTATCTAAATTAATACAAGATATGGTATCTATTGGTGTCTGTTTAACACTTTACAGTTTGGTTCCCACGGTTACACATAACAATAGGAGCCAAATGAGCACAACCTCAACAACAAATTTATAAATGGAAATAATGTAACAATACAACGATTATATTATTCCATAAGGTATTATTAGAGAGTTATATTCAATAACCAAATAACAGAATATCCACACACTTGAATAGGTTAAAGCATAACAAAGTTTAATGATAATTCTACAACAATATCTAATATAGGTTATACAAATAAACAATGCTAAATACTCAATCTATTAATAGAAACAAGAATAGTTAACTCTATTCAAGTAAAAGAAAGTAAAATAAAATATAAATGCTGATACTTAGATGTTACGTTGCCAGGAGAACTCATGTGAAAAGACTGGCTTCAGCAGTAGCTTCTCCATTGTTGGAGCTTCAGGAAAGTTCTGAAATCTCTTTAACATGCATCTCTTTTAACATGAAGCATTTGTTGGTACAGCTTTCCCATAGTAACCCTGGTCAGGTGACCAAACTGTCAGACTCCATGTTGTTTACAGTCCAGTCCTGAACAATAGCCAGTATGTTTACCTGGAAACACTGTTGCTTAGACCACCAGCCACCTGCAAATACTCCACACATATAAACCAATATATATATATATATATATTGCTATTTAAATGATATCTGTGTATAAGATCAACAAACTAGCATAAATAAATGCGTGTCTACAACAATGATGATATCATGATGATGATGATATCATGATGATGATATCATTATGATGATATCATGATGATGATGATGATGATATCATGATGATGATGATGATGATATCATGATGATGATGATATCATGATGATGATGATGATGATGATATCATGATGATGATGATGATGATATCATGATGATGATGATATCATGATGATGATGATGATGATATCATGATGATGATATCATGATGATGATATCATGATGATGATATCATGATGATGATGATATCATGATGATGATGATGATATCATGATGATGATGATATCATGATGATGATGATGATGATGATATCATGATGATGATGATGATGATATCATGATGATGATGATATCGATGATGATGATGATGATGATGATGATGATGATATCATGATGATGATATCCTGATGATGATGATATCATGATGATGATATCCTGATGATGATGATATCATGATGATGATATCCTGATGATGATGATATCATGATGATATCATGATGATGATGATGATGATATCATGATGATGATGATATCATGATGATGATGATGATATCATGATGATGATGATGATATCATGATATGATGATGATGATGATATTATGATGATGATATCATGATATGATGATGATGATGATGATATTATGATGATATCATGATGATGATGATGATGATGATATCATGATGATGATGATATCATGATGATGATGATATCATGATGATGATGATGATGATATCATGATGATGATGATGATGATATCATGATGATGATGATGATGATATCATGATGATGATGATATCATGATGATGATGATGATATCATGATGATGATGATGATGATGATATCGATGATGATGATGATGATGATATCATGATGATGATATCCTGATGATGATGATATCATGATGATGATATCCTGATGATGATGATATCATGATGATATCATGATGATGATGATGATGATATCATGATGATGATGATATGATGATGATGATGATATTATGATGATATCATGATGATGATATGATGATGATGATGATATTATGATGATGATATCATGATATGATGATGATGATGATGATATTATGATGATATCATGATGATGATATGATGATGATGATGATATCCTGATGATGATGATATCATGATGATGATGATGATATCATGATGATGATGATGATGATATCATGATGATGATGATGATGATATCATGATGATGATGATGATGATGATATCATGATGATGATGATATCATGATGATGATGATGATGATGATATGATGATGATGATGATGATATCATGATGATGATGATATCATGATGATGATGATGATATCATGATGATGATGATGATGATGATATCATGATGATGATGATATCATGATGATGATGATGATGATGATATCATGATGATGATATCATGATGATGATGATATCATGATGATGATGATGATATCATGATGATGATGATATCATGATGATGATGATGATATCATGATGATGATGATGATGATGATGATATCATGATGATGATGATGATGATGATATCATGATGATGATGATGATGATGATATCATGATGATGATATCATGATGATGATGATATCATGATGATGATGATATCATGATGATGATATCATGATGATGATATCATGATGATGATATCATGATGATGATGATGATATTATGATGATGATGATGATATCATGATGATGATGATATCATGATGATGATATCATGATGATGATATCATGATGATGATATCATGATGATGATATCATGATGATGATGATGATGATATTATGATGATGATGATGATATCATGATGATGATGATGATATTATGATGATGATGATGATATCATGATGATGATGATGATATTATGATGATGATGATGATGATGATATGATGATGATGATGATATCATGATGATGATATCATGATGATGATGATGATGATGATATCATGATGATGATATCATGATGATGATGATGATGATGATGATGATATTATGATGATGATATCATGATGATGATGATGATATTATGATGATGATGATGATATCATGATGATGATGATGATATTATGATGATGATGATGATGATGATGATGATGATATCATGATGATGGTAAGATGATGATGATGATGATGAAATGATGATGATGATATCATGATGATGATATCATGATGATATCATGATGATGATATCATGATGATGATATCATGATGATGATGATGATATCATGATGATGATATCATGATGATGATGATGATGATGATATTATGATGATAATATCATGATGATGATGATGATATCATGATGATGATATCATGATGATGATGATATCATGATGATGATATCATGATGATGATGATGATGATATCATGATGATGATATCATGATGATGATATCATGATGATGATGATGATGATATCATGATGATGATATCATGATGATGATGATGATATTATGATGATGATATCATGATGATGATGATGATATCATGATGATGATGATGATATCATGATGATGATATCATGATGATGATATCATGATGATGATATCATGATGATGATGATGATATCATGATGATGATGATGATGATATTATGATGATGATATCATGATGATGATGATGATATCATGATGATGATATCATGATGATGATGATGATATCATGATGATGATGATATCATGATGATGATATCATGATGATGACATCATGATGATGATATCATGATGATGATATCATGATGATGATGATGATGATATCATGATGATGATATCATGATGATGATGATGATGATATCATGATGATGATGATGATATCATGATTATGATATCATGATGATGATATCATGATGATGATATCATGATGATGATGATGATGATGATATCATGATGATGATGATGATATCATGATGATGATATCATGATGATGATGATGATGATATCATGATGATGATGATATCATGATGATGATGATATCATGATGATGATGATATCATGATGATGATGATATCATGATGATGATATCATGATGATGATGATGATATTATGATGATGATGATGATGATGATATCATGATGATTATGATGATGATGATATCATGATGATGATGATGATGATGATATCATGATGATGATATCATGATGATGATGATATCATGATGATGATGATGATATCATGATGATGATGATTATGATGATGATGATGATATCATGATGATGATATCATGATGATGATGATGATGATGATATCATGATGATGGTAAGATGATGATGATGATGATGATGATATGATGATGATGATGATATCATGATGATGATATCATGATGATATCATGATGATGATATCATGATGATGATGATGATATCATGATGATGATATCATGATGATGATGATGATATTATGATGATGATATCATGATGATGATGATGATATCATGATGATGATATCATGATGATGATGATATCATGATGATGATGATGATGATATCATGATGATGATATCATGATGATGATGATGATGATATCATGATGATGATATCATGATGATGATATCATGATGATGATGATGATGATGATGATATCATGATGATGATATCATGATGATGATGATGATATTATGATGATGATATCATGATGATGATGATGATATCATGATGATGATGATGATGATATTATGATGATGATATCATAATGATGATGATGATATCATGATGATGATGATGATATCATGATGATGATGATGATATCATGATGATGATGATGATATCAGGATGATGATATCATGATGATGATGATGATGATATCATGATGATGATATCATGATGATGATGATGATGATATCATGATGATGATGATGATATCAGGATGATGATATCATGATGATGATGATGATGATATCATGATGATAATGATATCATGATGATGATATCATGATGATGATGATATCATGATGATGATGATGATGATGATGATATCATGATGATGATGATGATGATGATGATGATATCATGATGATGATATCATGATGATGATATCATGATGATGATATCATGATGATGATGATATCATGATGATGATGATGATATCATGATGATATCATGATGATGAAATCATTATGATGATATCATGATGATGATATCATGATGATGATATCATGATGATGATGATATCATGATGATGATATCATGATGATGATGATATCATGATGATGATATCATGATGATGATATCATGATGATGATATCATGATGATGATATCATGATGATGATGATATCATGATGATGATGATGATATCATGATGATGATATCATGATGATGATATCATGATGATGATATCATGATGATGATGATGATATCATGATGATGATGATATCATGATGATGATGATGATATTATGATGATGATGATGATGATATCATGATGATGATGATGATGATGATGATATCATGATGATGATATCATGATGATGATGATGATGATATCATGATGATGATGATGATGATATCATGATGATGATGATGATTGTATTGGAAATGGTGAAGATTAGTAAATGCTCTATCTAAATTAATACAAGATATGGTATCTATTGGTGTCTGTTTAACACTTTACAGTTTGGTTCCCACGGTTACACATAACAATAGGAGCCAAATGAGCACAACCTCAACAACAAATTTATAAATGGAAATAATGTAACAATACAACGATTATATTATTCCATAAGGTATTATTAGAGAGTTATATTCAATAACCAAATAACAGAATATCCACACACTTGAATAGGTTAAAGCATAACAAAGTTTAATGATAATTCTACAACAATATCTAATATAGGTTATACAAATAAACAATGCTAAATACTCAATCTATTAATAGAAACAAGAATAGTTAACTCTATTCAAGTAAAAGAAAGTAAAATAAAATATAAATGCTGATACTTAGATGTTACGTTGCCAGGAGAACTCAGGTGAAAAGACTGGCTTCAGCAGTAGCTTCTCCATTGTTGGAGCTTCAGGAAAGTTCTGAAATCTCTTTAACATGCATCTCTTTTAACATGAAGCATTTGTTGGTACAGCTTTCCCATAGTAACCCTGGTCAGGTGACCAAACTGTCAGACTCCATGTTGTTTACAGTCCAGTCCTGAACAATAGCCAGTATGTTTACCTGGAAACACTGTTGCTTAGACCACCAGCCACCTGCAAATACTCCACACATATAAACCAATATATATATATATATATATTGCTATTTAAATGATATCTGTGTATAAGATCAACAAACTAGCATAAATAAATGCGTGTCTACAACAATGATGATATCATGATGATGATGATATCATGATATCATTATGATGATATCATGATGATGATGATGATGATATCATGATGATGATGATATCATGATGATGATGATGATGATGATATCATGATGATGATGATGATGATATCATGATGATGATGATATCATGATGATGATGATGATGATATCATGATGATGATATCATGATGATGATATCATGATGATGATATCATGATGATGATGATATCATGATGATGATGATGATATCATGATGATGATGATATCATGATGATGATGATGATGATGATATCATGATGATGATGATGATGATATCATGATGATGATGATATCGATGATGATGATGATGATGATGATGATATCCTGATGATGATGATATCATGATGATGATATCCTGATGATGATGATATCATGATGATGATATCCTGATGATGATGATATCATGATGATATCATGATGATGATGATGATGATATCATGATGATGATGATATCATGATGATGATGATGATATCATGATGATGATGATGATATCATGATATGATGATGATGATGATATTATGATGATGATATCATGATATGATGATGATGATGATGATATTATGATGATATCATGATGATGATGATATGATGATGATGATGATATCCTGATGATGATGATATCATGATGATGATGATGATATCATGATGATGATGATGATATCATGATGATGATGATATCATGATGATGATGATGATGATGATATGATGATGATGATGATGATGATGATGATATCATGATGATGATGATATCATGATGATGATGATATCATGATGATGATGATGATGATGATGATGATATCATGATGATGATGATGATGATGATGATATCATGATGATGATGATGATGATATCATGATGATGATGATGATATCATGATGATGATATCATGATGATGATGATGATGATGATGATGATATCATGATGATGATGATGATGATGATATCATGATGATGATATCATGATGATGATATCATGATGATGATGATATCATGATGATGATGATGATATTATGATGATGATGATGATATCATGATGATGATGATGATGATGATGATATCATGATTATGATGATGATATCATGATGATGATGATGATGATGATGATATGATGATGATATCATGATGATGATGATGATATCATGATGATGATGATGATATGATGATGATATCATGATGATGATGATGATATAATGATGATGATGATGATGATATCATAATGATGATGATGATATCATGATGATGATGATATCATGATGATGATGATGATGATATCCTTATGATGATGATATCATGATGATGATATCCTGATGATGATGATGATGATGATATCATGATGATGATGATGATATCATGATGATGATGATGATATAATGATGATGATGATGATGATATCATAATGATGATGATGATATCATGATGATGATGATATCATGATGATGATGATGATGATGATATCCTTATGATGATGATATCATGATGATGATATCCTGATGATGATGATGATGATGATATCATGATGATGATGATGATATCATGATGATGATGATGATGATATAATGATGATGATGATGATGATATCATAATGATGATGATGATATCATGATGATGATGATATCATGATGATGATGATGATGATGATGATATCCTTATGATGATGATATCATGATGATGATATCCTGATGATGATGAGATGATGATGATGATATCATGATGATGATGATGATATCATGATGATGATGATGATATAATGATGATGATGATGATATCATAATGATGATATCATGATATGATGATGATGATGATATTATGATGATATCATGATGATATCATGAGGATGATGATGATGATGATATCATGATGATGATGATGATATCATGATGATGATGATGATATCATGATGATGATGATATCATGATGATGATATGATGATGATATCATGATGATGATGATATGATGATGATATCATGATGATGATGATATCATGATGATATCATGAGGATGATGATGATATCATGATGATGATATCATGATGATGATGATGATATCATGATGATGATGATGATATTATGATGATGATGATGATATCATGATGATGATGATGATGATATTATGATGATGATGATGATGATATGATGATGATGATGATATCATGATGATGATGATGATGATGATGATATCATGATGATGGTAAGATGATGATGATGATGATGATGATGATGATATTATGATGATGATATCATGATGATGAAGATGATGATATCATGATGATGATATCATGATGATGATGATGATATCATGATGATGATATCATGATGATGATATTATGATGATGATATCATGATGATGATGATGATGATATCATGATGATGATATCATGATGATGATGATGATGATATCATGATGATGATATCATGATGATGATATCATGATGATAATGATGATATGATGATGATATCATGATGATGATGATGATATTATGATGATGATATCATGATGATGATGATGATGATATCATGATGATGATGATGATATCATGATGATGATGATGATATCATGATGATGATGATGATATCATCATGATGATATCATGATGATATGATGATGATATCATGATGATGATGATGATGATATGATGATGATATCATGATGATGATGATGATGATGATGAGATGATGAAGATGATGATGATATCATGATGATGGTAAGATGTTGATGATGATGATGATATCATGATGATGGTAAGATGATGATGATGATGATGATGATATTATGATGATGATATCATGATGATGATGATATCATGATGATGATGATATCATGATGATGATATCATGATGATGATATCATGATGATGATGCTGATATCATGATGATGATATCATGATGATGATGATGATATCATGATGATGATATGATGATGATGATGATATCATGATGATGATATCATGATGATGATATCATGATGATGATGATGATATCATGATGATGATATCATGATGATGATATCATGATGATGATGATGATATTATGATGATGATATCATGATGATGATGATGATATCATGATGATGATGATGATATCATGATGATGATATCATGATGATGATATCATGATGATGATATCATGATGATGATATCATGATGATGATGATGATATCATGATGATGATATCATGATGATGATATTATGATGATGATATCATGATGATGATGATGATGATATCATGATGATGATATCATGATGATGATGATGATGATATCGTGATGATGATATCATGATGATAATGATGATATCATGATGATGATATCATGATGATGATGATGATATCATGATGATGATATCATGATGATGATATTATGATGATGATATCATGATGATGATGATGATGATATCATGATGATGATATCATGATGATGATGATGATGATATCATGATGATGATATCATGATGATAATGATGATATCATGATGATGATGATATCATGATGATGATGATGATATTATGATGATGATATCATGATGATGATGATGATGATATCATGATGATGATGATGATGATGATATCATGATGATGGTAAGATGATGATGATGATGATGATGATATTATGATGATGATATCATGATGATGATGATGATATCATGATGATGATATCATGATGATGATGATGATATCATGATGATGATATCATGATGATGATATTATGATGATGATATCATGATGATGATGATGATGATATCATGATGATGATGATATCATGATGATGATGATGATGATGATATCATGATGATGATGATGATGATATCATGATGATGATTATATCATGATGATGATGATGATGATGATATCATGAAGATGATGATGATGATGATATCATGATGATGATGATGATGATATCATGATGATGATATCATGATGATGATATCATGATGATGATATCATGATGATGATATCATGATGATGATGATGATGATGATGATATAATGATGATGATATCATGATGATGATGATGATGATATGATGATAATGATGATGATGATGATGATATCATGATGATGATGATATCATGATGATGATGATGATGATGATATCATGATGATGATGATGATGATATCATGATGATGATATCATGATGATGATGATGATGATATCATGATGATGATGATGATGATATCATGATGATGATATCATGATGATGATATCATGATGATGATGATGATGATATCATGATGATGATGATGATGATATCATGATGATGATGATGATGATATGATGATGATGATGATGATGATGATGATATGATGATGATGATGATGATGATGATGATGATGATGATGATGATGATATCATGATGATGATGATGATGATGATATCATGATGATGATGATGATGATATCATGATGATGATATCATGATGATGATGATGATGATATTATGATGATGATGATGATATCATGATGATGATGATGATGATGATGATATCATGATGATGATGATGATGATATCATGATGATGATGATGATGATGATGATATCATGATGATGATGATGATGATGATGATATCATGATGATGATGATGATGATGATATCATGATGATGATGATATCATGATGATGATGATATCATGATGATGATGATGATGATATCATGATGATGATGATGATATTATGATGATGATGATGATGATGATATCATGATGATGATGATATCGATGATGATGATGATGATGATGATGATGATGATGATATCATGATGATGATATCCTGATGATGATGATATCATGATGATGATATCATGATGATGATGATGATATCATGATGATGATATCCTGATGATGATGATATCATGATGATATCATGATGATGATGATGATATCATGATGATGATGATATCATGATGATGATGATGATGATATCATGATGATGATGATGATATCATGATATGATGATGATATTATGATGATGATATCATGATATGATGATGATGATGATGATATTATGATGATATCATGATGATGATGATGATGATATCATGATGATGATGATATCATGATGATGATGATATGATGATGATGATGATGATGATATCATGATGATGATGATGATATCATGATGATGATGATGATATCATGATGATGATGATGATGATATCATGATGATGATGATATCATGATGATGATGATATGATGATGATGATGATATCATGATGATGATGATATCATGATGATGATGATATCATGATGATGATGATGATGATGATATCATGATGATGATATCATGATGATGATATCATGATGATGATATCATGATGATGATGATATCATGATGATGATATCATGATGATGATATCATGATGATGATGATATCATGATGATGATGATATCGATAATGATATCGATGATGATATCATGATGATGATATCCTGATGATGATGATATCATGATGATGATGATGATGATATCATGATGATGATGATGATGATATCATGATGATGATATCGATGATGATATCATGATGATGATATCGATGATGATATCATGATGATGATATCGATGATGATATCATGATGATGATGATGATGATATCATGATGATGATATCATGATGATGATATCGATGATGATATCATGATGATGATGATATCATGATGATGATGATGATGATGATATCATGAAGATGATGATGATGATGATATCATGATGATGATGATATCATGATGATGATGATGATGATGATATCATGAAGATGATGATGATGATGATATCATGAAGATGATATGATGATGATGATGATGATGATATCATGATGATGATATCATGATGATGATGATGATGATATCATGATGATGATATCATGATGATGATGATGATGATATCATGATGATGATGATGATGATATCATGATGATGATATCATGATGATGATGATGATGATATCATGATGATGATGATGATGATGATATGATGATGATGATTATGATGATGATGATGATGATATCATGATGATGATGATATCATGATGATGATGATGATGATGATGATGATATCATGATGATGATGATGGTGATATCATGATGATGATGATGATGATGATGATGATGATGATATCATGATGATGATGATGATGATGATGATATCATGATGATGATATCATGATGATATCATGATGATGATGATGATATCATGATGATGATCATGATGATGATATCATGATGATGATGATATCGATGATGATGATGATGATATCATGATGATGATGATGATATCATGATGATGATATCCTGATGATGATGATATCATGATGATGATATCCTGATGATGATGATATCATGATGATATCATGATGATATCATGATGATGATGATGATGATGATGATGATATCATGATGATGATATCCTGATGATGATGATATCATGATGATGATATCCTGATGATGATGATATCATGATGATGATGATGATGATGATATCATGATGATGATGATATCGATGATGATGATGATGATGATATCATGATGATGATATCCTGATGATGATGATATCCTGATGATGATATCCTGATGATGATGATATCATGATGATGATATCCTGATGATGATGATATCATGATGATATCATGATGATGATGATATCATGATGATGATGATATCATGATGATGATGATGATATCATGATGATGATGATGATATCATGATATGATGATGATGATATTATGATGATGATATCATGATATGATGATGATGATGATGATGATGATGATATTATGATGATATCATGATGATGATATGATGATGATGATGATGATATCCTGATGATGATGATATCATGATGATGATGATGATATCATGATGATGATGATATGATGATGATGATGATGATGATGATGATGATATCATGATGATGATGATATCATGATGATGATGATATCATGATGATGATGATGATATGATGATGATGATGATGATGATATCATGATGATGATGATATCATGATGATGATGATATCATGATGATGATGATGATATCATGATGATGATGATGATGATATAATGATGATGATGATATCATGATGATGATGATGATATCATGATGATGATATCATGATGATGATGATATCATGATGATGATGATGATGATATCATGATGATGATGATGATGATATCATGATGATGATGATGATGATGATATCATGATGATGATGATGATGATGATATCATGATGATGATGATATCATGATGATGATGATGATGATGATGATATCATGATGATGATGATGATGATATCATGATGATGATATCATGATGATGATATCATGATGATGATGTGATGATGATGATATCATGATGATGATGATGATGATATCATGATGATGATGATGATATCATGATGATGATGATGATGATGATGATATCATGATGATGATGATATCGATGATGATGATGATGATGATATCATGATGATGATATCCTGATGATGATGATATCATGATGATGATGATATCATGATGATGATATCCTGATGATGATGATATCATGATGATGATATCATGATGATGATGATATCATGATGATATCATGATGATGATGATGATGATATCATGATGATGATGATATCATGATGATGATGATGAAGATATCATGATGATGATGATGATATCATGATATGATGATGATGATGATATCATGATGATGATATCCTGATGATGATGATATCATGATGATGATATCCTGATGATGATGATATCATGATGATATCATGATGATATCATGATGATGATGATGATGATGATGATGATATCATGATGATGATATCCTGATGATGATGATATCATGATGATGATATCCTGATGATGATGATATCATGATGATGATGATGATGATGATATCATGATGATGATGATATCGATGATGATGATGATGATGATATCATGATGATGATATCCTGATGATGATGATATCCTGATGATGATATCCTGATGATGATGATATCATGATGATGATATCCTGATGATGATGATATCATGATGATATCATGATGATGATGATATCATGATGATGATGATATCATGATGATGATGATGATATCATGATGATGATGATGATATCATGATATGATGATGATGATATTATGATGATGATATCATGATATGATGATGATGATGATGATGATGATGATATTATGATGATATCATGATGATGATATGATGATGATGATGATGATATCCTGATGATGATGATATCATGATGATGATGATGATATCATGATGATGATGATATGATGATGATGATGATGATGATGATGATATCATGATGATGATGATATCATGATGATGATGATATCATGATGATGATGATGATATGATGATGATGATGATGATGATATCATGATGATGATGATATCATGATGATGATGATGATATCATGATGATGATGATGATATCATGATGATGATGATGATGATATCATGATGATGATGATATCATGATGATGATGATGATGATGATGATATCATGATGATGATATCATGATGATGATATCATGATGATGATGATATCATGATGATGATGATGATGATATCATGATGATGATGATGATATCATGATGATGATGATGATGATATCATGATGATGATGATGATGATGATATCATGATGATGATGATGATGATGATATCATGATGATGATGATGATGATGATATCATGATGATGATGATATCATGATGATGATGATGATGATGATATCATGATGATGATGATGATGATATCATGATGATGATATCATGATGATGATATCATGATGATGATGTGATGATGATGATATCATGATGATGATGATGATGATATCATGATGATGATGATGATATCATGATGATGATGATGATGATGATGATATCATGATGATGATGATATCGATGATGATGATGATGATGATATCATGATGATGATATCCTGATGATGATGATATCATGATGATGATGATATCATGATGATGATATCCTGATGATGATGATATCATGATGATGATATCATGATGATGATGATATCATGATGATGATGATGATGATATCATGATGATGATGATATCATGATGATGATGATGAAGATATCATGATGATGATGATGATATCATGATATGATGATGATGATGATATTATGATGATGATATCATGATATGATGATGATGATGATGATATTATGATGATATCATGATAATGATATGATGATGATGATGACATCCTGATGATGATGATATCATGATGATGATGATGATATCATGATGATGATGATGATGATATCATGATGATGATGATATGATGATGATGATGATATGATGATGATGATATCATGATGATGATGATATCATGATGATGATGATGATGATGATATCATGATGATGATATCATGATGATGATATCATGATGATGATATCATGATGATGATGATATCATGATGATGATATCATGATGATGATATCATGATGATGATGATGATGATGATATCATGATGATGATGATATTGATGATGATATCGATGATGATATCATGATGATGGTATCCTGATGATGATGATATCATGATGATGATGATGATGATATCATGATGATGATATCGATGATGATATCATGATGATGATATCCTGATGATGATGATATCATGATGATGATGATGATGATATCATGATGATGATGATGATGATATCATGATGATGATATCATGATGATGATGATGATGATATCATGATGATGATGATATCATGATGATGATGATGATGATGATATCATGAAGATGATGATGATGATGATATCATGATGATGATGATGATGATATCATGATGATGATGATGATGATTTGATGATAATGATGATGATGATGATGATATCATGATGATGATGATATCATGATGATGATGATGATGATGATATCATGATGATGATGATGATGATATCATGATGATGATATCATGATGATGATGATGATGATATCATGATGATGATGATGATGATATCATGATGATGATATCATGATGATGATGATGATGATATCATGATGATGATGATGATGATATCATGATGATGATGATGATGATATCATGATGATGATGATGATGATATGATGATGATGATGATGATATGATGATGATGATGATGATGATGATATCATGATGATGATGATGATGATGATATCATGATGATGATGATATCATGATGATGATATCATGATGATGATGATGATGATATTATGATGATGATGATGATATCATGATGATGATGATGATGATGATGATATCATGATGATGATGATGATGATATCATGATGATGATGATGATGTTGATATCATGATGATGATGATGATGATGATATCATGATGATGATATCATGATGATGATGATATCATGATGATGATGATATCATGATGATGATGATATCATGATGATGATGATGATGATATCATGATGATGATGATGATATCATGATGATGATGATGATGATGATATCATGATGATGATGATATCGATGATGATGATGATGATGATGATGATATCATGATGATGATATCCTGATGATGATGATATCATGATGATGATATCCTGATGATGATGATATCATGATGATGATATCCTGATGATGATGATATCATGATGATATCATGATGATGATGATGATATCATGATGATGATGATATCATGATGATGATGATGATGATATCATGATGATGATGATGATATCATGATATGATGATGATATTATGATGATGATATCATGATATGATGATGATGATGATGATATTATGATGATATCATGATGATGATATGATGATGATGATGATATTATGATGATATCATGATGATGATGATGATGATATCATGATGATGATATCATGATGATGATGATGATGATATCATGATGATGATGATGATGATATCATGATGATGATATCATGATGATGATGATGATATGATGATGATGATGATGATGATGATATCATGATGATGATGATATCATGATGATGATGATATGATGATGATGATGATGATATCATGATGATGATGATATCATGATGATGATGATATGATGATGATGATGATGATGATGATGATGATGATATCATGATGATGATGATATCATGATGATGATATCATGATGATGATATCATGATGATGATGATATCATGATGATGATATCATGATGATGATATCATGATGATGATGATGATGATGATATCATGATGATGATGATATCATGATGATGATGATATCATGATGATGATGATGATGATGATGATGATGATGATATCATGATGATGATGATATCATGATGATGATATCATGATGATGATATCATGATGATGATGATATCATGATGATGATATCATGATGATGATATCATGATGATGATATCATGATGATGATGATGATGATGATATCATGATGATGATGATATCGATAATGATATCGATGATGATATCATGATGATGATATCCTGATGATGATGATATCATGATGATGATGATGATGATATCATGATGATGATATCGATGATGATATCATGATGATGATATCGATGATGATATCATGATGATGATATCGATGATGATATCATGATGATGATATCGATGATGATATCATGATGATGATGATGATGATATCATGATGATGATATCATGATGATGATGATGATGATATCATGATGATGATGATATCATGATGATGATGATGATGATGATATCATGAAGATGATGATGATGATGATATCATGATGATGATGATATCATGATGATGATGATGATGATGATATCATGAAGATGATGATGATGATGATATCATGATGATGATATCATGATGATGATGATGATGATATCATGATGATGATATCATGATGATGATGATGATGATATCATGATGATGATATCATGATGATGATATCATGATGATGATGATATCATGATGATGATGATGATGATATCATGATGATGATATCATGATGATGATGATGATGATATCATGATGATGATATCATGATGATGATGATGATGATATCATGATGATATCATGATGATGATATCATGATGATGATGATGATGATATCATGATGATGATGATGATGATATCATGATGATGATATCATGATGATGATGATGATGATATCATGATGATGATGATGATGATATGATGATGATAATTATGATGATGATGATGATGATATCATGATGATGATGATATCATGATGATGATGATGATGATGATATCATGATGATGATGATGGTGATATCATGATGATGATGATGATGATGATGATGATATCATGATGATGATGATGATATCATGATGATGATATCATGATGATGATATCATGATGATATCATGATGATGATGATGATATCATGTTGATGATGATGATATCATGATGATGATCATGATGATGATATCATGATGATGATGATGATATCATGATGATGATGATGATGATATCATGATGATGATGATGATGATATCATGATGATTATATCATGATGATGATATCATGATGATGATGATATCGATGATGATGATGATGATGATGATATCATGATGATGATATCCTGATGATGATGATATCCTGATGATGATGATATCATGATGATGATATCATGATGATGATGATATCGATGATGATGATGATGATGATGATGATGATATCATGATGATGATGATGATGATGATGATGATGATATCATGATGATGATGATGATGATGATGATGATGATATCATGATGATGATATCCTGATGATGATGATGATATCATGATGATGATATCCTGATGATGATGATATCATGATGATGATATCATGATGATGATGATATCATGATGATATCATGATGATGATGATGATGATATCATGATGATGATGATATCATGATGATGATGATGATATCATGATGATGATGATGATATGATGATGATGATGATATTATGATGATGATATCATGATATGATGATGATGATGATGATGATATTATGATGATATCATGATGATGATATGATGATGATATCCTGATGATGATGATATCATGATGATGATGATGATATCATGATGATGATGATGATATCATGATGATTATGATGATGATATCATGATGATGATGATATCATGATGATGATGATATCATGATGATGATGATGATATGATGATGATGATGATGATATCATGATGATGATGATGATATCATGATGATGATGATATCATGATGATGATGATGATGATGATGATGATATCATGATGATGATGATGATGATATCATGATGATGATGATATCATGATGATGATATCATGATGAGGATGATGATGATATCATGATGATGATATCATGATGATGATGATGATATCATGATGAGGATGATGATATCATGATGATGATGATGATGATGATGATGATGATATGATGATGATGATGATGATGATGATGATATCATGATGATGATGATGATGATGATATCATGATGATGATGATGATGATGATGATGATATCATGATGATGATGATATCATGATGATGATGATATCATGATGATGATGATGATGATGATATCATGATGATGATGATGATGATGATATCATGATGATGATGATATCATGATGATGATGATATGATGATGATGATATCATGATGATGATGATGATGATGATATCATGATGATGATGATATCATGATGATGATGATATGATGATATGATGATGATGATATCATGATGATGATGATATCATGAAGATGATGATATCATGATGATGATGATATCATGATGATGATGATGATGATATCATGATGATGATGATGATGATGATGATGATATGATGATGATGATGATGATGATGATGATGATGATGATGATGATATGATGATGATGATGATGATATCATGATGATGATGATGATGATGATATCATGATGATGATATCATGATGATGATGATGATGATGATATCATGATGATGATATCATGATGATGATGATGATGATGATATCATGATGATGGTAAGATGATGATGATGATGATGATATTATGATGATGATATCATGATGATGATGATGATGATGATATCATGATGATGATATCATGATGATGATGATGATATCATGATGATGATGATGATGATATTATGATGATGATATCATGATGATGATGATGATGATATCATGATGATGATATCATGATGATGATGATGATGATGATGATGATATCATGATGATGATGATGATATCATGATGATGATATCATGATGATGATGATGATGATATCATGATGATGAAGATATCATGATGATGATGATGATATGATGATGATATCATGATGTTGATGATATCATGATGATGATGATGATGATATTATGATGATGATATCGATGATGATGATGATGATGATGATGATGATATGATGATGATGATATCCTGATGATGATGATATCATGATGATGATATCCTGATGATGATGATATCATGATGATGATATCCTGATGATGATGATATCATGATGATGATGATGATGATATCATGATGATGATGATGATGATGATATCATGATGATGATGATGATGATGATGATATCATGATGATGATATCATGATGATGATGATGATGATATCATGATGATGATGATATCATGATGATGATGATGATGATGATATCATGAAGATGATGATGATGATGATATCATGATGATGATGATATCATGATGATGATGATGATGATGATATCATGAAGATGATGATGATGATGATATCATGATGATGATATCATGATGATGATGATGATGATATCATGATGATGATATCATGATGATGATGATGATGATATCATGATGATGAAATCATGATGATGATATCATGATGATGATGATGATGATATCATGATGATGATGATGATGATATCATGATGATGATATCATGATGATGATGATGATGATATCATGATGATGATATCATGATGATGATGATGATGATATCATGATGATATCATGATGATGATATCATGATGATGATGATGATGATATCATGATGATGATGATGATGATATCATGATGATGATATCATGATGATGATGATGATGATATCATGATGATGATGATGATGATATGATGATGATGATATCATGATGATGATGATGATGATATCATGATGATGATGATATCATGATGATGATGATGATGATGATGATGATGATATCATGATGATGATGATGGTGATATCATGATGATGATGATGATGATGATGATGATATCATGATGATGATGATGATATCATGATGATGATATCATGATGATGATATCATGATGATATCATGATGATGATGATGATATCATGATGATGATGATGATATCATGATGATGATCATGATGATGATATCATGATGATGATGATATCGATGATGATGATGATGATATCATGATGATGATATCCTGATGATGATGATATCATGATGATGATATCCTGATGATGATGATATCATGATGATGATATCATGATGATGATGATGATGATATCATGATGATGATGATGATGATATCATGATGATGATGATGATGATATCATGATGATGATGATGATGATATCATGATGATGATATCATGATGATGATGATGATGATATCATGATGATGATATCATGATGATGATGATGATGATAGCATGATGATGATGATGATGATATCATGATGATGATGATGATGATGATGATATCATGATGATGATGATGATGATATCATGATGATGATGATGATGATGATGATGATGATGATGATATCAAGATGATTATATCATGATGATGATATCATGATGATGATGATATCGATGATGATGATGATGATGATGATGATATCATGATGATGATATCCTGATGATGATGATATCATGATGATGATATCATGATGATGATGATATCGATGATGATGATGATGATGATGATATCATGATGATGATGATGATGATGATGATGATGATATCATGATGATGATGATGATGATGATGATGATGATGATATCATGATGATGATGATGATGATGATGATATCATGATGATGATATCCTGATGATGATGATGATATCATGATGATGATATCCTGATGATGATGATATCATGATGATGATATCCTGATGATGATGATATCATGATGATATCATGATGATGATGATGATGATGATATCATGATGATGATGATATCATGATGATGATGATGATATCATGATGATGATGATGATATGATGATGATGATGATATTATGATGATGATATCATGATATGATGATGATGATGATATTATGATGATATCATGATGATGATATGATGATGATATCCTGAAGATGATGATATCATGATGATGATGATGATATCATGATGATGATGATGATATCATGATGATTATGATGATGATATCATGATGATGATGATATCATGATGATGATGATGATATGATGATGATGATGATGATATCATGATGATGATGATGATATCATGATGATTATGATGATGATATCATGATGATGATGATATCATGATGATGATGATATCATGATGATGATGATGATATGATGATGATGATGATGATATCATGATGATGATGATGATATCATGATGATGATGATATCATGATGATGATGATGATGATGATATCATGATGATGATGATGATGATATCATGATGATGATGATATCATGATGATGATATCATGATGAGGATGATGATGATATCATGATGATGATATCATGATGATGATGATGATATCATGATGAGGATGATGATATCATGATGATGATGATGATGATGATGATGATGATGATGATATGATGATGATGATGATGATGATGATGATATCATGATGATGATGATGATGATGATATCATGATGATGATGATGATGATGATGATGATATCATGATGATGATGATATCATGATGATGATGATATCATGATGATGATGATATCATGATGATGATGATGATGATATCATGATGATGATGATATCATGATGATGATGATATGATGATATGATGATGATGATATCATGATGATGATGATATCATGAAGATGATGATATCATGATGATGATGATATCATGATGATGATGATGATGATATCATGATGATGATGATGATGATGATGATATGATGATGATGATGATGATGATGATGATGATGATGATGATGATGATGATATGATGATGATGATGATGATATCATGATGATGATGATGATGATGATATCATGATGATGATATCATGATGATGATGATGATGATGATATCATGATGATGATATCATGATGATGATGATGATGATGATATCATGATGATGGTAAGATGATGATGATGATGATGATATTATGATGATGATATCATGATGATGATGATGATGATGATATCATGATGATGATATCATGATGATGATATCATGATGATGATGATGATATCATGATGATGATGATGATGATATTATGATGATGATATCATGATGATGATGATGATGATATCATGATGATGATATCATGATGATGATGATGATGATGATGATGATATCATGATGATGATGATGATATCATGATGATGATATCATGATGATGATGATGATGATATCATGATGATGAAGATATCATGATGATGATGATGATATGATGATGATATCATGATGTTGATGATATCATGATGATGATGATGATGATATTATGATGATGATATCGATGATGATGATGATGATGATGATGATATGATGATGATGATATCCTGATGATGATGATATCATGATGATGATATCCTGATGATGATGATATCATGATGATGATATCCTGATGATGATGATATCATGATGATGATGATGATGATATCATGATGATGATGATGATGATGATATCATGATGATGATGATGATGATGATGATATCATGATGATGATATCGATGATGATATCATGATGATGATATCGATGATGATATCATGATGATGATGATGATGATATCATGATGATGATATCATGATGATGATGATGATGATATCATGATGATGATGATATCATGATGATGATGATGATGATGATATCATGAAGATGATGATGATGATGATATCATGATGATGATGATATCATGATGATGATGATGATGATGATATCATGAAGATGATGATGATGATGATATCATGATGATGATATCATGATGATGATGATGATGATATCATGATGATGATATCATGATGATGATGATGATGATATCATGATGATGATATCATGATGATGATATCATGATGATGATGATGATGATGATATCATGATGATGATGATGATGATATCATGATGATGATATCATGATGATGATGATGATGATGATATCATGATGATGATATCATGATGATGATGATGATGATATCATGATGATATCATGATGATGATATCATGATGATGATGATGATGATATCATGATGATGATGATGATGATATCATGATGATGATATCATGATGATGATGATGATGATATCATGATGATGATGATGATGATATGATGATGATAATTATGATGATGATGATGATGATATCATGATGATGATGATATCATGATGATGATGATGATGATGATGATGATGATGATATCATGATGATGATGATGGTGATATCATGATGATGATGATGATGATGATGATGATATCATGATGATGATGATGATATCATGATGATGATATCATGATGATGATATCATGATGATGATATCATGATGATATCATGATGATGATGATGATATCATGATGATGATGATGATATCATGATGATGATCATGATGATGATATCATGATGATGATGATATCGATGATGATGATGATGATATCATGATGATGATATCCTGATGATGATGATATCATGATGATGATATCCTGATGATGATGATATCATGATGATGATATCATGATGATGATGATGATGATGATATCATGATGATGATGATGATGATATCATGATGATGATGATGATGATATCATGATGATGATGATGATGATATCATGATGATGATATCATGATGATGATGATGATGATATCATGATGATGATATCATGATGATGATGATGATGATAGCATGATGATGATGATGATGATATCATGATGATGATGATGATGATGATGATATCATGATGATGATGATGATGATGATGATATCATGATGATGATGATGATGATGATGATGATGATGATATCATGATGATTATATCATGATGATGATATCATGATGATGATGATATCGATGATGATGATGATGATGATGATATCATGATGATGATATCCTGATGATGATGATATCATGATGATGATATCATGATGATGATGATATCGATGATGATGATGATGATGATATCATGATGATGATGATGATGATGATGATGATGATGATGATGATATCATGATGATGATGATGATGATGATGATGGTGATATCATGATGATGATATCCTGATGATGATGATGATATCATGATGATGATATCCTGATGATGATGATATCATGATGATGATATCCTGATGATGATGATATCATGATGATATCATGATGATGATGATATCATGATGATGATGATATCATGATGATGATGATGATATCATGATGATGATGATGATATGATGATGATGATGATATTATGATGATGATATCATGATATGATGATGATGATGATATTATGATGATATCATGATGATGATATGATGATGATATCCTGATGATGATGATATCATGATGATTATGATGATGATATCATGATGATGATGATATCATGATGATGATGATATCATGATGATGATGATGATATGATGATGATGATGATGATATCATGATGATGATGATGATATCATGATGATGATGATATCATGATGATGATGATGATGATGATGATGATATCATGATGATGATGATGATGATATCATGATGATGATGATATCATGATGATGATATCATGATGAGGATGATGATGATATCATGATGATGATATCATGATGATGATGATGATATCATGATGAGGATGATGATATCATGATGATGATGATGATGATGATGATGATGATGATGATATGATGATGATGATGATGATGATGATGATATCATGATGATGATGATGATGATGATATCATGATGATGATGATGATGATGATATCATGATGATGATGATATCATGATGATGATGATATCATGATGATGATGATGATGATGATATCATGATGATGATGATGATATGATGATGATGATGATGATATCATGATGATGATGATGATATCATGATGATGATGATGATATCATGATGATGATGATGATGATGATGATGATGATGATGATGATATGATGATGATATCATGATGATGATGATGATATCATGATGAGGATGATGATATCATGATGATGATGATGATGATGATGATGATGATGATGATATGATGATGATATCATGATGATGATGATGATGATGATATCATGATGATGATGATGATGATGATGATGATATCATGATGATGATGATATCATGATGATGATGATGATGATATCATGATGATGATGATGATGATGATGATGATGATATGATGATGATGATGATGATGATGATGATGATATGATGATGATGATGATGATATCATGATGATGATGATGATGATGATATCATGATGATGATATCATGATGATGATGATGATGATGATATCATGATGATGATATCATGATGATGATGATGATGATGATATCATGATGATGGTAAGATGATGATGATGATGATGATATTATGATGATGATATCATGATGATGATGATGATGATGATATCATGATGATGATATCATGATGATGATGATGATATCATGATGATGATGATGATGATATTATGATGATGATATCATGATGATGATGATGATGATATCATGATGATGATATCATGATGATGATGATGATGATGATGATGATGATGATATCATGATGATGATGATGATATCATGATGATGATATCATGATGATGATGATGATGATATCATGATGATGAAGATATCATGATGATGATGATGATATGATGATGATATCATGATGTTGATGATATCATGATGATGATGATGATGATATTATGATGATGATATCGATGATGATGATGATGATGATGATGATGATGATGATGATGATGATGATGATATGATGATGATGATATCCTGATGATGATGATATCATGATGATGATATCCTGATGATGATGATATCATGATGATGATATCCTGATGATGATGATATCATGATGATGATGATGATGATATCATGATGATGATGATGATGATGATATCATGATGATGATGATGATGATGATGATATCATGATGATGATATCATGATGATGATGATGATGATATCATGATGATGATGATATCATGATGATGATGATGATGATGATATCATGAAGATGATGATGATGATGATATCATGATGATGATGATATCATGATGATGATGATGATGATGATATCATGAAGATGATGATGATGATGATATCATGATGATGATATCATGATGATGATGATATCATGATGATGATATCATGATGATGATGATGATGATATCATGATGATGATATCATGATGATGATATCATGATGATGATGATGATGATATCATGATGATGATGATGATGATATCATGATGATGATATCATGATGATGATGATGATGATGATATCATGATGATGATATCATGATGATGATGATGATGATATCATGATGATATCATGATGATGATATCATGATGATGATGATGATGATATCATGATGATGATGATGATGATGATATCATGATGATGATATCATGATGATGATGATGATGATATCATGATGATGATGATGATGATATGATGATGATGATATCATGATGATGATGATGATGATATCATGATGATGATGATATCATGATGATGATGATGATGATGATGATGATGATATCATGATGATGATGATGGTGATATCATGATGATGATGATGATGATGATGATGATGATATCATGATGATGATGATGATATCATGATGATGATATCATGATGATGATATCATGATGATATCATGATGATGATGATGATATCATGATGATGATGATGATATCATGATGATGATCATGATGATGATATCATGATGATGATGATATCGATGATGATGATGATGATATCATGATGATGATATCCTGATGATGATGATATCATGATGATGATATCCTGATGATGATGATATCATGATGATGATATCATGATGATGATGATGATGATATCATGATGATGATGATGATGATATCATGATGATGATGATGATGATATCATGATGATGATATCATGATGATGATGATGATGATATCATGATGATGATATCATGATGATGATGATGATGATAGCATGATGATGATGATGATGATATCATGATGATGATGATGATGATGATGATATCATGATGATGATGATGATGATGATATCATGATGATGATGATGATGATGATGATGATGATGATGATATCATGATGATTATATCATGATGATGATATCATGATGATGATGATATCGATGATGATGATGATGATGATGATGATATCATGATGATGATATCCTGATGATGATGATATCATGATGATGATATCATGATGATGATGATATCGATGATGATGATGATGATGATGATGATGATATCATGATGATGATGATGATGATGATGATGATGATATCATGATGATGATGATGATGATGATGATGATGATGATGATATCATGATGATGATATCCTGATGATGATGATGATATCATGATGATGATATCCTGATGATGATGATATCATGATGATGATATCCTGATGATGATGATATCATGATGATATCATGATGATGATGATGATGATGATATCATGATGATGATGATATCATGATGATGATGATGATATCATGATGATGATGATGATATGATGATGATGATGATATTATGATGATGATATCATGATATGATGATGATGATGATATTATGATGATATCATGATGATGATATGATGATGATATCCTGAAGATGATGATATCATGATGATGATGATGATATCATGATGATGATGATGATATCATGATGATTATGATGATGATATCATGATGATGATGATATCATGATGATGATGATATCATGATGATGATGATGATATGATGATGATGATGATGATATCATGATGATGATGATGATATCATGATGATGATGATATCATGATGATGATGATGATGATGATATCATGATGATGATGATGATGATATCATGATGATGATGATATCATGATGATGATATCATGATGAGGATGATGATGATATCATGATGATGATATCATGATGATGATGATGATATCATGATGAGGATGATGATATCATGATGATGATGATGATGATGATGATGATGATGATATGATGATGATGATGATGATGATGATGATATCATGATGATGATGATGATGATGATATCATGATGATGATGATGATGATGATGATGATATCATGATGATGATGATATCATGATGATGATGATATCATGATGATGATGATGATGATGATATCATGATGATGATGATATCATGATGATGATGATATGATGATATGATGATGATGATATCATGATGATGATGATATCATGAAGATGATGATATCATGATGATGATGATATCATGATGATGATGATGATGATATCATGATGATGATGATGATGATGATGATATGATGATGATGATGATGATGATGATGATGATGATGATGATGATATGATGATGATGATGATGATATCATGATGATGATGATGATGATGATATCATGATGATGATATCATGATGATGATGATGATGATGATATCATGATGATGATATCATGATGATGATGATGATGATGATATCATGATGATGGTAAGATGATGATGATGATGATGATATTATGATGATGATATCATGATGATGATGATGATGATGATATCATGATGATGATATCATGATGATGATATCATGATGATGATGATGATATCATGATGATGATGATGATGATATTATGATGATGATATCATGATGATGATGATGATGATATCATGATGATGATATCATGATGATGATGATGATGATGATATCATGATGATGATGATGATATCATGATGATGATATCATGATGATGATGATGATGATATCATGATGATGAAGATATCATGATGATGATGATGATATGATGATGATATCATGATGTTGATGATATCATGATGATGATGATGATGATATTATGATGATGATATCGATGATGATGATGATGATGATGATGATATGATGATGATGATATCCTGATGATGATGATATCATGATGATGATATCCTGATGATGATGATATCATGATGATGATATCCTGATGATGATGATGATGATATCATGATGATGATGATGATGATGATATCATGATGATGATGATGATGATGATGATATCATGATGATGATGATGATGATATCATGATGATGATGATGATGATATCATGATGATGATATCATGATGATGATGATGATGATATCATGATGATGATGATGATGATATGATGATGATAATTATGATGATGATGATGATGATATCATGATGATGATGATATCATGATGATGATGATGATGATGATGATGATGATATCATGATGATGATGATGGTGATATCATGATGATGATGATGATGATGATGATGATATCATGATGATGATGATGATATCATGATGATGATATCATGATGATGATATCATGATGATGATATCATGATGATATCATGATGATGATGATGATATCATGATGATGATGATGATATCATGATGATGATCATGATGATGATATCATGATGATGATGATATCGATGATGATGATGATGATATCATGATGATGATATCCTGATGATGATGATATCATGATGATGATATCCTGATGATGATGATATCATGATGATGATATCATGATGATGATGATGATGATATCATGATGATGATGATGATGATATCATGATGATGATGATGATGATATCATGATGATGATGATGATGATATCATGATGATGATATCATGATGATGATGATGATGATATCATGATGATGATATCATGATGATGATGATGATAGCATGATGATGATGATGATGATATCATGATGATGATGATGATGATGATGATATCATGATGATGATGATGATGATGATGATATCATGATGATGATGATGATGATGATGATGATGATGATGATGATGATATCATGATGATTATATCATGATGATGATATCATGATGATGATGATATCGATGATGATGATGATGATGATGATATCATGATGATGATATCCTGATGATGATGATATCATGATGATGATATCATGATGATGATGATATCGATGATGATGATGATGATGATGATGATATCATGATGATGATGATGATGATGATGATGATGATGATATCATGATGATGATGATGATGATGATGATGATGATGGTGATATCATGATGATGATATCCTGATGATGATGATGATATCATGATGATGATATCCTGATGATGATGATATCATGATGATGATATCCTGATGATGATGATATCATGATGATATCATGATGATGATGATGATGATATCATGATGATGATGATATCATGATGATGATGATGATATCATGATGATGATGATGATATGATGATGATGATGATATTATGATGATGATATCATGATATGATGATGATGATGATATTATGATGATATCATGATGATGATATGATGATGATATCCTGATGATGATGATATCATGATGATGATGATGATGATATCATGATGATTATGATGATGATATTATGATGATGATGATATCATGATGATGATGATATCATGATGATGATGATGATATGATGATGATGATGATGATATCATGATGATGATGATGATATCATGATGATGATGATATCATGATGATGATGATGATGATGATATCATGATGATGATGATGATGATATCATGATGATGATGATATCATGATGATGATATCATGATGAGGATGATGATGATATCATGATGATGATATCATGATGATGATGATGATATCATGATGAGGATGATGATATCATGATGATGATGATGATTATGATGATGATGATGATGATGATGATGATGATGATGATATCATGATGATGATGATGATGATGATATCATGATGATGATGATGATGATGATGATGATATCATGATGATGATGATATCATGATGATGATGATATCATGATGATGATGATGATGATGATATCATGATGATGATGATATCATGATGATGATGATATGATGATATGATGATGATGATATCATGATGATGATGATATCATGAAGATGATGATATCATGATGATGATGATATCATGATGATGATGATGATGATATCATGATGATGATGATGATGATGATATGATGATGATGATGATGATGATGATATGATGATGATGATGATGATATCATGATGATGATGATGATGATGATGATATCATGATGATGATATCATGATGATGATGATGATGATGATATCATGATGATGATATCATGATGATGATGATGATGATGATATCATGATGATGGTAAGATGATGATGATGATGATGATGATATTATGATGATGATATCATGATGATGATGATGATGATGATATCATGATGATGATATCATGATGATGATGATGATATCATGATGATGATGATGATGATATTATGATGATGATATCATGATGATGATGATGATGATATCATGATGATGATATCATGATGATGATGATGATGATGATGATGATGATGATATCATGATGATGATGATGATATCATGATGATGATATCATGATGATGATGATGATGATATCATGATGATGAAGATATCATGATGATGATGATGATATGATGATGATATCATGATGTTGATGATATCATGATGATGATGATGATGATATTATGATGATGATATCGATGATGATGATGATGATGATGATGATGATGATATGATGATGATGATATCCTGATGATGATGATATCATGATGATGATATCCTGATGATGATGATATCATGATGATGATATCCTGATGATGATGATATCATGATGATGATGATGATGATATCATGATGATGATGATGATGATGATATCATGATGATGATGATGATGATGATGATATCATGATGATGATGATATCATGATGATGATGATATCATGATGAAATCATGATGATGATGATGATGATATCATGATGATGATGATATCATGATGATGATGATGATGATATCATGATGATGATGATGATGATATCATGATGATGATGATATCATGATGATGATATCGATGATGATGATGATGATGATGATGATATCATGATGATGATATCCTGATGATGATGATATCATGATGATGATATCATGATGATGATGATATCATGATGATGATATCCTGATGATGATGATATCATGATGATGATGATGATGATGATATCATGATGATGATGATATCATGATGATGATGATGATATCATGATGATGATGATGATGATGATATCATGATGATGATGATATCGATGATGATGATGATGATGATGATGATATCATGATGATGATATGATGATGATGATATCATGATGATGATGTTCTGATGATGATGATATCATGATGATGATATCCTGATGATGATGATATCATGATGATGATATCCTGATGATGATGATATCATGATGATATCATGATGATGATGATGATGATATCATGATGATGATGATATCATGATGATGATGATGATATCATGATGATGATGATGATATCATGATGATGATGATGATATCATGATGATGATGATGATATCATGATATGATGATGATGATATTATGATGATGATATCATGATATGATGATGATGATGATGATGATGATATTATGATGATATCAAGATGATGATATGATGATGATGATGATATCCTGATGGTGATGATATCATGATGATGATGATGATGATGATGATGAGGATATCATGATGATGATGATATCATGATGATGATGATATCATGATGATGATGATATCATGATGATGATGATATCATGATGATGATATCATGATGATGATGATGATATCATGATGATGATGATGATGATTATATCATGATGATGATGATGATGATATCATGATGATGATATCATGATGATGATGATGATGATATCATGATGATGATGATGATGATGTCATGATGATGATGATGATGATGTCATGATGATGATGATGATGATATCATGATGATGATGATATCATGATGATGATGATGATATCATGATGATGATGATGATGATATCATGATGATGATATCATGATTGATGATGATGATATCATGATGATGATATCATGATGATGATATCATGATGATGATATCATGATGATGATATCATGATGATGATGATATCATGATGATGATATCATGATGATGATGATGATATCATGATGATGATGATATCGATGATGATATCATGATGATGATATCGATGATTATATCATGATGATGATATCGATGATTATATCATGATGATGATGATGATGATATCGATGATGATATCATGATGATGATATCATGATGATGATATCCTGATGATGATGATATCATGATGATGATGATGATGATGATGATATCATGATGATGATGATGATGATATCATGATGATGATATCATGATGATGATGATGATGATATCATGATGATGATGATATCATGATGATGATGATGATGATGATATCGATGATGATATCATGATGATGATATCGATGATTATATCATGATGATGATATCCTGATGATGATGATATCATGATGATGATGATGATGATATCATGATGATATCATGATGATGATGTTGATGATATCATGATGATGATGATATCATGATGATGATGATGATATCATGATGATGATGATATCATGATGATGATATGATGATGATATCATGATGATGATGATATGATGATGATATCATGATGATGATGATATCATGATGATATCATGAGGATGATGATGATATCATGATGATGATATCATGATGATGATGATGATATCATGATGATGATGATGATATTATGATGATGATGATGATATCATGATGATGATGATGATGATATTATGATGATGATGATGATGATATGATGATGATGATGATATCATGATGATGATGATGATGATGATGATATCATGATGATGGTAAGATGATGATGATGATGATGATGATGATATTATGATGATGATATCATGATGATGATGATGATGATATCATGATGATGATATCATGATGATGATGATGATATCATGATGATGATATCATGATGATGATATTATGATGATGATATCATGATGATGATGATGATGATATCATGATGATGATATCATGATGATGATGATGATGATATCATGATGATGATATCATGATGATGATATCATGATGATAATGATGATATGATGATGATATCATGATGATGATGATGATATTATGATGATGATATCATGATGATGATGATGATGATATCATGATGATGATGATGATATCATGATGATGATGATGATATCATGATGATGATGATGATATCATCATGATGATATCATGATGATATGATGATGATATCATGATGATGATGATGATGATATGATGATGATATCATGATGATGATGATGATGATGATGAGATGATGAAGATGATGATGATATCATGATGATGGTAAGATGTTGATGATGATGATGATATCATGATGATGGTAAGATGATGATGATGATGATGATGATATTATGATGATGATATCATGATGATGATGATGATGATATCATGATGATGATGATATCATGATGATGATATCATGATGATGATATCATGATGATGATGCTGATATCATGATGATGATATCATGATGATGATGATGATATCATGATGATGATATGATGATGATGATGATATCATGATGATGATATCATGATGATGATATCATGATGATGATGATGATATCATGATGATGATATCATGATGATGATATCATGATGATGATGATGATATTATGATGATGATATCATGATGATGATGATGATATCATGATGATGATGATGATATCATGATGATGATATCATGATGATGATATCATGATGATGATATCATGATGATGATATCATGATGATGATGATGATATCATGATGATGATATCATGATGATGATATTATGATGATGATATCATGATGATGATGATGATGATATCATGATGATGATATCATGATGATGATGATGATGATATCGTGATGATGATATCATGATGATAATGATGATATCATGATGATGATATCATGATGATGATGATGATATCATGATGATGATATCATGATGATGATATTATGATGATGATATCATGATGATGATGATGATGATATCATGATGATGATATCATGATGATGATGATGATGATATCATGATGATGATATCATGATGATAATGATGATATCATGATGATGATGATATCATGATGATGATGATGATATTATGATGATGATATCATGATGATGATGATGATGATATCATGATGATGATGATGATGATGATATCATGATGATGGTAAGATGATGATGATGATGATGATATTATGATGATGATATCATGATGATGATGATGATATCATGATGATGATATCATGATGATGATGATGATATCATGATGATGATATCATGATGATGATATCATGATGATGATATCATGATGATGATATTATGATGATGATATCATGATGATGATGATGATGATATCATGATGATGATGATATCATGATGATGATGATGATATCATGATGATGATATCATGATGATGATGATGATGATGATATCGATGATGATGATGATGATGATATCATGATGATGATATCCTGATGATGATGATATCATGATGATGATATCCTGATGATGATGATATCATGATGATATCATGATGATGATGATGATGATATCATGATGATGATGATGATGATATCATGATGATGATGATATGATGATGATGATGATGATATTATGATGATATCATGATGATGATATGATGATGATGATGATATTATGATGATGATATCATGATATGATGATGATGATGATGATGATATTATGATGATATCATGATGATGATATGATGATGATGATATCCTGATGATGATGATATCATGATGATGATGATGATATCATGATGATGATGATGATATCATGATGATGATGATGATGATATCATGATGATGATGATATCATGATGATGATGATGATGATATGATGATGATGATGATGATATCATGATGATGATGATATCATGATGATGATGATGATATCATGATGATGATGATGATGATGATATCATGATGATGATGATGATGATGATGATGATGATATCATGATGATTATGATGATGATGATATCATGATGATGATGATGATATCATGATGATGATATCATGATGATGATGATATCATGATGATGATGATGATATCATGATGATGATGATGATGATGATGATATCATGATGATGATGATGATATCATGATGATGATGATGATATCATGATGATGATGATGATGATGATATCATGATGATGATGATGATGATATCATGATGATGATGATATCATGATGATGATATCATGATGATGATATCATGATGATGATATCATGATGATGATATCATGATGATGATGATGATATTATGATGATGATGATGATATCATGATGATGATGATATCATGATGATGATATCATGATGATGATATCATGATGATGATATCATGATGATGATATCATGATGATGATGATGATGATATTATGATGATGATGATGATATCATGATGATGATGATGATATTATGATGATGATGATGATATCATGATGATGATGATGATATTATGATGATGATGATGATATGATGATGATGATGATATCATGATGATGATATCATGATGATGATGATGATGATGATATCATGATGATGATATCATGATGATGATGATGATGATGATATTATGATGATGATGATGATATCATGATGATGATGATGATATTATGATGATGATGATGATATCATGATGATGATGATGATATTATGATGATGATGATGATGATGATGATGATATCATGATGATGATGATGATGATGATGATATCATGATGATGGTAAGATGATGATGATGATGATGAAATGATGATGATGATATCATGATGATGATATCATGATGATATCATGATGATGATATCATGATGATGATATCATGATGATGATGATGATATCATGATGATGATATCATGATGATGATGATGATGATATTATGATGATAATATCATGATGATGATGATGATATCATGATGATGATGATATCATGATGATGATATCATGATGATGATGATGATGATATCATGATGATGATATCATGATGATGATATCATGATGATGATGATGATGATATCATGATGATGATATCATGATGATGATGATGATATTATGATGATGATATCATGATGATGATGATGATATCATGATGATGATATCATGATGATGATATCATGATGATGATATCATGATGATGATGATGATATCATGATGATGATGATGATGATATTATGATGATGATATCATGATGATGATGATGATATCATGATGATGATATCATGATGATGATGATGATATCATGATGATGATGATGATATCATGATGATGATATCATGATGATGATATCATGATGATGATATCATGATGATGATATCATGATGATGATGATGATGATATCATGATGATGATATCATGATGATGATGATGATGATATCATGATGATGATGATGATGATGATGATATCATGATGATGATGATGATATCATGATGATGATATCATGATGATGATGATATCATGATGATGATGATATCATGATGATGATGATATCATGATGATGATGATATCATGATGATGATATCATGATGATGATGATGATATTATGATGATGATGATGATGATGATGATGATATCATGATGATTATGATGATGATGATATCATGATGATGATGATGATGATATGATGATGATGATATCATGATGATGATATCATGATGATGATGATATCATGATGATGATGATGATATCATGATGATGATGATGATGATGATGATGATGATGATGATGATATGATGATGATGATGATATCATGATGATGATATCATGATGATGATGATGATGATGATATCATGATGATGGTAAGATGATGATGATGATGATGATATGATGATGATGATGATATCATGATGATGATATCATGATGATATCATGATGATGATATCATGATGATGATGATGATATCATGATGATGATATTATGATGATGATGATGATATTATGATGATGATATCATGATGATGATGATGATATCATGATGATGATATCATGATGATGATGATGATGATATCATGATGATGATGATGATGATATCATGATGATGATATCATGATGATGATATCATGATGATGATGATGATATCATGATGATGATATCATGATGATGATGATGATATTATGATGATGATATCATGATGATGATGATGATATCATGATGATGATGATGATGATATTATGATGATGATATCATAATGATGATGATGATATCATGATGATGATGATGATATCATGATGATGATGATGATATCATGATGATGATGATGATATCAGGATGATGATATCATGATGATGATGATGATGATATCATGATGATGATGATGATATTATGATGATGATATCATGATGATGATGATGATATCATGATGATGATGATGATGATGATATTATGATGATGATATCATAATGATGATGATGATATCATGATGATGATGATGATATCATGATGATGATGATGATATCATGATGATGATGATGATATCAGGATGATGATATCATGATGATGATGATATCATGATGATGATATCATGATGATGATGATGATGATATCATGATGATGATGATGATATCAGGATGATGATATCATGATGATGATGATGATGATATCATGATGATAATGATATCATGATGATGATATCATGATGATGATGATATCATGATGATGATGATGATGATGATGATATCATGATGATGATGATGATGATGATGATATCATGATGATGATATCATGATGATGATATCATGATGATGATGATATCATGATGATGATATCATGATGATATCATGATGATGAAATCATTATGATGATATCATGATGATGATATCATGATGATGATATCATGATGATGATGATATCATGATGATGATATCATGATGATGATGATATCATGATGATGATATCATGATGATGATATCATGATGATGATATCATGATGATGATGATATGATGATGATGATGATATCATGATGATGATATCATGATGATGATGATATCATGATGATGATATCATGATGATGATGATGATGATGATGATGATGATGATGATATCATGATGATGATGATGATGATGATATCATGATGATGATATCATGATGATGATATCATGATGATATCATGATGATGATATCATGATGATGATATCATGATGATGATGATGATGATGATATCATGATAATGATGATATCATGATGATGATATCATGATGATGATGATGATGATATTATGATGATGATGATGATATCATGATGATGATGACGATGATATCATGATGATGATGATGATGATATCCTGATGATGATGATGATGATATCCTGATGATGATGATATCATGATGATGATATCATGATGATGATGATGATATTATGATGATGATGATGATATCATGATGATGATGACGATGATATCATGATGATGATGATGATGATATCCTGATGATGATGATGATGATATCCTGATGATGATGATATCATGATGATGATATCATTATGATGATATCATGATGATGATGATGATGATGATATCATGATGATGATGATATCATGATGATGATGATGATGATATCATGATGATGATGATATCATGATGATGATGATGATATCATGATGATGATGATGATGATGATATCGATGATGATGATGATGATGATATCATGATGATGATATCCTGATGATGATGATATCATGATGATGATATCCTGATGATGATGATATCATGATGATATCATGATGATGATGATGATGATATCATGATGATGATGATATGATGATGATGATGATGATATTATGATGATATCATGATGATGATATGATGATGATGATGATATTATGATGATGATATCATGATATGATGATGATGATGATGATATTATGATGATATCATGATGATGATATGATGATGATGATGATATCCTGATGATGATGATATCATGATGATGATGATGATATCATGATGATGATGATGATATCATGATGATGATGATGATGATATCATGATGATGATGATATCATGATGATAATGATGATGATGATATGATGATGATGATGATATCATGATGACGATGATATCATGATGATGATGATGATATCATGATGATGATGATGATGATGATATCATGATGATGATGATGATGATGATGATATCATGATGATTATGATGATGATGATATCATGATAATGATGATGATGATGATATCATGATGATGATATCATGATGATGATGATATCATGATGATGATGATGATATCATGATGATGATGATGATGATGATGATATCATGATGATGATGATGATGATGATATCATGATGATGATGATGATATCATGATGATTATATCATGATGATGATGATATCATGATGATGATGATATCATGATGATGATATCATGATGATGATATCATGATGATGATGATATTATGATGATGATGATGATGATGATGATGATGATATCATGATGATGATGATATCATGATGATGATATCATGATGATGATATCATGATGATGATATCATGATGATGATATCATGATGATGATGATGATGATATTATGATGATGATGATGATATCATGATGATGATGATGATATTATGATGATGATGATGATGATATCATGATGATGATGATATTATGATGATGATGATGATGATGATATGATGATGATGATGATATCATGATGATGATATCATGATGATGATGATGATGATGATATCATGATGATGATATCATGATGATGATGATGATGATGATGATGATATTATGATGATGATGATGATATCATGATGATGATGATGATATTATGATGATGATGATGATATCATGATGATGATGATGATATTATGATGATGATGATGATGATGATGATGATATCATGATGATGATGATGATGATGATATCATGATGATGGTAAGATGATGATGATGATGATGATGAAATGATGATGATGATATCATGATGATGATATCATGATGATATCATGATGATGATATCATGATGATGATATCATGATGATGATGATGATATCATGATGATGATATCATGATGATGATGATGATGATATTATGATGATAATATCATGATGATGATGATGATATCATGATGATGATATCATGATGATGATGATATCATGATGATGATATCATGATGATGATGATGATGATATCATGATGATGATATCATGATGATGATGATGATGATATCATGATGATGATATCATGATGATGATGATGATATTATGATGATGATATCATGATGATGATGATGATATCATGATGATGATATCATGATGATGATATCATGATGATGATATCATGATGATGATGATGATATCATGATGATGATGATGATGATATTATGATGATGATATCATGATGATGATGATGATATCATGATGATGATATCATGATGATGATGATGATATCATGATGATGATGATGATATCATGATGATGATATCATGATGATGACATCATGATGATGATATCATGATGATGATATCATGATGATGATGATGATGATATCATGATGATGATATCATGATGATGATGATGATGATATCATGATGATGATGATGATATCATGATTATGATATCATGATGATGATATCATGATGATGATATCATGATGATGATGATGATGATGATATCATGATGATGATGATGATATCATGATGATGATGATGATATCATGATGATGATATCATGATGATGATGATGATGATATCATGATGATGATGATATCATGATGATGATGATATCATGATGATGATGATATCATGATGATGATATCATGATGATGATGATGATATTATGATGATGATGATGATGATGATGATGATATCATGATGATTATGATGATGATGATATCATGATGATGATGATGATGATGATATCATGATGATGATATCATGATGATGATGATATCATGATGATGATGATGATATCATGATGATGATGATTATGATGATGATGATGATATCATGATGATGATATCATGATGATGATGATGATGATGATATCATGATGATGGTAAGATGATGATGATGATATGATGATGATGATGATATCATGATGATGATATCATGATGATATCATGATGATGATATCATGATGATGATGATGATATCATGATGATGATATCATGATGATGATGATGATATTATGATGATGATATCATGATGATGATGATGATATCATGATGATGATGATGATGATGATATCATGATGATGGTAAGATGATGATGATGATATGATGATGATGATGATATCATGATGATGATATCATGATGATATCATGATGATGATATCATGATGATGATGATGATATCATGATGATGATATCATGATGATGATGATGATATTATGATGATGATATCATGATGATGATGATGATATCATGATGATGATATCATGATGATGATGATGATGATATCATGATGATGATGATGATGATATCATGATGATGATATCATGATGATGATGATGATGATATCATGATGATGATATCATGATGATGATATCATGATGATGATGATGATGATGATGATATCATGATGATGATATCATGATGATGATGATGATATTATGATGATGATATCATGATGATGATGATGATATCATGATGATGATGATGATGATATTATGATGATGATATCATAATGATGATGATGATATCATGATGATGATGATGATATCATGATGATGATGATGATATCATGATGATGATGATGATATCAGGATGATGATATCATGATGATGATGATGATGATATCATGATGATGATATCATGATGATGATGATGATGATATCATGATGATGATGATGATATCAGGATGATGATATCATGATGATGATGATGATGATATCATGATGATAATGATATCATGATGATGATATCATGATGATGATGATATCATGATGATGATGATGATGATGATGATATCATGATGATGATGATGATGATGATGATATCATGATGATGATATCATGATGATGATATCATGATGATGATGATATCATGATGATGATGATGATATCATGATGATATCATGATGATGAAATCATTATGATGATATCATGATGATGATATCATGATGATGATATCATGATGATGATGATATCATGATGATGATATCATGATGATGATGATATCATGATGATGATAACATGATGATGATATCATGATGATGATATCATGATGATGATGATATGATGATGATGATGATATCATGATGATGATATCATGATGATGATGATATCATGATGATGATGATGATATCATGATGATGATATCATGATGATGATGATGATATCATGATGATGATATCATGATGATGATATCATGATGATGATATCATGATGATGATGATGATATCATGATGATGATGATATCATGATGATGATGATGATATTATGATGATGATGATGATGATATCATGATGATGATGATGATGATGATGATATCATGATGATGATATCATGATGATGATGATGATGATATCATGATGATGATGATGATGATATCATGATGATGATGATGATTGTATTGGAAATGGTGAAGATTAGTAAATGCTCTATCTAAATTAATACAAGATATGGTATCTATTGGTGTCTGTTTAACACTTTACAGTTTGGTTCCCACGGTTACACATAACAATAGGAGCCAAATGAGCACAACCTCAACAACAAATTTATAAATGGAAATAATGTAACAATACAACGATTATATTATTCCATAAGGTATTATTAGAGAGTTATATTCAATAACCAAATAACAGAATATCCACACACTTGAATAGGTTAAAGCATAACAAAGTTTAATGATAATTCTACAACAATATCTAATATAGGTTATACAAATAAACAATGCTAAATACTCAATCTATTAATAGAAACAAGAATAGTTAACTCTATTCAAGTAAAAGAAAGTAAAATAAAATATAAATGCTGATACTTAGATGTTACGTTGCCAGGAGAACTCAGGTGAAAAGACTGGCTTCAGCAGTAGCTTCTCCATTGTTGGAGCTTCAGGAAAGTTCTGAAATCTCTTTTACATGCATCTCTTTTAACATGAAGCATTTGTTGGTACAGCTTTCCCATAGTAACCCTGGTCAGGTGACCAAACTGTCAGACTCCATGTTGTTTACAGTCCAGTCCTGAACAATAGCCAGTATGTTTACCTGGAAACACTGTTGCTTAGACCACCAGCCACCTGCAAATACTCCACACATATAAACCAATATATATATATATATATATTGCTATTTAAATGATATCTGTGTATAAGATCAACAAACTAGCATAAATAAATGCGTGTCTACAACAATGATGATATCATGATGATGATGATATCATGATGATGATATCATTATGATGATATCATGATGATGATGATGATGATATCATGATGATGATGATATCATGATGATGATGATGATGATGATATCATGATGATGATGATGATGATGATATCATGATGATGATGATATCATGATGATGATGATGATGATATCATGATGATGATATCATGATGATGATATCATGATGATGATATCATGATGATGATGATATCATGATGATGATGATGATATCATGATGATGATGATATCATGATGATGATGATGATGATGATATCATGATGATGATGATGATGATATCATGATGATGATGATATCGATGATGATGATGATGATGATGATGATGATGATGATATCATGATGATGATATCCTGATGATGATGATATCATGATGATGATATCCTGATGATGATGATATCATGATGATGATATCCTGATGATGATGATATCATGATGATATCATGATGATGATGATGATGATATCATGATGATGATGATATCATGATGATGATGATGATATCATGATGATGATGATGATATCATGATATGATGATGATGATGATGATATTATGATGATGATATCATGATATGATGATGATGATGATGATATTATGATGATATCATGATGATGATGATGATGATGATATCATGATGATGATGATATCATGATGATGATGATGATGATATCATGATGATGATGATGATGATATCATGATGATGATGATGATGATATCATGATGATGATGATGATGATATCATGATGATGATGATATCATGATGATGATGATGATATCATGATGATGATGATGATGATATCGATGATGATGATGATGATGATATCATGATGATGATATCCTGATGATGATGATATCATGATGATGATATCCTGATGATGATGATATCATGATGATATCATGATGATGATGATGATGATATCATGATGATGATGATATGATGATGATGATGATGATATTATGATGATATCATGATGATGATATGATGATGATGATGATATTATGATGATGATATCATGATATGATGATGATGATGATGATATTATGATGATATCATGATGATGATATGATGATGATGATGATATCCTGATGATGATGATATCATGATGATGATGATGATATCATGATGATGATGATGATGATATCATGATGATGATGATGATGATGATATCATGATGATGATGATGATGATATCATGATGATGATGATATCATGATGATGATGATGATGATGATATGATGATGATGATGATGATATCATGATGATGATGATATCATGATGATGATGATGATATCATGATGATGATGATGATGATGATATCATGATGATGATGATGATGATGATGATATCATGATGATTATGATGATGATGATATCATGATGATGATGATGATGATGATATCATGATGATGATATCATGATGATGATGATATCATGATGATGATGATGATATCATGATGATGATGATGATGATGATGATATCATGATGATGATGATGATGATGATATCATGATGATGATGATGATGATGATATCATGATGATGATATCATGATGATGATGATATCATGATGATGATGATATCATGATGATGATATCATGATGATGATATCATGATGATGATATCATGATGATGATGATGATATTATGATGATGATGATGATATCATGATGATGATGATATCATGATGATGATATCATGATGATGATATCATGATGATGATATCATGATGATGATATCATGATGATGATGATGATGATATTATGATGATGATGATGATATCATGATGATGATGATGATATTATGATGATGATGATGATATCATGATGATGATGATGATATTATGATGATGATGATGATGATATGATGATGATGATGATATCATGATGATGATATCATGATGATGATGATGATGATATCATGATGATGATATCATGATGATGATGATGATGATGATGATGATATTATGATGATGATGATGATATCATGATGATGATGATGATATTATGATGATGATGATGATATCATGATGATGATGATGATATTATGATGATGATGATGATGATGATGATGATATCATGATGATGATATCATGATGATGATATCATGATGATGATGATGATATCATGATGATGATGAAATGATGATGATGATATCATGATGATGATATCATGATGATATCATGATGATGATATCATGATGATGATATCATGATGATGATGATGATATCATGATGATGATATCATGATGATGATGATGATGATATTATGATGATAATATCATGATGATGATGATGATATCATGATGATGATATCATGATGATGATGATATCATGATGATGATATCATGATGATGATGATGATGATATCATGATGATGATATCATGATGATGATATCATGATGATGATGATGATGATATCATGATGATGATATCATGATGATGATGATGATATTATGATGATGATATCATGATGATGATGATGATATCATGATGATGATGATGATATCATGATGATGATATCATGATGATGATATCATGATGATGATATCATGATGATGATGATGATATCATGATGATGATGATGATGATATTATGATGATGATATCATGATGATGATGATGATATCATGATGATGATATCATGATGATGATGATGATATCATGATGATGATGATGATATCATGATGATGATATCATGATGATGACATCATGATGATGATATCATGATGATGATATCATGATGATGATGATGATGATATCATGATGATGATATCATGATGATGATGATGATGATATCATGATGATGATGATGATATCATGATTATGATATCATGATGATGATATCATGATGATGATATCATGATGATGATGATGATATCATGATGATGATGATGATATCATGATGATGATATCATGATGATGATGATGATGATATCATGATGATGATGATATCATGATGATGATGATATCATGATGATGATGATATCATGATGATGATATCATGATGATGATGATGATATTATGATGATGATGATGATGATGATGATGATGATATCATGATGATTATGATGATGATGATATCATGATGATGATGATGATGATGATATCATGATGATGATATCATGATGATGATGATATCATGATGATGATGATGATATCATGATGATGATGATTATGATGATGATGATGATATCATGATGATGATATCATGATGATGATGATGATGATGATATCATGATGATGGTAAGATGATGATGATGATGATGATGATATGATGATGATGATGATATCATGATGATGATATCATGATGATATCATGATGATGATATCATGATGATGATGATGATATCATGATGATGATATCATGATGATGATGATGATATTATGATGATGATATCATGATGATGATGATGATATCATGATGATGATATCATGATGATGATGATGATGATGATATCATGATGATGATGATGATGATATCATGATGATGATATCATGATGATGATGATGATGATATCATGATGATGATATCATGATGATGATATCATGATGATGATGATGATGATGATGATATCATGATGATGATATCATGATGATGATGATGATATTATGATGATGATATCATGATGATGATGATGATATCATGATGATGATGATGATGATATTATGATGATGATATCATAATGATGATGATGATATCATGATGATGATGATGATATCATGATGATGATGATGATATCATGATGATGATGATGATATCAGGATGATGATATCATGATGATGATGATGATGATATCATGATGATGATATCATGATGATGATGATGATGATATCATGATGATGATGATGATATCAGGATGATGATATCATGATGATGATGATGATGATATCATGATGATAATGATATCATGATGATGATATCATGATGATGATGATATCATGATGATGATGATGATGATGATGATATCATGATGATGATGATGATGATGATGATGATATCATGATGATGATATCATGATGATGATGATATCATGATGATGATGATGATATCATGATGATATCATGATGATGAAATCATTATGATGATATCATGATGATGATATCATGATGATGATATCATGATGATGATGATATCATGATGATGATATCATGATGATGATGATATCATGATGATGATATCATGATGATGATATCATGATGATGATATCATGATGATGATATCATGATGATGATATCATGATGATGATATCATGATGATGATGATATCATGATGATGATGATATCATGATGATGATGATGATATCATGATGATGATATCATGATGATGATATCATGATGATGATATCATGATGATGATATCATGATGATGATATCATGATGATGATATCATGATGATGATGATGATATCATGATGATGATGATATCATGATGATGATGATGATATTATGATGATGATGATGATGATGATATCATGATGATGATGATGATGATGATGATATCATGATGATGATATCCTGATGATGATGATATCATGATGATGATGATGATGATATCATGATGATGATGATGATATCATGATGATGATATCATGATGATGATGATGATGATATCATGATGATGATGATATCATGATGATGATGATATCATGATGATGATGATGATGATGATATCATGAAGATGATGATGATGATGATGATATCATGATGATGATGATGATGATATCATGATGATGATATCATGATGATGATATCATGAGGATGATGATGATGATATCAAGATGATGATATCATGATGATGATGATGATGATGATATCATGATGATGATGATGATGATATCATGATGATGATGATGATGATGATATCATGATGATGATGATGATGATGATATCATGATGATGATGATGATGATATCATGATGATGATGATGATGATATCATGATGATGATATCATGATGATGATATCATGATGATGATGATGATGATATCATGATGATGATGATGATGATATCATGATGATGATGATGATGATATCATGATGATGATGATGATGATATCATGATGATGATGATGATGATATCATGATGATGATGATGATGATATCATGATGATGATGATATCATGATGATGATGATATCATGATGATGATGATGATATCATGATGATGATGATGATATGATGATGATGATGATGATGATATCATGATGATGATGATGATGATGATGATGATGATGATGATATCATGATGATGATATCATGATGATGATGATGATATCATGATGATGATATCATGATGATGATTATGATGATATCATGATGATGATGATGATGATGATGATATCATGATGATGATATCATGATGATGATGATATCATGATGATGATATCATGATGATGATGATATCATGATGATGATGATGATGATATTATGATGATGATGATGATGATATCATGATGATGATGATGATGATATCATGATGATGATATCATGATGATGATGATGATGATGATGATGATGATATCATGATGATGATGATGATGATATCATGATGATGATGATGATGATATCATGATGATGATGATGATGATGATAGCATGATGTTGATGATATCGATGATGATATCATGATGATGATATCGATGATGATATCATGATGATGATATCCTGATGATGATGATATCATGATGATGATGATGATGATATCGATGATGATATCATGATGATGATATCGATGATGATATCATGATGATGATATCCTGATGATGATGATATCATGATGATGATGATGATGATATCATGATGATGATATCATGATGATGATGATGATGATATCATGATGATGATGATATCATGAGGATGATGATGATGATTATATCATGAAGATGATGATGATGATGATATCATGATGATGATGATGATGATATCATGATGATGATATCATGATGATGATATCATGAGGATGATGATGATGATATCAAGATGATGATATCATGATGATGATGATGATGATATCATGATGATGATGATGATGATGATATCATGATGATGATGATGATGATGATATCATGATGATGATATCATGATGATGATATCATGATGATGATGATGATGATATCATGATGATGATGATGATGATATCATGATGATGATATCATGATGATGATGATATCATGATGATGATGATGATGATATCATGATGATGATGATGATGATATCATGATGATGATGATATCATGATGATGATGATGATGATGATATCATGATGATGATATCATGATGATGATGATGATGATATCATGATGATGATGATGATGATGATATCATGATGATGATGATGATATCATGATGATGATATCATGATGATGATGATGATATTATGATGATGATGATGATATCATGATGATGATGATGATGATATCATGATGATGATATCATGATGATGATGATGATGATATCATGATGATGATGATGATGATATCATGATGATGATGATGATGATATCATGATGATGATGATATCATGATGATGATATCATTATGATGATATCATGATGATGATGATGATATTATGATGATGATGATGATATCATGATGATGATGATGATGATATCATGATGATGATATCATGATGATGATGATGATGATGATGATATCATGATGATGATGATGATATCATGATGATGATGATGATGATATCCTGATGATAATGATATCATGATGATGATATCATTATGATGATATCATTATGATGATATCATGATGATGATGATGATGATATCATGATGATGATATCATGATGATGATGATGATATCATGATGATGATGATGATATCATGATGATGATGATGATGATATCATGATGATGATGATGATGATATCCTGATGATGATGATATCATGATGATGATATCATTATGATGATATCATGATGATGATGATGATGATATCATGATGATGATGATATCATGATGATGATGATGATGATGATGATGATGATATCATGATGATGATGATGATGATATCATGATGATGATGATGATGATATCATGATGATGATGATGATGATATCATGATGATGATGATGATGATATCATGATGATGATATCATGATGATGATATCATGATGATGATATCATGATGATGATGATGATATCATGATGATGATGATGATGATATCATGATGATGATGATATCGATGATGATGATGATGATATCATGATGATGATATCCTGATGATGATGATATCATGATGATGATATCCTGATGATGATGATATCATGATGATGATATCATGATGATGATGATATCATGATGATATCATGATGATGATGATGATGATATCATGATGATGATGATGATGATATCATGATGATGATGATGATATCGATGATGATGATGATGATGATATCATGATGATGATATCCTGATGATGATGATATCATGATGATGATATCCTGATGATGATGATATCATGATGATATCATGATGATGATGATGATGATATCATGATGATGATGATATCATGATGATGATGATGATGATATCATGATGATGATGATGATATCATGATATGATGATGATGATGATGATGATGATGATATTATGATGATGATATCATGATATGATGATGATGATGATGATGATGATGATATCCTGATGATGATGATATCATGATGATGATGATGATATCATGATGATGATGATATCATGATGATGATGATGATATGATGATGATGATGATGATATCATGATGATGATGATATCATGATGATGATGATATCATGATGATGATGATGATGATGATATCATGATGATGATATGATGATGATGATGATGATATCCTGATGATGATGATATCATGATGATGATGATGATATCATGATGATGATATCATGATGATGATGATATCATGATGATGATGATATCATGATGATGATGATATCATGATGATGATGATGATATCATGATGATGATGATGATGATGATGATGATGATATCATGATGATGATATCATGATGATGATATCATGATGATGATGATGATGATATCATGATGATGATGATGATGATGATATCATGATGATGATGATGATGATGATATCATGATGATGATGATGATGATATCATGATGATGATGATGATGATGATGATAGCATGATGTTGATGATATCGATGATGATATCATGATGATGATATCGATGATGATATCATGATGATGATATCCTGATGATGATGATATCATGATGATGATGATGATGATATCGATGATGATATCATGATTATGATATCGATGATGATATCATGATGATGATATCCTGATGATGATGATATCATGATGATGATGATGATGATATCATGATGATGATGATGATGATGATATCATGATGATGATATCATGATGATGATGATGATGATATCATGATGATGATGATATCATGATGATGATGATGATATCATGATGATGATGATGATGATATCATGATGATGATATCATGATGATGATATCATGAGGATGATGATGATGATATCAAGATGATGATATCATGATGATGATGATGATGATATCATGATGATGATGATGATGATGATGATGATGATGATATCATGATGATGATATCATGATGATGATGATGATGATGATATCATGATGATGATATCATGATGATGATGATGATGATATCATGATGATGATGATGATGATATCATGATGATGATGATGATGATATCATGATGATGATATCATGATGATGATATCATGATGATGATATCATGATGATGATGATATCATGATGATGATGATGATGATATCATGATGATGATGATGATGATATCTTGATGATGATGATGATGATATCATGATGATGATGATATCATGATGATGATGATGATATCATGATGATGATGATGATGATATCATGATGATGATGACGATATCATGATGATGATAATGATGATGATATCATGATGATGATGATATCGATGATGATGATGATGATGATGATATCATGATGATGATATCCTGATGATGATGATATCATGATGATATCATGATGATGATATCCTGATGATGATGATATCATGATGATATCATGATGATGATGATGATGATATCATGATGATGATGATATCATGATGATGATGATGATATCATGATGATGATGATGATATCATGATATGATGATGATGATGATGATATTATGATGATGATATCATGATATGATGATGATGATGATGATATTATGATGATATCATGATGATGATATGATGATGATGATGATATCCTGATGATGATGATATCATGATGATGATGATGATATCATGATGATGATGATGATGATGATATCATGATGATGATGATATCATGATGATGATGATATCATGATGATGATGATATCATGATGATGATGATATCATGATGATGATGATATCATGATGATGATATCATGATGATGATGATATCATGATGATGATATGATGATGATGATGATATCCTGATGATGATGATATCATGATGATGATGATATCACGATGATGATATCATGATGATGATATCATGATGATGATGATATCATGATGATGATGATATCATGATGATGATATGATGATGATGATGATATCCTGATGATGATGATATCATGATGATGATGATGATATCATGATGATGATATCATGATGATGATGATATCATGATGATGATGATATCATGATGATGATGATATCATGATGATGATATCATGATGATGATGATGATATTATGATGATGATGATGATGATATCATGATGATGATGATGATGATATCATGATGATGATATCATGATGATGATGATGATGATATCATGATGATGATGATGATATCATGATGATGATGATAGCATGATGTTGATGATATCGATGATGATATCATGATGATGATATCGATGATGATATCATGATGATGATATCCTGATGATGATGATATCATGATGATGATGATGATGATATCGATGATGATATCATGATGATGATATCGATGATGATATCATGATGATGATATCCTGATGATGATATCCTGATGATGATGATATCATGATGATGATGATGATGATATCATGATGATGATGATGATGATGATATCATGATGATGATATCATGATGATGATGATGATGATATCATGATGATGATGATGATATCATGATGATGATGATAGCATGATGTTGATGATATCGATGATGATATCATGATGATGATATCGATGATGATATCATGATGATGATATCCTGATGATGATGATATCATGATGATGATGATGATGATATCGATGATGATATCATGATGATGATATCGATGATGATATCATGATGATGATATCCTGATGATGATATCCTGATGATGATGATATCATGATGATGATGATGATGATATCATGATGATGATGATGATGATGATATCATGATGATGATATCATGATGATGATGATGATGATATCATGATGATGATGATATCATGATGATGATGATGATGATGATATCATGAAGATGATGATGATGATGATATCATGATGATGATGATGATGATATCATGATGATAATATCATGATGATGATATCATGAGGATGATGATGATGATATCAAGATGATGATATCATGATGATGATGATGATGATGATATCATGATGATGATGATGATGATATCATGATGATGATGATGATGATGATGATGATGATGATGATGATATCATGATGATGATGATGATGATGATGATATCATGATGATGATGATGATGATATCATGATGATGATGATGATGATATCATGATGATGATGATATCATGATGATGATGATGATGATATCATGATGATGATATCATGATGATGATGATGATGATGATGATATCATGATGATGATGATGATGATATCATGATGATGATATCATGATGATGATATCATGATGATGATGATGATGATATCATGATGATGATGATGATGATATCATGATGATGATGATGATGATATCATGATGATGATGATATCATGATGATGATGATGATATCATGATGATGATGATGATATCATGATGATGATGATGATGATATCATGATGATGATGATGATGATGATGATGATGATGATATCATGATGATGATATCATGATGATGATTATGATGATATCATGATGATGATGATGATGATGATATCATGATGATGATATCATGATGATGATATCATGATGATGATATCATGATGATGATATCATGATGATATCATGATGATGATGACGATATCATGATGATGATCATGATGATGATATGATGATGATGATATCGATGATGATGATATCATGATGATGATGATATCGATGATGATGATGATGATGATGATATCATGATGATGATATCCTGATGATGATGATATCATGATGATGATATCCTGATGATCATGATATCATGATGATGATATCCTGATGATCATGATATCATGATGATGATATCCTGATGATGATGATATCATGATGATATCATGGTGATAATGATGATGATATCATGATGATGATGATATCATGATGATGAAGATGATTTCATGATGATGATGATGATATTATGATGATGATGATGATGATATCATGATGATGATGATGATGATATCATGATGATGATATCATGATGATGATGATGATGATGATGATATCATGATGATGATGATGATGATGATGATGATGATATCATGATGATGATGATGATGATGATATCATGATGATGATGATGATGATATCATGATGATGATGATGATGATATCATGATGATGATGATGATGATGATAGCATGATGTTGATGATATCGATGATGATATCATGATGATGATATCGATGATGATATCATGATGATGATATCCTGATGATGATATCCTGATGATGATGATATCATGATGATGATGATGATGATATCGATGATGATATCATGATGATGATATCCTGATGATGATGATATCATGATGATGATGATGATGATATCATGATGATGATGATGATGATGATATCATGATGATGATGATGATGATATCATGATGATGATGATATCATGAGGATGATGATGATGATTATATCATGAAGATGATGATGATGATGATATCATGATGATGATGATGATGATATCATGATGATGATATCATGATGATGATGATGATGATATCGATGATGATATCATGATGATGATATCCTGATGATGATGATATCATGATGATGATGATGATGATATCATGATGATGATGATGATGATGATATCATGATGATGATGATGATGATATCATGATGATGATGATATCATGAGGATGATGATGATGATTATATCATGAAGATGATGATGATGATGATATCATGATGATGATGATGATGATATCATGATGATGATATCATGATGATGATATCATGAGGATGATGATGATGATATCAAGATGATGATATCATGATGATGATGATGATGATATCATGATGATGATGATGATGATATCATGATGATGATGATGATGATATCATGATGATGATATCATGATGATGATATCATGATGATGATGATGATGATATCATGATGATGATGATGATGATATCATTATGATGATATCATGATGATGATGATATCATGATGATGATGATGATGATATCATGATGATGATGATGATGATATCATGATGATGATGATATCATGATGATGATGATGATGATGATATCATGATGATGATGATGATGATATCATGATGATGATGATGATGATGATGATGATATCATGATGATGATGATGATGATATCATGATGATGATGATGATGATGATGATATCATGATGATGATATCATGATGATGATGATATCATGATGATGATATCATGATGATGATGATGATATTATGATGATGATGATGATATCATGATGATGATGATGATGATATCATGATGATGATATCATGATGATGATGATGATGATGATATCATGATGATGATGATGATGATATCATGATGATGATGATATCATGATGATGATATCATTATGATGATATCATGATGATGATGATGATATTATGATGATGATGATGATATCATGATGATGATGATGATGATATCATGATGATGATATCATGATGATGATGATGATGATGATGATATCATGATGATGATGATGATATCATGATGATGATGATGATGATATCCTGATGATAATGATATCATGATGATGATATCATTATGATGATATCATGATGATGATGATGATGATGATGATATCATGATGATGATATCATGATGATGATGATGATATCATGATGATGATGATGATGATGATATCATGATGATGATGATGATGATATCCTGATGATGATGATATCATGATGATGATATCATTATGATGATATCATGATGATGATGATGATGATATCATGATGATGATGATATCATGATGATGATGATGATGATGATGATGATGATATCATGATGATGATGATGATGATATCATGATGATGATATCATGATGATGATATCATGATGATGATGATGATATCATGATGATGATGATGATGATATCATGATGATGATGATATCGATGATGATGATGATGATGATGATATCATGATGATGATATCCTGATGATGATGATATCATGATGATGATATCCTGATGATGATGATATCATGATGATGATATCATGATGATGATGATATCATGATGATATCATGATGATGATGATGATGATATCATGATGATGATGATGATGATGATGATGATGATGATGATGATATCATGATGATGATGATGATATCGATGATGATGATGATGATGATATCATGATGATGATATCCTGATGATGATGATATCATGATGATGATGATATCATGATGATGATATCCTGATGATGATGATATCATGATGATATCATGATGATGATGATGATGATATCATGATGATGATGATATCATGATGATGATGATGATGATATCATGATGATGATGATGATATCATGATATGATGATGATGATGATGATGATGATGATGATATTATGATGATGATATCATGATATGATGATGATGATGATGATATTATGATGATATCATGATGATGATATGATGATGATGATGATATCCTGATGATGATGATATCATGATGATGATGATGATATCATGATGATGATGATATCATGATGATGATGATGATATGATGATGATGATGATGATATCATGATGATGATGATATCATGATGATGATGATATCATGATGATGATGATGATGATGATATCATGATGATGATATGATGATGATGATGATATCCTGATGATGATGATATCCTGATGATGATGATATCATGATGATGATATCATGATGATGATGATATCATGATGATGATGATATCATGATGATGATGATGATGATGATATCATGATGATGATATCCTGATGATGATGATATCATGATGATGATATCATGATGATGATATCATGATGATGATGATATCATGATGATGATGATATCATGATGATGATGATATCATGATGATGATATCATGATGATGATGATGATATTATGATGATGATGATGATGATATCATGATGATGATGATGATATCATGATGATGATATCATGATGATGATATCATGATGATGATGATGATGATATCATGATGATGATGATGATGATATCATGATGATGATGATATCATGATGATGATGATGATGATGATATCATGATGATGATGATGATGATATCATGATGATGATGATGATAGCATGATGTTGATGATATCGATGATGATATCATGATGATGATATCGATGATGATATCATGATGATGATATCCTGATGATGATGATATCATGATGATGATGATGATGATATCGATGATGATATCATGATGATGATATCGATGATGATATCATGATGATGATATCCTGATGATGATGATATCATGATGATGATGATGATGATATCATGATGATGATGATGATGATGATATCATGATGATGATATCATGATGATGATGATGATGATATCATGATGATGATATCATGATGATGATATCATGATGATGATGATGATGATATCATGATGATGATATCATGATGATGATATCATGAGGATGATGATGATGATATCAAGATGATGATATCATGATGATGATGATGATGATATCATGATGATGATGATGATGATATCATGATGATGATGATGATGATGATATCATGATGATGATATCATGATGATGATGATGATGATATCATGATGATGATATCATGATGATGATGATGATGATATCATGATGATGATGATGATGATATCATGATGATGATGATGATGATATCATGATGATGATATCATGATGATGATATTATGATGATGATATCATGATGATGATGATGATGATATCATGATGATGATGATGATGATGATATCATGATGATGATGATGATGATATCATGATGATGATGATGATGATATCATGATGATGATGATATCATGATGATGATGATGATATCATGATGATGATGATGATATCATGATGATGATGACGATATCATGATGATGATAATGATGATGATATCATGATGATGATGATATCGATGATGATGATGATGATGATGATATCATGATGATGATATCCTGATGATGATGATGATATCATGATGATGATATCCTGATGATGATGATATCATGATGATGATATCCTGATGATCATGATATCATGATGATGATATCCTGATGATCATGATATCATGATGATGATATCCTGATGATGATGATATCATGATGATATCATGGTGATAATGATGATGATATCATGATGATGATGATATCATGATGATGAAGATGATATCATGATGATGATGATGATATTATGATGATGATGATGATGATATCATGATGATGATGATGATGATATCATGATGATGATATCATGATGATGATGATGATGATATCATGATGATGATGATGATATCATGATGATGATGATATCATGATGATGATGATGATATGATGATGATGATGATGATGATATCATGATGATGATGATATCATGATGATTATGATATCATGATGATGATGATGATGATGATATCATGATGATGATATGATGATGATGATGATATCCTGATGATGATGATATCATGATGATGATATCATGATGATGATATCATGATGATGATGATATCATGATGATGATGATATCATGATGATGATGATATCATGATGATGATATCATGATGATGATGATGATATTATGATGATGATGATGATGATATCATGATGATGATGATGATGATATCATGATGATGATATCATGATGATGATATCATGATGATGATGATGATGATATCATGATGATGATGATGATGATATCATGATGATGATGATATCATGATGATGATGATGATGATGATATCATGATGATGATGATGATGATATCATGATGATGATGATGATGATGATAGCATGATGTTGATGATATCGATGATGATATCATGATGATGATATCGATGATGATATCATGATGATGATATCCTGATGATGATGATATCATGATGATGATGATGATGATATCGATGATGATATCATGATGATGATATCGATGATGATATCATGATGATGATATCCTGATGATGATGATATCATGATGATGATGATGATGATATCATGATGATGATGATGATGATATCATGATGATGATATCATGATGATGATGATGATGATATCATGATGATGATGATATCATGATGATGATGATGATGATGATATCATGATGATGATGATGATGATATCATGATGATGATATCATGATGATGATATCATGAGGATGATGATGATGATATCAAGATGATGATATCATGATGATGATGATGATGATATCATGATGATGATGATGATGATATCATGATGATGATGATGATGATGATGATATCATGATGATGATATCATGATGATGATGATGATGATATCATGATGATGATATCATGATGATGATGATGATATCATGATGATGATGATGATGATATCATGATGATGATGATGATGATATCATGATGATGATATCATGATGATGATATCATGATGATGATATCATGATGATGATATCATGATGATGATGATGATGATATCATGATGATGATGATGATGATATCATGATGATGATGATGATGATATCATGATGATGATGATATCATGATGATGATGATATCATGATGATGATGATGATATCATGATGATGATGATGATGATATCATGATGATGATGACGATATCATGATGATGATAATGATGATGATATCATGATGATGATGATATCGATGATGATGATGATGATGATGATATCATGATGATGATATCCTGATGATGATGATGATATCATGATGATGATATCCTGATGATGATGATATCATGATGATGATATCCTGATGATCATGATATCATGATGATGATATCCTGATGATCATGATATCATGATGATGATATCCTGATGATGATGATATCATGATGATATCATGGTGATAATGATGATGATATCATGATGATGATGATATCATGATGATGAAGATGATATCATGATGATGATGATGATATTATGATGATGATGATGATGATATCATGATGATGATGATGATGATATCATGATGATGATATCATGATGATGATGATGATGATATCATGATGATGATGATGATATCATGATGATGATGATATCATGATAATGATGATGATGATGATATCATGATGATGATGATGATGATATCATGATGATGATGATGATGATGATAGCATGATGTTGATGATATCGATGATGATATCATGATGATGATATCATGATGATGATATCGATGATGATATCATGATGATGATATCCTGATGATGATGATATCATGATGATGATGATGATGATATCGATGATGATATCATGATGATGATATCGATGATGATATCATGATGATGATATACTGATGATGATGATATCATGATGATGATGATGATGATATCATGATGATGATGATGATGATGATATCATGATGGTGATATCATGATGATGATGATGATGATATCATGATGATGATGATATCATGATGATGATGATGATGATGATATCATGATGATGATGATGATGATATCATGATGATGATGATGATGATGATATCATGATGATGATATCATGATGATGATATCATGAGGATGATATCATGAGGATGATGATGATGATATCAAGATGATGATATCATGATGATGATGATGATGATGATATCATGATGATGATGATGATGATGATGATGATGATATCATGATGATGATGATGATGATATCATGATGATGATGATATCATGATGATGATATCATGATGATGATATCATGATGAGGATGATGATGATATCATGATGATGATGATGATGATATCATGATGATGATATCATGATGATGATATCATGATGATGATGATGATGATATCATGATGATGATGATGATGATATCATGATGATGATGATGATTATATCATGATGATGATATCATGATGATGATATCATGATGATGATATCATGATGATGATGATGATGATATCATGATGATGATGATGATGATGATATCATGATGATGATGATGATGATATCATGATGATGATGATATCATGATGATGATGATGATGATGATATCATGATGATGATGATGATGATGATGATGATGATATCATGATGATGATATCATGATGATGATGATGATGATATCATGATGATGATGATATCATGATGATGATATCATGATGATGATGATGATGATATCATGATGATGATGATGATATCATGATGATGATATCATGATGATGATATCATGATGATGATATCATGATGATGATATCATGATGATGATATCATGATGATATCATGATGATGATGACGATATCATGATGATGATGATGATGATGATGATGATATCATGATGATGATATCCTGATGATGATGATATCATGATGATGATATCCTGATGATCATGATATCATGATGATGATATCCTGATGATGATGATATCATGATGATATCATGGTGATAATGATGATGATATCATGATGATGATGATATCATGATGATGAAGATGATATCATGATGATGATGATGATATGATGATGATGATGATATTATGATGATGATACCATGATATAATGATGATGATGATGATATTATGATGATATCATGATGATGATATGATGATGATGATGATATCCTGATGATGATGATATCATGATGATGATGATGATGATATCATGATGATGATGATGATATCATGATGATTATGATGATGATATCATGATGATGATGATATCATGATGATGATGATGATGATATGATGATGATGATGATGATGATATCATGATGATGATGATATCATGATGATGATGATGATGATGATATGATGATGATGATATCATGATGATGATGATGATGATGATGATATCATGATGATGATGATGATATCATGATGATGATGATGATATGATGATGATGATATCATGATGATGATGATGATATGATGATGATGATATCATGATGATGATGATATCATGATGATGATGATGATGATATCATGATGATGATGATATCATGATGATGATGATGATGATATCATGATGATGATGATGATGATATCATGATGATGATGATGATATGATGATGATGATATCATGATGATGATGATGATGATATCATGATGATGATGATGATGATATCATGATGATGATGATGATGATATCATGATGATGATATCATGATGATGATATCATGATGATGATGATGATGATATCATGATGATGATGATGATGATGATATCATTATGATGATATCATGATGATGATATCATGATGATGATGATATCATGATGATGATGATGATGATATCATGATGATGATGATGATGATATCATGATGATGATGATATCATGATGATGATGATGATGATGATATCATGATGATGATGATGATGATATCATGATGATGATGATGATGATGATGATGATATCATGATGATGATGATGATGATATCATGATGATGATGATGATGATGATGATATCATGATGATGATATCATGATGATGATGATATCATGATGATGATATCATGATGATGATGATGATATTATGATGATGATGATGATATCATGATGATGATGATGATGATATCATGATGATGATATCATGATGATGATGATGATGATGATATCATGATGATGATGATGATGATATCATGATGATGATGATATCATGATGATGATGATATCATGATGATGATATCATTATGATGATATCATGATGATGATGATGATATTATGATGATGATGATGATATCATGATGATGATGATGATGATATCATGATGATGATATCATGATGATGATGATGATGATGATGATATCATGATGATGATGATGATATCATGATGATGATGATGATGATATCCTGATGATAATGATATCATGATGATGATATCATTATGATGATATCATGATGATGATGATGATGATGATGATATCATGATGATGATATCATGATGATGATGATGATATCATGATGATGATGATGATGATGATATCATGATGATGATGATGATGATATCCTGATGATGATGATATCATTATGATGATATCATGATGATGATGATGATGATATCATGATGATGATGATATCATGATGATGATGATGATGATGATGATGATGATGATGATATCATGATGATGATGATGATGATATCATGATGATGATATCATGATGATGATATCATGATGATGATGATGATATCATGATGATGATGATGATGATATCATGATGATGATGATATCGATGATGATGATGATGATGATGATATCATGATGATGATATCCTGATGATGATGATATCATGATGATGATATCCTGATGATGATGATATCATGATGATGATATCATGATGATGATGATATCATGATGATATCATGATGATGATGATGATGATATCATGATGATGATGATGATGATGATGATGATGATGATGATGATATCATGATGATGATGATGATATCGATGATGATGATGATGATGATATCATGATGATGATATCCTGATGATGATGATATCATGATGATGATGATATCATGATGATGATATCCTGATGATGATGATATCATGATGATATCATGATGATGATGATGATGATATCATGATGATGATGATATCATGATGATGATGATGATGATATCATGATGATGATGATGATATCATGATATGATGATGATGATGATGATGATGATGATGATATTATGATGATGATATCATGATATGATGATGATGATGATGATATTATGATGATATCATGATGATGATATGATGATGATGATGATATCCTGATGATGATGATATCATGATGATGATGATGATATCATGATGATGATGATATCATGATGATGATGATGATATGATGATGATGATGATGATATCATGATGATGATGATATCATGATGATGATGATATCATGATGATGATGATGATGATGATATCATGATGATGATATGATGATGATGATGATATCCTGATGATGATGATATCCTGATGATGATGATATCATGATGATGATATCATGATGATGATGATATCATGATGATGATGATATCATGATGATGATGATGATGATGATATCATGATGATGATATCCTGATGATGATGATATCCTGATGATGATGATATCATGATGATGATATCATGATGATGATATCATGATGATGATGATATCATGATGATGATGATATCATGATGATGATGATATCATGATGATGATATCATGATGATGATGATGATATTATGATGATGATGATGATGATATCATGATGATGATGATGATATCATGATGATGATATCATGATGATGATATCATGATGATGATGATGATGATATCATGATGATGATGATGATGATATCATGATGATGATGATATCATGATGATGATGATGATGATGATATCATGATGATGATGATGATGATATCATGATGATGATGATGATAGCATGATGTTGATGATATCGATGATGATATCATGATGATGATATCGATGATGATATCATGATGATGATATCCTGATGATGATATCGATGATGATATCATGATGATGATATCCTGATGATGATGATATCATGATGATGATGATGATGATATCGATGATGATATCATGATGATGATATCGATGATGATATCATGATGATGATATCCTGATGATGATGATATCATGATGATGATGATGATGATATCATGATGATGATGATGATGATGATATCATGATGATGATATCATGATGATGATGATGATGATATCATGATGATGATATCATGATGATGATATCATGATGATGATGATGATGATATCATGATGATGATATCATGATGATGATATCATGAGGATGATGATGATGATATCAAGATGATGATATCATGATGATGATGATGATGATATCATGATGATGATGATGATGATATCATGATGATGATGATGATGATGATATCATGATGATGATATCATGATGATGATGATGATGATATCATGATGATGATATCATGATGATGATGATGATGATATCATGATGATGATGATGATGATATCATGATGATGATGATGATGATATCATGATGATGATATCATGATGATGATATTATGATGATGATATCATGATGATGATGATGATGATATCATGATGATGATGATGATGATGATATCATGATGATGATGATGATGATATCATGATGATGATGATGATGATATCATGATGATGATGATATCATGATGATGATGATGATATCATGATGATGATGATGATGATGATATCATGATGATGATGACGATATCATGATGATGATAATGATGATGATATCATGATGATGATGATATCGATGATGATGATGATGATGATGATATCATGATGATGATATCCTGATGATGATGATGATATCATGATGATGATATCCTGATGATGATGATATCATGATGATGATATCCTGATGATCATGATATCATGATGATGATATCCTGATGATCATGATATCATGATGATGATATCCTGATGATGATGATATCATGATGATATCATGGTGATAATGATGATGATATCATGATGATGATGATATCATGATGATGAAGATGATATCATGATGATGATGATGATATTATGATGATGATGATGATGATATCATGATGATGATGATGATGATATCATGATGATGATATCATGATGATGATGATGATGATATCATGATGATGATGATGATATCATGATGATGATGATATCATGATGATGATGATGATATGATGATGATGATGATGATGATATCATGATGATGATGATATCATGATGATTATGATATCATGATGATGATGATGATGATGATATCATGATGATGATATGATGATGATGATGATATCCTGATGATGATGATATCATGATGATGATATCATGATGATGATATCATGATGATGATGATATCATGATGATGATGATATCATGATGATGATGATATCATGATGATGATATCATGATGATGATGATGATATTATGATGATGATGATGATGATATCATGATGATGATGATGATGATATCATGATGATGATATCATGATGATGATATCATGATGATGATGATGATGATATCATGATGATGATGATGATGATATCATGATGATGATGATATCATGATGATGATGATGATGATGATATCATGATGATGATGATGATGATATCATGATGATGATGATGATAGCATGATGTTGATGATATCGATGATGATATCATGATGATGATATCGATGATGATATCATGATGATGATATCCTGATGATGATGATATCATGATGATGATGATGATGATATCGATGATGATATCATGATGATGATATCGATGATGATATCATGATGATGATATCCTGATGATGATGATATCATGATGATGATGATGATGATATCATGATGATGATGATGATGATATCATGATGATGATATCATGATGATGATGATGATGATATCATGATGATGATGATATCATGATGATGATGATGATGATGATATCATGATGATGATGATGATGATATCATGATGATGATATCATGATGATGATATCATGAGGATGATGATGATGATATCAAGATGATGATATCATGATGATGATGATGATGATATCATGATGATGATGATGATGATATCATGATGATGATGATGATGATGATATCATGATGATGATATCATGATGATGATGATATCATGATGATGATATCATGATGATGATGATGATATCATGATGATGATGATGATGATATCATGATGATGATGATGATGATATCATGATGATGATATCATGATGATGATATCATGATGATGATATCATGATGATGATATCATGATGATGATGATGATGATATCATGATGATGATGATGATGATATCATGATGATGATGATGATGATATCATGATGATGATGATATCATGATGATGATGATGATATCATGATGATGATGATGATGATATCATGATGATGATGACGATATCATGATGATGATAATGATGATGATATCATGATGATGATGATATCGATGATGATGATGATGATGATGATATCATGATGATGATATCCTGATGATGATGATGATATCATGATGATGATATCCTGATGATGATGATATCATGATGATGATATCCTGATGATCATGATATCATGATGATGATATCCTGATGATCATGATATCATGATGATGATATCCTGATGATGATGATATCATGATGATATCATGGTGATAATGATGATGATATCATGATGATGATGATATCATGATGATGAAGATGATATCATGATGATGATGATGATATTATGATGATGATGATGATGATATCATGATGATGATGATGATGATATCATGATGATGATATCATGATGATGAAGATGATATCATGATGATGATGATGATATCATGATGATGATGATATCATGATAATGATGATGATGATGATATCATGATGATGATGATGATGATATCATGATGATGATGATGATGATGATAGCATGATGTTGATGATATCGATGATGATATCATGATGATGATATCATGATGATGATATCGATGATGATATCATGATGATGATATCCTGATGATGATGATATCATGATGATGATGATGATGATATCGATGATGATATCATGATGATGATATCGATGATGATATCATGATGATGATATACTGATGATGATGATATCATGATGATGATGATGATGATATCATGATGATGATGATGATGATGATATCATGATGGTGATATCATGATGATGATGATGATGATATCATGATGATGATATCATGATGATGATATCATGAGGATGATATCATGAGGATGATGATGATGATATCATGATGATGATGATGATGATGATATCATGATGATGATATCATGATGATGATATCATGAGGATGATATCATGAGGATGATGATGATGATATCAAGATGATGATATCATGATGATGATGATGATGATGATATCATGATGATGATGATGATGATGATGATGATGATGATATCATGATGATGATGATGATGATATCATGATGATGATGATGATGATATCATGATGATGATATCATGATGATGATATCATGATGAGGATGATGATGATATCATGATGATGATGATGATGATATCATGATGATGATATCATGATGATGATATCATGATGATGATGATGATGATATCATGATGATGATGATGATGATATCATGATGATGATGATGATGATATCATGATGATGATATCATGATGATGATATCATGATGATGATATCATGATGATGATGATGATGATATCATGATGATGATGATGATGATGATATCATGATGATGATGATGATGATATCATGATGATGATGATATCATGATGATGATGATGATGATGATATCATGATGATGATGATGATGATGATGATATCATGATGATGATATCATGATGATGATGATGATGATATCATGATGATGATGATATCATGATGATGATATCATGATGATGATGATGATGATATCATGATGATGATGATGATATCATGATGATGATATCATGATGATGATGATATCATGATGATGATATCATGATGATGATATCATGATGATGATATCATGATGATGATATCATGATGATATCATGATGATGATGACGATATCATGATGATGATGATGATGATGATGATGATATCATGATGATGATATCCTGATGATGATGATATCATGATGATGATATCCTGATGATCATGATATCATGATGATGATATCCTGATGATGATGATATCATGATGATATCATGGTGATAATGATGATGATATCATGATGATGATGATATCATGATGATGAAGATGATATCATGATGATGATGATGATATGATGATGATGATGATATTATGATGATGATATCATGATATAATGATGATGATGATGATATTATGATGATATCATGATGATGATATGATGATGATGATGATATCCTGATGATGATGATATCATGATGATGATGATGATGATATCATGATGATGATGATGATATCATGATGATTATGATGATGATATCATGATGATGATGATATCATGATGATGATGATGATGATATGATGATGATGATGATGATGATATCATGATGATGATGATATCATGATGATGATGATGATGATGATGATGATATGATGATGATGATATCATGATGATGATGATGATGATGATGATATCATGATGATGATGATGATATCATGATGATGATGATGATATGATGATGATGATATCATGATGATGATGATGATATGATGATGATGATATCATGATGATGATGATATCATGATGATGATGATGATGATATCATGATGATGATGATATCATGATGATGATGATGATGATATCATGATGATGATGATGATATGATGATGATGATATCATGATGATGATGATGATGATATCATGATGATGATGATGATGATATCATGATGATGATGATGATATGATGATGATGATATCATGATGATGATGATGATATGATGATGATGATGATATCATGATGATGATGATATCATGATGATGATGATATCATGATGATGATATCATGATGATGATGATGATGATATCATGATGATGATGATGATGATATCATGATAATGATGATGATGATATCATGATGATGATGATGATATGATGATGATGATATCATGATGATGATGATATCATGATGATGATGATATCATGATGATGATGATATTATGATGATGATGATATCATGATGATGATATCATGATGATGATGATGATATTATGATGATGATGATGATGATATCATGATGATGATGATGATGATATCATGATGATGATATCATGATGATGATGATGATGATATCATGATGATGATGATATCATGATGATGATGATATTATGATGATGATGATATCATGATGATGATATCATGATGATGATGATGATATTATGATGATGATGATGATGATATCATGATGATGATGATGATGATATCATGATGATGATATCATGATGATGATGATGATGATATCATGATGATGATGATGATATCATGATTATGATGATATCATGATGATGATGATGATGATATCATGATGATGATATCATGATGATGATGATATCGATGATGATATCATGATGATGATATCGATGATGATATCATGATGATGATATCCTGATGATGATGATATCATGATGATGATATCGATGATGATATCGATGATGATATCGATGATGATATCATGATGATGATATCGATGATGATATCATGATGATGATATCCTGATGATGATGATATCATGATTATGATGATGATGATATCATGATGATGATGATGATGATATCATGATGATGATATCATGATGATGATGATGATGATATCATGATGATGATGATATCATGATGATGATGATGATGATGATATCATGAAGATGATGATGATGATGATATCATGAAGATGATGATGATGATGATATCATGATGATGATATCATGATGATGATATCATGATGATGATGATGATGATGATGATATCATGATGATGATATCATGATGATGATGATGATGATATCATGATGATGATGATGATATCATGATGATGATGATATCATGATGATGATATCATGATGATGATGATGATGATGATATCATGATGATGATGATATCATGATGATGATGATGATGATGATATCATGAAGATGATGATGATGATGATATCATGATGATGATGATGATGATATCATGATGATGATATCATGATGATGATATGATGATGATGATGATGATGATGATGATGATGATGATATCATGATGATGATATCATGATGATGATGATGATGATATCATGATGATGATGATGATATCATGATGATGATATCATGATGATGATATCATGATGATGATGATGATGATGATATCATGATGATGATATCATGATGATGATGATGATGATATCATGATGATGATGATGATATCATGATGATGATGATGATGATATCATGATGATGATGATGATGATGATATCATGATGATGATGATATCATGATGATGATGATGATGATATGATGATGATGATGATGATGATGATATCATGATGATGATGATGATGATGATGATGATATCATGATGATGATGATGATGATGATATCATGATGATGATGATGATGATGATGATATCATGATGATTATGATATCGATGATGATGATGATGATGATGATATCATGATGATGATAACCTGATGATCATGATATCATGATGATGATATCCTGATGATGATGATATCATGATGATATCATGATGATAATGATGATGATATCATGATGATGATGATATCATGATGATGATGATGATATCATGATGATGATGATTATATGATGATGATGATGATATTATGATGATGATATCATGATATGATGATGATGATGATGATGATATTATGATGATATCATGATGATGATATCATGATGATGATGATGATGATATCATGATCATGATATCATGATGATGATATCATGATGAGGATGATGATGATATCATGATGATGATATCATGATGATGATGATGATGATATCATGATGATGATGATGATATCATGATGATGATGATGATATCATGATGATGATGATGATGATGATATCATGATGATGATGATATCATGATGATGATATCATGATGATGATGATGATATCATGATGATGATGATGATGATATCATGATGATGATGATATCATGATGATGATATCATGATGATGATGATATGATGATATGATGATGATGATGATATCATGATGATATCATGAAGATGATGATATCATGATGATGATGATATCATGATGATGATGATGATGATGATATCATGATGATGATGATGATGATGATATCATGATGATGATGATATCATGAAGATGATGATATCATGATGATGATGATATCATGATGATGATGATGATATCATGATGATGATGATGATGATGATATGATGATGATGATGATGATGATGATGATATCATGATGATGATGATGATGATATCATGATGATGATGATATCATGAAGATGATGATATCATGATGATGATGATATCATGATGATGATGATGATATCATGATGATGATGATGATGATGATATGATGATGATGATGATGATGATGATGATATCATGATGATGATGATGATGATATCATGATGATGATGATGATGATGATGATGATGATGATATCATGATGATGATGATGATATCATGATGATGATATCATGATGATGATGATGATATCATGATGATGGTAAGATGATGATGATGATGATGATATTATGATGATGATATGATGATGATGATGATGATGATGATATCATGATGATGATGATATCATGATGATGATGATGATATGATGATGATGATGATGATGATATCATGATGATGATGATATCATGATGATGATGATATCGATGATGATGATGATGATGATGATGATGATGATGATATCATGATGATGATATCCTGATGATGATGATATCATGATGATGATATCCTGATGATGATGATATCATGATGATGATATCCTGATGATGATGATATCATGATGATATCATGATGATGATGATGATGATATCATGATGATGATGATGATATGATGATGATGATGATGATGATGATGATGATATCATGATGATGATGATATCATGATGATGATGATGATGATGATATCATGATGATGATGATTATGATGATGATATCATGATGATGATGATGATATCATGATGATGATGATGATGATGATGATATCATGATGATGATATCATGATGATGATGATGATGATATCGATGATGATGATGATGATATCATGATGATGATATCCTGATGATGATGATATCATGATGATGATATCCTGATGATGATGATATCATGATGATGATATCCTGATGATGATGATATCATGATGATATCATGATGATGATGATGATGATGATGATATCATGATGATGATGATGATATCATGATGATGATGATGATATCATGATGATATCATGATGATGATGATATCATGATGATGATGATATCATGATGATGATATCGATGATGATGATGATGATGATGATGATATCATGATGATGATATCCTGATGATGATGATATCATGATGATGATATCCTGATGATGATGATATCATGATGATGATATCCTGATGATGATGATATCATGATGATGTCATGATGATGATGATGATGATGATATCATGATGATGATGATATCATGATGATGATGATATCATGATGATGATGATGATATCATGATGATGATGATGATGATGATGATATCATGATGATGATGATATCGATGATGATGATATCATGATGATGATATGATGATGATGATGATATCATGATGATGATATCCTGATGATGATGATATCATGATGATGATATCCTGATGATGATGATATCATGATGATATCATGATGATGATGATGATGATATCATGATGATGATGATATCATGATGATGATGATGATATCATGATGATGATGATGATGATGATGATATCATGATGATGATATGATGATGATGATGATATCATGATGATGATATCCTGATGATGATGATATCATGATGATGATATCCTGATGATGATGATATCATGATGATGATATCCTGATGATGATGATATCATGATGATATCATGATGATGATGATGATGATATCATGATGATGATGATATCATGATGATGATGATGATATCATGATGATGATGATGATATCATGATGATGATGATGATATCATGATGATGATGATGATATCATGATATGATGATGATGATGATATTATGATGATGATATCATGATATGATGATGATGATGATATTATGATGATATCATGATGATGATATGATGATGATGATGATGATATCCTGATGATGATGATATGATGATGATGATGATGATATCATGATGATGATGATGATGATGATGATGATGATATCATGATGATGATGATGATATCATGATGATGATGATGATATGATGATGATGATGATGATATCATGATGATGATGATATCATGATGATGATGATGATATCATGATGATGATGATATCATGATGATGATGATGATATGATGATGATATCATGATGATGATGATATCATGATGATGATGATATCATGATGATGATGATATCGATGATGATGATGATGATGATGATATGATGATGATGATATCCTGATGATGATGATATCATGATGATGATATCCTGATGATGATGATATCATGATGATATCATGATGATGATGATGATATCATGATGATGATGATGATGATATGATGATGATGATGATGATATCATGATGATGATGATATCATGATGATGATGATGATGATGATATCATGATGATGATGATGATGTTGATGATGATGATGATATCATCATGATGATGATGATTATATCATGATGATGATGATGATGATATCATGATGATGATGATGATGATATCATGATGATGATGATGATGATATCATGATGATGATGATGTTGATGATGATGATGATATCATCATGATGATGATGATATCATCATGATGATGATGATTATATCATGATGATGATGATGATGATATCATGATGATGATGATGATGATATCATGATGATGATGATGATGATATCATGATGATGATGATATCATGATGAAATCATGATGATGATGATGATATCATGATGATGATGATATCATGATGATGATGATATCATGATGATGATATCGATGATGATGATGATGATGATGATATCATGATGATGATATCCTGATGATGATGATATCATGATGATGATATCCTGATGATGATGATATCATGATGATGATATCCTGATGATGATGATATCATGATGATATCATGATGATGATGATGATATCATGATGATGATGATATCATGATGATGATGATGATATCATGATGATGATGATGATGATGATATCATGATGATGATGATGATATCGATGATGATGATGATGATGATGATGATGATGATGATGATATCATGATGATGATATGATGATGATGATGATATCATGATGATGATATCCTGATGATGATGATATCATGATGATGATATCCTGATGATGATGATATCATGATGATGATATCCTGATGATGATGATATCATGATGATATCATGATGATGATGATGATGATATCATGATGATGATGATATCATGATGATGATATCCTGATGATGATGATATCATGATGATGATATCCTGATGATGATGATATCATGATGATGATATCCTGATGATGATGATATAATGATGATATCATGATGATGATGATGATGATATCATGATGATGATGATATCATGATGATGATGATGATATCATGATGATGATGATGATATCATGATGATGATGATGATATCATGATATGATGATGATGATATTATGATGATGATATCATGATATGATGATGATGATATTATGATGATAACAAGATGATGATATGATGATGATGATGATATCCTGATGATGATGATATCATGATGATGATGATGATATCATGATGATGATGATGATGATGATGATATCATGATGATGATGATATCATGATGATGATGATATCATGATGATGATGATATCATGATATCATGATGATGATGATGATGATGATGATGATGATGATATCATCATGATGATGATGATGATATCATGATGATGATGATGATGATATCATGATGATGATGATATCATGATGATGATGATATCATGATGATGATGATATCATGATGATGATGATATCATGATGATGATGATGATATCATGATGATGATGATGATGATATCATGATGATGATATCATGATGATGATATCATGATGATGATGATGATGATGATATCATGATGATGATATCATGATGATGATGATGATGATGATATCATGATGATGATGATGATGATATCATGATGATGATATCATGATGATGATATCATGAGGATGATGATGATGATATCAAGATGATGATATCATGATGATGATGATGATGATATCATGATGATGATGATGATGATATCATGATGATGATGATGATGATGATGATATCATGATGATGATATCATGATGATGATGATATCATGATGATGATGATGATGATATCATGATGATGATGATGATGATATCATGATGATGATATCATGATGATGATATCATGATGATGATGATGATATCATGATGATGATGATGATGATGATATCATGGTGATGATATCATGATGATGATATCATGATGATGATGATGATGATATCATGATGATGATGATGATGATATCATGATGATGATGATATCATGATGATGATGATGGTGATGATATCATGATGATGATGATGATGATATCATGATGATGATGATGATGATATCATGATGATGATATCATGATGATGATGATGATGATGATATCATGATGATGATGATATCATGATGATGATGATGATGATGATATCATGATGATGATGATGATGATATCATGATGATGATGATGATATCATGATGATGATATCATGATGATGATGATGATGATATCATGATGATGATGATGATGATATCATGATGATGATATCATGATGATGATGATATCATGATGATGATATCATGATGATGATATCATGATGATGATATCATGATGATATCATGATGATGATGACGATATCATGATGATGATCATGATGATCATGATATCATGATGATGATATCCTGATGATGATGATATCATGGTGATAATGATGATGATATCATGATGATGATGATATCATGATGATGAAGATGATATCATGATGATGATGATGATATTATGATGATGATGATGATGATATCATGATGATGATGATGATGATATCATGATGATGATATCATGATGATGATGATGATGATATCATGATGAAGATGATGATATCATGATGATGATGATATCATGATGATGATGATGATGATGATATCATGATGATGATGATGATGATATCATGATGATGATGATGATGATAGCATGATGTTGATGATATCGATGATGATATCATGATGATGATATCGATGATGATATCATGATGATGATATCCTGATGATGATGATATCATGATGATGATGATGATGATATCGATGATGATATCATGATGATGATATCGATGATGATATCATGATGATGATATCCTGATGATGATGATATCATGATGATGATGATGATGATATCATGATGATGATGATGATGATGATATCATGATGATGATATCATGATGATGATGATGATGATATCATGATGATGATGATATCATGATGATGATGATGATGATGATGATATCATGAAGATGATGATGATGATGATATCATGATGATGATGATGATGATATCATGATGATGATATCATGATGATGATATCATGAGGATGATGATGATGATATCAAGATGATGATATCATGATGATGATGATGATGATATCATGATGATGATGATGATGATATCATGATGATGATGATGATGATGATATCATGATGATGATATCATGATGATGATGATATCATGATGATGATGATGATGATATCATGATGATGATGATGATGATATCATGATGATGATATCATGATGATGATATCATGATGATGATGATGATGATATCATGATGATGATGATGATGATATCATGATGATGATGATGATGATATCATGATGATGATGATGATGATATCATGATGATGATGATGATGATATCATGATGATGATGATGATGATATCATGATGATGATGATATCATGATGATGATGATGATGATGATGATATCATGATGATGATGATGATGATATCATGATGATGATGATGATGATGATGATGATGATATCATGATGATGATATCATGATGATGATATGATGATGATGATGATGATGATGATGATGATATCATGATGATGATGATGATGATGATGATGATATCATGATGATGATGATGATGATGATGATGATGATATCATGATGATGATATCATGATGATGATATCATGATGATGATGATGATGATGATGATGATGATGATGATGATGATATCATGATGATGATATCATGATGATGATGATGATGATATCATGATGATGATGATGATATCATGATGATGATATCATGATGATGATGATATCATGATGATGATGACGATATCATGATGATGATCATGATGATGATATCATGATGATGATGATATCGATGATGATGATGATGATGATATCATGATGATGATATCCTGATGATGATGATATCATGATGATGATATCCTGATGATCATGATATCATGATGATGATATCCTGATGATCATGATATCATGATGATGATATCCTGATGATGATGATATCATGATGATATTATGGTGATAATGATGATGATATCATGATGATGATGATATCATGATGATGAAGATGATATCATGATGATGATATCCTGATGATGATGATATCATGATGATGATATCCTGATGATCATGATATCATGATGATGATATCCTGATGATGATGATATCATGATGATATTATGGTGATAATGATGATGATATCATGATGATGATGATATCATGATGATGAAGATGATATCATGATGATGATGATGATATGATGATGATGATGATATTATGATGATGATATCATGATATAATGATGATGATGATGATATTATGATGATATCATGATGATGATATGATGATGATGATGATATCCTGATGATGATGATATCATGATGATGATGATGATGATATCATGATGATGATGATGATATCATGATGATTATGATGATGATATCATGATGATGATGATATCATGATGATGATGATGATGATATGATGATGATGATGATGATGATATCATGATGATGATGATATCATGATGATGATGATGATGATGATGATGATATGATGATGATGATATCATGATGATGATGATGATGATGATATGATGATGATGATGATGATGATATAATGATGATGATGATGATATGATGATATCATGATGATGATGATGATATGATGATGATGATATCATGATGATGATGATATCATGATGATGATGATGATGATATCATGATGATGATGATATCATGATGATGATGATGATGATATCATGATGATGATGATGATGATGATATCATGATGATGATGATGATATGATGATGATGATATCATGATGATGATGATATCATGATGATGATGATGATATGATGATGATGATGATGATGATGATATCATGATGATGATGATGATGATATCATGATGATGATGATATCATGATGATGATGATGATGATATCATGATGATGATGATGATGATATCATGATGATGATGATGATGATATCATGATGATGATGATGATGATATCATGATGATGATGATGATGATATGATGATGATGATATCATGATGATGATGATATCATGATGATGATGATATCATGATGATGATGATATCATGATGATGATATCATGATGATGATGATGATATTATGATGATGATGATGATATCATGATGATGATGATGATGATATCATGATGATGATATCATGATGATGATGATGATGATATCATGATGATGATGATGATGATATCATGATGATGATGATATCATGATGATGATGATGATGATATCATGATGATGATGATGATGATGATATCATGATGATGATGATGATGATATCATGATGATGATATCGATGATGATATCATGATGATGATATCCTGATGATGATGATATCATGATGATGATGATGATGATATCATGATGATGATATCGATGATGATATCATGATGATGATATCCTGATGATGATGATATCATGATTATGATGATGATGATATCATGATGATGATGATGAAGATATCATGATGATGATGATATCATGATGATGATGATGATGATGATATCATGAAGATGATGATGATGATGATATCATGATGATGATGATGATGATGATATCATGATGATGATATCATGATGATGATATCATGATGATGATGATGATGATGATATCATGATGATGATATCATGATGATGATGATGATATCATGATGATGATGATGATGATATCATGATGATGATGATATCATGATGATGATATCATGATGATGATGATATGATGATATGATGATGATGATATGATGATGATGATATCATGAAGATGATGATATCATGATGATGATGATATCATGATGATGATGATGATGATGATGATGATGATATCATGATGATGATGATGATATCATGATGATGATGATGATGATGATGATGATATCATGATGATGATGATGATGATATCATGATGATGATGATGATGATAATGATGATGATATCATGATGATGATGATGATATCATGATGATGATATCATGATGATGATGATGATATCATGATGATGGTAAGATGATGATGATGATGATGATGATATTATGATGATGATATCATGATGATGATGATGATGATATCATGATGATGATGATATCATGATGATGATGATGATGATATGATGATGATGATGATGATGATGATATCATGATGATGATGATATCATGATGATGATGATATCATGATGATGATGATATCGATGATGATGATGATGATGATGATGATGATGATGATGATATCATGATGATGATATCCTGATGATGATGATATCATGATGATGATATCCTGATGATGATGATATCATGATGATGATATCCTGATGATGATTATGATGATGATATCATGATGATGATGATGATGATGATATGATGATGATGATGATGATGATGATATCATGATGATGATGATATCATGATGATGATGATGATGATGATATCATGATGATGATGATTATGATGATGATATCATGATGATGATGATGATGATGATGATATCATGATGATGATGATGATGATATCATGATGATGATGATGATGATATCATGATGATGATATCATGATGATGATGATGATGATATCATGATGATGATGATGATGATATCATGATGATGATGATGATATCATGATGATGATATCCTGATGATGATGATATCATGATGATGATATCCTGATGATGATGATATCATGATGATGATATCCTGATGATGATGATATCATGATGATATCATGATGATGATGATGATATCATGATGATGATGATGATATCATGATGATATCATGATGATGATGATATCATGATGATGATATCAATGATGATGATGATGATGATGATATCATGATGATGATATCCTGATGATGATGATATCATGATGATGATATCCTGATGATGATGATATCATGATGATGATATCCTGATGATGATGATATCATGATGATGTCATGATGATGATGATGATGATGATATCATGATGATGATGATATCATGATGATGATGATGATATCATGATGATGATGATGATGATATCATGATGATGATGATATCGATGATGATGATATCATGATGATGATATGATGATGGTGATGATATCATGATGATGATATCCTGATGATGATGATATCATGATGATGATATCCTGATGATGATGATATCATGATGATATCATGATGATGATGATGATGATATCATGATGATGATGATATCATGATGATGATGATGATATCATGATGATGATGATGATGATGATGATATCATGATGATGATATGATGATGATGATGATATCATGATGATGATATCCTGATGATGATGATATCATGATGATGATATCCTGATGATGATGATATCATGATGATGATATCCTGATGATGATGATATCATGATGATATCATGATGATGATGATGATGATATCATGATGATGATGATATCATGATGATGATGATGATATCATGATGATGATGATGATATCATGATGATGATGATGATATCATGATATGATGATGATGATGATATTATGATGATGATATCATGATATGATGATGATGATATTATGATGATATCATGATGATGATATGATGATGATGATGATATCATGATATGATGATGATGATGATATTATGATGATGATATCATGATATGATGATGATGATATTATGATGATATCATGATGATGATATGATGATGATGATGATGATGATATCCTGATGATGATGATATGATGATGATGATGATGATATCATGATGATGATGATGATGATGATGATATCATGATGATGATATCATGATGATGATGATGATATGATGATGATGATGATGATATCATGATGATGATGATATCATGATGATGATGATGATATCATGATGATGATGATATCATGATGATGATGATATCATGATGATGATATCATGATGATGATGATATCATGATGATGATGATATCGATGATGATGATGATGATGATGATGATGATGATGATGATGATATGATGATGATGATATCCTGATGATGATGATATCATGATGATGATATCCTGATGATGATGATATCATGATGATATCATGATGATGATGATGATGATATCATGATGATGATGATGATGATGATGATATGATGATGATGATGATGATATCATGATGATGATGATATCATGATGATGATGATGATGATGATATCATGATGATGATGATGATGATATCATGATGATGATGATGATATCATGATGATGATGATGATATCATGATGATGATATCATGATGATGATGATGATGATATCATGATGATGATGATGATGATATCATGATGATGATATCATGATGATGATGATATCATGATGATGATATGATGATGATGATATCATGATGATGATATCATGATGATATCATGATGATGATGACGATATCATGATGATGATCATGATGATGATATCATGATGATGATGATATCGATGATGATGATGATGATGATGATATCATGATGATGATATCATGATGATGATGATATCATGATGATGATGATATCATGATGATGATATCAATGATGATGATGATATCATGATGATGATATCCTGATGATGATGATATCATGATGATGATATCCTGATGATGATGATATCATGATGATGATATCCTGATGATGATGATATCATGATGATGTCATGATGATGATGATGATGATGATATCATGATGATGATGATATCATGATGATGATGATGATATCATGATGATGATGATGATGATGATATCATGATGATGATGATATCGATGATGATGATATCATGATGATGATATGATGATGGTGATGATATCATGATGATGATATCCTGATGATGATGATATCATGATGATGATATCCTGATGATGATGATATCATGATGATATCATGATGATGATGATGATGATATCATGATGATGATGATATCATGATGATGATGATGATATCATGATGATGATGATGATGATGATGATATCATGATGATGATATGATGATGATGATGATGATATCATGATGATGATATCCTGATGATGATGATATCATGATGATGATATCCTGATGATGATGATATCATGATGATGATATCCTGATGATGATGATATCATGATGATATCATGATGATGATGATGATGATATCATGATGATGATGATATCATGATGATGATGATGATATCATGATGATGATGATGATATCATGATGATGATGATGATATCATGATATGATGATGATGATGATATTATGATGATGATATCATGATATGATGATGATGATATCATGATGATGATATGATGATGATGATGATATCATGATATGATGATGATGATGATATTATGATGATGATATCATGATATGATGATGATGATATTATGATGATATCATGATGATGATATGATGATGATGATGATGATGATATCCTGATGATGATGATATGATGATGATGATGATGATATCATGATGATGATGATGATGATGATGATATCATGATGATGATATCATGATGATGATGATGATATGATGATGATGATGATGATATCATGATGATGATGATATCATGATGATGATGATGATATCATGATGATGATGATATCATGATGATGATGATGATATGATGATGATATCATGATGATGATGATATCATGATGATGATGATATCGATGATGATGATGATGATGATGATGATGATGATGATATGATGATGATGATATCCTGATGATGATGATATCATGATGATGATATCCTGATGATGATGATATCATGATGATATCATGATGATGATGATGATGATATCATGATGATGATGATGATGATGATATGATGATGATGATGATGATATCATGATGATGATGATATCATGATGATGATGATGATGATGATATCATGATGATGATGATGATGATATCATGATGATGATGATGATATCATGATGATGATGATGATATCATGATGATGATGATGATATCATGATGATGATATCATGATGATGATGATGATGATATCATGATGATGATGATGATGATATCATGATGATGATATCATGATGATGATGATATCATGATGATGATATGATGATGATGATATCATGATGATGATATCATGATGATATCATGATGATGATGACGATATCATGATGATGATCATGATGATGATATCATGATGATGATGATATCGATGATGATGATGATGATGATGATGATATCATGATGATGATATCCTGATGATGATGATATCATGATGATGATATCCTGATGATCATGATATCATGATGATGATATCCTGATGATCATGATATCATGATGATGATATCCTGATGATGATGATATCATGGTGATAATGATGATGATATCATGATGATGATGATATCATGATGATGAAGATGATATCATGATGATGATGATGATATTATGATGATGATGATGATGATGATATCATGATGATGATGATGATGATATCATGATGATGATATCATGATGATGATGATGATGATATCATGATGATGATGATGATATCATGATGATGATGATATCATGATGATGATGATGATGATGATATCATGATGATGATGATGATGATATCATGATGATGATGATGATGATGATGATAGCATGATGTTGATGATATCGATGATGATATCATGATGATGATATCGATGATGATATCATGATGATGATATCCTGATGATGATGATATCATGATGATGATGATGATGATATCGATGATGATATCATGATGATGATATCGATGATGATATCATGATGATGATATCCTGATGATGATGATATCATGATGATGATGATGATGATGATATCATGATGATGATGATGATGATGATATCATGATGATGATATCATGATGATGATGATGATGATATCATGATGATGATGATATCATGATGATGATGATGATGATGATGATATCATGAAGATGATGATGATGATGATATCATGATGATGATGATGATGATGATATCATGATGATGATATCATGATGATGATATCATGAGGATGATGATGATGATATCAAGATGATGATATCATGATGATGATGATGATGATATCATGATGATGATGATGATGATATCATGATGATGATGATGATGATGATATCATGATGATGATATCATGATGATGATGATATCATGATGATGATGATGATGATATCATGATGATGATGATGATGATATCATGATGATGATATCATGATGATGATGATGATGATATCATGATGATGATGATGATGATGATATCATGATGATGATGATGATGATATCATGATGATGATGATGATGATATCATGATGATGATGATGATGATATCATGATGATGATATCATGATGATGATGATGATGATGATGATATCATGATGATGATGATGATGATGATGATGATGATGATATCATGATGATGATATCATGATGATGATATCATGATGATGATGATGATGATGATGATGATGATATCATGATGATGATATCATGATGATGATGATGATGATATCATGATGATGATGATGATGATGATATCATGATGATGATATCATGATGATGATGATATCATGATGATGATGACGATATCATGATGATGATGACGATATCATGATGATGATGATATCGATGATGATGATGATGATGATATCATGATGATGATATCCTGATGATGATGATATCATGATGATGATATCCTGATGATCATGATATCATGATGATGATATCCTGATGATGATGATATCATGATGATGATATCCTGATGATCATGATATCATGATGATTATATCCTGATGATGATGATATCATGATGATATTATGGTGATAATGATGATGATATCATGATGATGATGATATCATGATGATGAAGATGATATCATGATGATGATGATGATGATGATGATGATATCATGATGATGATGATGATGATGATGATGATATCATGATGATGATATCATGATGATGATATCATGATGATGATGATGATGATGATGATGATGATGATGATGATATCATGATGATGATATCATGATGATGATGATGATGATATCATGATGATGATGATGATGATGATATCATGATGATGATATCATGATGATGATGATATCATGATGATGATGACGATATCATGATGATGATCATGATGATGATATCATGATGATGATGATATCGATGATGATGATGATGATGATATCATGATGATGATATCCTGATGATGATGATATCATGATGATGATATCCTGATGATCATGATATCATGATGATGATATCCTGATGATCATGATATCATGATGATGATATCCTGATGATGATGATATCATGATGATATTATGGTGATAATGATGATGATATCATGATGATGATGATATCATGATGATGAAGATGATATCATGATGATGATATCCTGATGATGATGATATCATGATGATGATATCCTGATGATCATGATATCATGATGATGATATCCTGATGATGATGATATCATGATGATATTATGGTGATAATGATGATGATATCATGATGATGATGATATCATGATGATGAAGATGATATCATGATGATGATGATGATATGATGATGATGATGATATTATGATGATGATATCATGATATAATGATGATGATGATGATATTATGATGATATCATGATGATGATATGATGATGATGATGATATCCTGATGATGATGATATCATGATGATGATGATGATGATATCATGATGATGATGATGATATCATGATGATTATGATGATGATATCATGATGATGATGATATCATGATGATGATGATGATGATATGATGATGATGATGATGATATCATGATGATGATGATATCATGATGATGATGATGATGATGATGATGATATGATGATGATGATATCATGATGATGATGATGATGATGATATGATGATGATGATGATGATGATATAATGATGATGATGATGATATGATGATATCATGATGATGATGATGATATGATGATGATGATATCATGATGATGATGATATCATGATGATGATGATGATGATATCATGATGATGATGATATCATGATGATGATGATGATGATATCATGATGATGATGATGATGATGATATCATGATGATGATGATGATATGATGATGATGATATCATGATGATGATGATATCATGATGATGATGATGATATGATGATGATGATGATGATGATGATATCATGATGATGATGATGATGATATCATGATGATGATGATATCATGATGATGATGATGATGATATCATGATGATGATGATGATGATATCATGATGATGATGATGATGATATCATGATGATGATGATGATGATGATATCATGATGATGATGATGATGATATGATGATGATGATATCATGATGATGATGATATCATGATGATGATGATATCATGATGATGATGATATCATGATGATGATATCATGATGATGATGATGATATTATGATGATGATGATGATATCATGATGATGATGATGATGATATCATGATGATGATATCATGATGATGATGATGATGATATCATGATGATGATGATGATGATATCATGATGATGATGATATCATGATGATGATGATGATGATATCATGATGATGATGATGATGATGATATCATGATGATGATGATATCGATGATGATATCATGATGATGATATCGATGATGATATCATGATGATGATATCCTGATGATGATGATATCATGATGATGATGATGATGATATCATGATGATGATATCGATGATGATATCATGATGATGATATCCTGATGATGATGATATCATGATTATGATGATGATGATATCATGATGATGATGATGATGATATCATGATGATGATATCATGATGATGATGATGAAGATATCATGATGATGATGATATCATGATGATGATGATGATGATGATATCATGAAGATGATGATGATGATGATATCATGATGATGATGATGATGATGATATCATGATGATGATATCATGATGATGATATCATGATGATGATGATGATGATGATATCATGATGATGATATCATGATGATGATGATGATATCATGATGATGATGATGATGATATCATGATGATGATGATATCATGATGATGATATCATGATGATGATGATATGATGATATGATGATGATGATATGATGATGATGATATCATGAAGATGATGATATCATGATGATGATGATATCATGATGATGATGATGATGATGATGATGATGATATCATGATGATGATGATGATATCATGATGATGATGATGATGATGATGATGATATCATGATGATGATGATGATGATATCATGATGATGATGATGATGATAATGATGATGATATCATGATGATGATGATGATATCATGATGATGATATCATGATGATGATGATGATATCATGATGATGGTAAGATGATGATGATGATGATGATGATATTATGATGATGATATCATGATGATGATGATGATGATATCATGATGATGATGATATCATGATGATGATGATGATGATATGATGATGATGATGATGATGATGATGATATCATGATGATGATGATATCATGATGATGATGATATCATGATGATGATGATATCGATGATGATGATGATGATGATGATGATGATGATGATGATGATGATATCATGATGATGATATCCTGATGATGATGATATCATGATGATGATATCCTGATGATGATGATATCATGATGATGATATCCTGATGATGATGATATCATGATAATATCATGATGATTATGATGATGATATCATGATGATGATGATGATGATGATATGATGATGATGATGATGATGATGATATCATGATGATGATGATATCATGATGATGATGATGATGATGATATCATGATGATGATGATTATGATGATGATATCATGATGATGATGATGATGATGATATCATGATGATGATGATGATGATATCATGATGATGATGATGATGATATCATGATGATGATATCATGATGATGATGATGATGATATCGATGATGATGATGATGATATCATGATGATGATATCCTGATGATGATGATATCATGATGATGATATCCTGATGATGATGATATCATGATGATGATATCCTGATGATGATGATATCATGATGATATCATGATGATGATGATGATATCATGATGATGATGATGATATCATGATGATATCATGATGATGATGATATCATGATGATGATATCAATGATGATGATGATGATGATGATATCATGATGATGATATCCTGATGATGATGATATCATGATGGTGATATCCTGATGATGATGATATCATGATGATGATATCCTGATGATGATGATATCATGATGATGTCATGATGATGATGATGATGATGATATCATGATGATGATGATATCATGATGATGATGATGATATCATGATGATGATGATGATGATATCATGATGATGATGATATCGATGATGATGATATCATGATGATGATATGATGATGGTGATGATATCATGATGATGATATCCTGATGATGATGATATCATGATGATGATATCCTGATGATGATGATATCATGATGATATCATGATGATGATGATGATGATATCATGATGATGATGATATCATGATGATGATGATGATATCATGATGATGATGATGATGATGATGATATCATGATGATGATATGATGATGATGATGATATCATGATGATGATATCCTGATGATGATGATATCATGATGATGATATCCTGATGATGATGATATCATGATGATGATATCCTGATGATGATGATATCATGATGATATCATGATGATGATGATGATGATATCATGATGATGATGATATCATGATGATGATGATGATATCATGATGATGATGATGATATCATGATGATGATGATGATATCATGATATGATGATGATGATGATATTATGATGATGATATCATGATATGATGATGATGATATTATGATGATATCATGATGATGATATGATGATGATGATGATATCATGATATGATGATGATGATGATATTATGATGATGATATCATGATATGATGATGATGATATTATGATGATATCATGATGATGATATGATGATGATGATGATGATGATATCCTGATGATGATGATATGATGATGATGATGATGATATCATGATGATGATGATGATGATGATGATATCATGATGATGATATCATGATGATGATGATGATATGATGATGATGATGATGATATCATGATGATGATGATATCATGATGATGATGATGATATCATGATGATGATGATATCATGATGATGATGATGATATGATGATGATATCATGATGATGATGATATCATGATGATGATGATATCGATGATGATGATGATGATGATGATGATGATGATGATGATGATATGATGATGATGATATCCTGATGATGATGATATCATGATGATGATATCCTGATGATGATGATATCATGATGATATCATGATGATGATGATATCATGATGATGATGATGATGATGATATGATGATGATGATGATGATATCATGATGATGATGATATCATGATGATGATGATGATGATGATATCATGATGATGATGATGATGATATCATGATGATGATGATGATATCATGATGATGATGATGATATCATGATGATGATATCATGATGATGATGATGATGATATCATGATGATGATGATGATGATATCATGATGATGATATCATGATGATGATGATATCATGATGATGATATGATGATGATGATATCATGATGATGATATCATGATGATATCATGATGATGATGACGATATCATGATGATGATCATGATGATGATATCGATGATGATGATGATATCGATGATGATGATGATGATGATGATATCATGATGATGATATCCTGATGATGATGATATCATGATGATGATGATATCATGATGATGATATCAATGATGATGATGATGATGATGATATCATGATGATGATATCCTGATGATGATGATATCATGATGATGATATCCTGATGATGATGATATCATGATGATGATATCCTGATGATGATGATATCATGATGATGTCATGATGATGATGATGATGATGATATCATGATGATGATGATATCATGATGATGATGATGATATCATGATGATGATGATGATGATATCATGATGATGATGATATCGATGATGATGATATCATGATGATGATATGATGATGGTGATGATATCATGATGATGATATCCTGATGATGATGATATCATGATGATGATATCCTGATGATGATGATATCATGATGATATCATGATGATGATGATGATGATATCATGATGATGATGATATCATGATGATGATGATGATATCATGATGATGATGATGATGATGATGATATCATGATGATGATATGATGATGATGATGATATCATGATGATGATATCCTGATGATGATGATATCATGATGATGATATCCTGATGATGATGATATCATGATGATGATATCCTGATGATGATGATATCATGATGATATCATGATGATGATGATGATGATATCATGATGATGATGATATCATGATGATGATGATGATATCATGATGATGATGATGATATCATGATGATGATGATGATATCATGATATGATGATGATGATGATATTATGATGATGATATCATGATATGATGATGATGATATTATGATGATATCATGATGATGATATGATGATGATGATGATATCATGATATGATGATGATGATGATATTATGATGATGATATCATGATATGATGATGATGATATTATGATGATATCATGATGATGATATGATGATGATGATGATGATGATATCCTGATGATGATGATATGATGATGATGATGATGATATCATGATGATGATGATGATGATGATGATATCATGATGATGATATCATGATGATGATGATGATATGATGATGATGATGATGATATCATGATGATGATGATATCATGATGATGATGATGATATCATGATGATGATGATATCATGATGATGATGATGATATGATGATGATATCATGATGATGATGATATCATGATGATGATGATATCGATGATGATGATGATGATGATGATGATGATGATATGATGATGATGATATCCTGATGATGATGATATCATGATGATGATATCCTGATGATGATGATATCATGATGATATCATGATGATGATGATGATGATATCATGATGATGATGATGATGATGATATGATGATGATGATGATGATATCATGATGATGATGATATCATGATGATGATGATGATGATGATATCATGATGATGATGATGATGATATCATGATGATGATGATGATATCATGATGATGATGATGATATCATGATGATGATATCATGATGATGATGATGATGATATCATGATGATGATGATGATGATATCATGATGATGATATCATGATGATGATGATATCATGATGATGATATGATGATGATGATATCATGATGATGATATCATGATGATATCATGATGATGATGACGATATCATGATGATGATCATGATGATGATATCATGATGATGATGATATCGATGATGATGATGATGATGATGATATCATGATGATGATATCCTGATGATGATGATATCATGATGATGATATCCTGATGATCATGATATCATGATGATGATATCCTGATGATCATGATATCATGATGATGATATCCTGATGATGATGATATCATGGTGATAATGATGATGATATCATGATGATGATGATATCATGATGATGAAGATGATATCATGATGATGATGATGATATTATGATGATGATGATGATGATGATATCATGATGATGATGATGATGATATCATGATGATGATATCATGATGATGATGATGATGATATCATGATGATGATGATGATATCATGATGATGATGATATCATGATGATGATGATGATGATGATATCATGATGATGATGATGATGATATCATGATGATGATGATGATGATGATGATAGCATGATGTTGATGATATCGATGATGATATCATGATGATGATATCGATGATGATATCATGATGATGATATCCTGATGATGATGATATCATGATGATGATGATGATGATATCGATGATGATATCATGATGATGATATCGATGATGATATCATGATGATGATATCCTGATGATGATGATATCATGATGATGATGATGATGATGATATCATGATGATGATGATGATGATGATATCATGATGATGATATCATGATGATGATGATGATGATATCATGATGATGATGATATCATGATGATGATGATGATGATGATGATATCATGAAGATGATGATGATGATGATATCATGATGATGATGATGATGATGATATCATGATGATGATATCATGATGATGATATCATGAGGATGATGATGATGATATCAAGATGATGATATCATGATGATGATGATGATGATATCATGATGATGATGATGATGATATCATGATGATGATGATGATGATGATATCATGATGATGATATCATGATGATGATGATATCATGATGATGATGATGATGATATCATGATGATGATGATGATGATATCATGATGATGATATCATGATGATGATGATGATGATATCATGATGATGATGATGATGATGATATCATGATGATGATGATGATGATATCATGATGATGATGATGATGATATCATGATGATGATGATGATGATATCATGATGATGATATCATGATGATGATGATGATGATGATGATATCATGATGATGATGATGATGATGATGATGATGATGATGATGATGATGATGATATCATGATGTTGATATCATGATGATGATATCATGATGATGATGATGATGATGATGATGATGATATCATGATGATGATATCATGATGATGATGATGATGATATCATGATGATGATGATGATGATGATATCATGATGATGATATCATGATGATGATGATATCATGATGATGATGACGATATCATGATGATGATCATGATGATGATATCATGATGATGATGATATCGATGATGATGATGATGATGATATCATGATGATGATATCCTGATGATGATGATATCATGATGATGATATCCTGATGATCATGATATCATGATGATGATATCCTGATGATGATGATATCATGATGATGATATCCTGATGATCATGATATCATGATGATTATATCCTGATGATGATGATATCATGATGATATTATGGTGATAATGATGATGATATCATGATGATGATGATATCATGATGATGAAGATGATATCATGATGATGATATCCTGATGATGATGATATCATGATGATGATATCCTGATGATCATGATATCATGATGATGATATCCTGATGATGATGATATCATGATGATATTATGGTGATAATGATGATGATATCATGATGATGATGATATCATGATGATGAAGATGATATCATTATGATGATGATGATATGATGATGATGATGATGATATTATGATGATGATATCATGATATAATGATGATGATGATGATATTATGATGATATCATGATGATGATATGATGATGATGATGATATCCTGATGATGATGATATCATGATGATGATGATGATGATGATGATGATATCATGATGATGATGATGATATCATGATGATTATGATGATGATATCATGATGATGATGATATCATGATGATGATCATGATGATATGATGATGATGATGATGATGATATCATGATGATGATGATATCATGATGATGATGATGATGATGATGATGATATGATGATGATGATATCATGATGATGATGATGATGATGATGATATCATGATGATGATGATGATATCATGATGATGATGATGATATCATGATGATGATATCATGATGATGATGATGATATGATGATGATGATATCATGATGATGATGATATCATGATGATGATGATGATGATATCATGATGATGATGATATCATGATGATGATGATGATGATATCATGATGATGATGATGATGATGATATCATGATGATGATGATGATATGATGATGATGATATCATGATGATGATGATATCATGATGATGATGATGATATGATGATGATGATGATGATATCATGATGATGATATGATGATGATGATGATGATATCATGATGATGATGATGATGATATCATGATGATGATGATATCATGATGATGATGATGATGATATCATGATGATGATGATGATGATATCATGATGATGATGATGATGATATCATGATGATGATGATGATGATGATATCATGATGATGATGATGATGATATGATGATGATGATATCATGATGATGATGATATCATGATGATGATGATATCATGATGATGATGATATCATGATGATGATGATATCATGATGATGATGATATCATGATGATGATATCATGATGATGATGATGATATTATGATGATGATGATGATATCATGATGATGATGATGATGATATCATGATGATGATATCATGATGATGATGATGATGATATCATGATGATGATGATGATGATATCATGATGATGATGATGATGATATCATGATGATGATGATATCATGATGATGATGATGATGATATCATGATGATGATGATGATGATGATATCATGATGATGATGATATCGATGATGATATCATGATGATGATATCGATGATGATATCATGATGATGATATCCTGATGATGATGATATCATGATGATGATGATGATGATATCATGATGATGATATCGATGATGATATCATGATGATGATATCCTGATGATGATGATATCATGATTATGATGATGATGATATCATGATGATGATGATGATGATATCATGATGATGATATCATGATGATGATATCATGATGATGATGATGATGATATCATGATGATGATGATGATATCATGATGATGATGATGATATCATGATATGATGATGATGATGATATTATGATGATGATATCATGATATGATGATGATGATATTATGATGATATCATGATGATGATATGATGATGATGATGATATCATGATATGATGATGATGATGATATTATGATGATGATATCATGATATGATGATGATATTATGATGATATCATGATGATGATATGATGATGATGATGATATCATGATATGATGATGATGATGATATTATGATGATATCATGATGATGATATGATGATGATGATGATGATGATATCCTGATGATGATGATATGATGATGATGATGATGATATCATGATGATGATGATGATGATGATGATGATGATATCATGATGATGATGATGATATCATGATGATGATGATGATATGATGATGATGATGATGATATCATGATGATGATGATATCATGATGATGATGATGATATCATGATGATGATGATATCATGATGATGATGATGATATGATGATGATATCATGATGATGATGATATCATGATGATGATGATATCGATGATGATGATGATGATGATGATGATATGATGATGATGATATCCTGATGATGATGATATCATGATGATGATATCCTGATGATGATGATATCATGATGATATCATGATGATGATGATGATGATATCATGATGATGATGATATGATGATGATGATGATGATATCATGATGATGATGATATCATGATGATGATGATGATGATGATATCATGATGATGATGATGATGATATCATGATGATGATGATGATATCATGATGATGATATCATGATGATGATGATGATGATATCATGATGATGATGATGATGATGATATCATGATGATGATATCATGATGATGATGATATCATGATGATGATATGATGATGATGATATCATGATGATGATATCATGATGATATCATGATGATGATGACGATATCATGATGATGATCATGATGATGATATCATGATGATGATGATATCGATGATGATGATGATGATGATGATATCATGATGATGATATCCTGATGATGATGATATCATGATGATGATATCCTGACGATCATGATATCATGATGATGATATCCTGATGATCATGATATCATGATGATGATATCCTGATGATGATGATATCATGGTGATAATGATGATGATATCATGATGATGATGATATCATGATGATGAAGATGATATCATGATGATGATGATGATATTATGATGATGATGATGATGATATCATGATGATGATGATGATGATATCATGATGATGATATCATGATGATGATGATATCGATGATGATGATGATGATGATATCATGATGATGATATCCTGATGATGATGATATCATGATGATGATATCCTGATGATCATGATATCATGATGATGATATCCTGATGATGATGATATCATGGTGATAATGATGATGATATCATGATGATGATGATATCATGATGATGAAGATGATATCATGATGATGATGATGATATTATGATGATGATGATGATGATATCATGATGATGATGATGATGATATCATGATGATGATGATGATGATATCATGATGATGATATCATGATGATGATGATGATGATATCATGATGATGATGATGATATCATGATGATGATGATATCATGATGATGATGATGATGATGATATCATGATGATGATGATGATGATATCATGATGATGATGATGATGATGATGATAGCATGATGTTGATGATATCGATGATGATATCATGATGATGATATCGATGATGATATCATGATGATGATATCCTGATGATGATGATATCATGATGATGATGATGATGATATCGATGATGATATCATGATGATGATATCGATGATGATATCATGATGATGATATCCTGATGATGATGATATCATGATGATGATGATGATGATATCATGATGATGATGATGATGATGATATCATGATGATGATATCATGATGATGATGATGATGATATCATGATGATGATGATATCATGATGATGATGATGATGATGATGATATCATGAAGATGATGATGATGATGATATCATGATGATGATGATGATGATGATATCATGATGATGATATCATGATGATGATATCATGAGGATGATGATGATGATATCAAGATGATGATATCATGATGATGATGATGATGATATCATGATGATGATGATGATGATATCATGATGATGATGATGATGATGATATCATGATGATGATATCATGATGATGATGATATCATGATGATGATGATGATGATATCATGATGATGATGATGATGATATCATGATGATGATGATGATGATATCATGATGATGATGATGATGATATCATGATGATGATGATGATGATATCATGATGATGATGATGATGATGATGATATCATGATGATGATGATGATGATATCATGATGATGATGATATCATGATGATGATGATGATGATGATGATATCATGATGATGATGATGATGATATCATGATGATGATGATGATGATGATGATGATGATATCATGATGATGATATCATGATGATGATATCATGATGATGATGATGATGATGATGATGATATCATGATGATGATATCATGATGATGATGATGATGATATCATGATGATGATGATGATGATGATATCATGATGATGATATCATGATGATGATGATATCATGATGATGATGACGATATCATGATGATGATCATGATGATGATATCATGATGATGATGATATCGATGATGATGATGATGATGATATCATGATGATGATATCCTGATGATGATGATATCATGATGATGATATCCTGATGATCATGATATCATGATGATGATATCCTGATGATGATGATATCATGATGATGATATCCTGATGATCATGATATCATGATTATGATATCCTGATGATGATGATATCATGATGATATTATGGTGATAATGATGATGATATCATGATGATGATGATATCATGATGATGAAGATGATATCATGATGATGATATCCTGATGATGATGATATCATGATGATGATATCCTGATGATCATGATATCATGATGATGATATCCTGATGATGATGATATCATGATGATATTATGGTGATAATGATGATGATATCATGATGATGATGATATCATGATGATGAAGATGATATCATGATGATGATGATGATATGATGATGATGATGATATTATGATGATGATATCATGATATAATGATGATGATGATGATATTATGATGATATCATGATGATGATATGATGATGATGATGATATAATGATGATGATGATATCATGATGATGATGATGATGATATCATGATGATGATGATGATATCATGATGATTATGATGATGATATCATGATGATGATGATATCATGATGATGATCATGATGATATGATGATGATGATGATGATATCATGATGATGATGATATCATGATGATGATGATGATGATGATGATGATGATATGATGATGATGATGATATCATGATGATGATGATGATGATGATATCATGATGATGATATGATGATGATGATATCATGATGATGATATCATGATGATATCATGATGATGATGACGATATCATGATGATGATCATGATGATGATATCATGATGATGATGATATCGATGATGATGATGATGATGATGATATCATGATGATGATATCCTGATGATGATGATATCATGATGATGATGATATCATGATGATGATATCAATGATGATGATGATGATGATGATATCATGATGATGATATCCTGATGATGATGATATCATGATGATGATATCCTGATGATGATGATATCATGATGATGATATCCTGATGATGATGATATCATGATGATGTCATGATGATGATGATGATGATGATATCATGATGATGATGATATCATGATGATGATGATGATATCATGATGATGATGATGATGATATCATGATGATGATGATATCGATGATGATGATATCATGATGATGATATGATGATGGTGATGATATCATGATGATGATATCCTGATGATGATGATATCATGATGATGATATCCTGATGATGATGATATCATGATGATATCATGATGATGATGATGATGATATCATGATGATGATGATATCATGATGATGATGATGATATCATGATGATGATGATGATGATGATGATATCATGATGATGATATGATGATGATGATGATATCATGATGATGATATCCTGATGATGATGATATCATGATGATGATATCCTGATGATGATGATATCATGATGATGATATCCTGATGATGATGATATCATGATGATATCATGATGATGATGATGATGATATCATGATGATGATGATGATATCATGATGATGATGATGATATCATGATGATGATGATGATATCATGATATGATGATGATGATGATATTATGATGATGATATCATGATATGATGATGATGATATTATGATGATATCATGATGATGATATGATGATGATGATGATATCATGATATGATGATGATGATGATATTATGATGATGATATCATGATATGATGATGATGATATTATGATGATATCATGATGATGATATGATGATGATGATGATGATGATATTCTGATGATGATGATATGATGATGATGATGATGATATCATGATGATGATGATGATGATGATGATATCATGATGATGATATCATGATGATGATGATGATATGATGATGATGATGATGATATCATGATGATGATGATATCATGATGATGATGATGATATCATGATGATGATGATATCATGATGATGATGATGATATGATGATGATATCATGATGATGATGATATCATGATGATGATGATATCGATGATGATGATGATGATGATGATGATGATGATGATGATGATATGATGATGATGATATCCTGATGATGATGATATCATGATGATGATATCCTGATGATGATGATATCATGATGATATCATGATGATGATGATGATGATATCATGATGATGATGATGATGATGATATGATGATGATGATGATGATATCATGATGATGATGATATCATGATGATGATGATGATGATGATATCATGATGATGATGATGATGATATCATGATGATGATGATGATATCATGATGATGATGATGATATCATGATGATGATATCATGATGATGATGATGATGATATCATGATGATGATGATGATGATATCATGATGATGATATCATGATGATGATGATATCATGATGATGATATGATGATGATGATATGATGATGATGATATCATGATGATGATATCATGATGATATCATGATGATGATGACGATATCATGATGATGATCATGATGATGATATCATGATGATGATGATATCGATGATGATGATGATGATGATGATATCATGATGATGATATCCTGATGATGATGATATCATGATGATGATATCCTGATGATCATGATATCATGATGATGATATCCTGATGATGATGATATCATGGTGATAATGATGATGATATCATGATGATGATGATATCATGATGATGAAGATGATATCATGATGATGATGATGATATTATGATGATGATGATGATGATGATATCATGATGATGATGATGATGATATCATGATGATGATATCATGATGATGATGATGATATCATGATGATGATGATATCATGATGATGATGATGATGATGATATCATGATGATGATGATGATGATATCATGATGATGATGATGATGATGATGATGATGATAGCATGATGTTGATGATATCGATGATGATATCATGATGATGATATCGATGATGATATCATGATGATGATATCCTGATGATGATGATATCATGATGATGATGATGATGATATCGATGATGATATCATGATGATGATATCGATGATGATATCATGATGATGATATCCTGATGATGATGATATCATGATGATGATGATGATGATGATATCATGATGATGATGATGATGATGATATCATGATGATGATATCATGATGATGATGATGATGATATCATGATGATGATGATATCATGATGATGATGATGATGATGATGATATCATGAAGATGATGATGATGATGATATCATGATGATGATGATGATGATGATATCATGATGATGATATCATGATGATGATATCATGAGGATGATGATGATGATATCAAGATGATGATATCATGATGATGATGATGATGATATCATGATGATGATGATGATGATATCATGATGATGATGATGATGATGATATCATGATGATGATATCATGATGATGATGATATCATGATGATGATGATGATGATATCATGATGATGATGATGATGATATCATGATGATGATATCATGATGATGATGATGATGATATCATGATGATGATGATGATGATGATATCATGATGATGATGATGATGATATCATGATGATGATGATGATGATATCATGATGATGATGATATCATGATGATGATGATATCATGATGATGATGATGATGATGATGATGATATCATGATGATGATGATGATGATGATGATGATGATGATGATATCATGATGATGATATCATGATGATGATATCATGATGATGATGATGATGATGATGATGATGATGATATCATGATGATGATATCATGATGATGATGATGATGATATCATGATGATGATGATGATGATATCATGATGATGATATCATGATGATGATGATATCATGATGATGATGACGATATCATGATGATGATCATGATGATGATATCATGATGATGATGATATCGATGATGATGATGATGATGATATCATGATGATGATATCCTGATGATGATGATATCATGATGATGATATCCTGATGATCATGATATCATGATGATGATATCCTGATGATGATGATATCATGATGATGATATCCTGATGATCATGATATCATGATGATTATATCCTGATGATGATGATATCATGATGATATTATGGTGATAATGATGATGATATCATGATGATGATGATATCATGATGATGAAGATGATATCATGATGATGATATCCTGATGATGATGATATCATGATGATGATATCCTGATGATCATGATATCATGATGATGATATCCTGATGATGATGATATCATGATGATATTATGGTGATAATGATGATGATATCATGATGATGATGATATCATGATGATGAAGATGATATCATGATGATGATGATGATATGATGATGATGATGATATTATGATGATGATATCATGATATAATGATGATGATGATGATATTATGATGATATCATGATGATGATATGATGATGATGATGATATCCTGATGATGATGATATCATGATGATGATGATGATGATGATATCATGATGATGATGATGATGATATCATGATTATTATGATGATGATATCATGATGATGATGATATCATGATGATGATCATGATGATATGATGATGATGATGATGATGATATCATGATGATGATGATATCATGATGATGATGATGATGATGATGATGATATGATGATGATGATATCATGATGATGATGATGATGATGATGATATCATGATGATGATGATGATATCATGATGATGATGATGATATCATGATGATGATATCATGATGATGATGATGATATGATGATGATGATATCATGATGATGATGATATCATGATGATGATGATGATGATATCATGATGATGATGATATCATGATGATGATGATGATGATATCATGATGATGATGATGATGATGATATCATGATGATGATGATGATATGATGATGATGATATCATGATGATGATGATATCATGATGATGATGATGATATGATGATGATGATGATGATATCATGATGATGATATGATGATGATGATGATGATATCATGATGATGATGATGATGATATCATGATGATGATGATATCATGATGATGATGATGATGATATCATGATGATGATGATGATGATATCATGATGATGATGATGATGATATCATGATGATGATGATGATGATGATATCATGATGATGATGATGATGATATGATGATGATGATATCATGATGATGATGATATCATGATGATGATGATATCATGATGATGATGATATCATGATGATGATGATATCATGATGATGATATCATGATGATGATGATGATATTATGATGATGATGATGATATCATGATGATGATGATGATGATATCATGATGATGATATCATGATGATGATGATGATGATGATATCATGATGATGATGATGATGATATCATGATGATGATGATATCATGATGATGATGATGATGATATCATGATGATGATGATGATGATGATATCATGATGATGATGATATCGATGATGATATCATGATGATGATATCGATGATGATATCATGATGATGATATCCTGATGATGATGATATCATGATGATGATGATGATGATATCATGATGATGATATCGATGATGATATCATGATGATGATATCCTGATGATGATGATATCATGATTATGATGATGATGATATCATGATGATGATGATGATGATATCATGATGATGATATCATGATGATGATATCATGATGATGATGATGATGATATCATGATGATGATGATGATATCATGATGATGATGATGATATCATGATATGATGATGATGATGATATTATGATGATGATATCATGATATGATGATGATGATATTATGATGATATCATGATGATGATATGATGATGATGATGATATCATGATATGATGATGATGATGATATTATGATGATGATATCATGATATGATGATGATGATATTATGATGATATCATGATGATGATATGATGATGATGATGATATCATGATATGATGATGATGATGATATTATGATGATATCATGATGATGATATGATGATGATGATGATGATGATGATATCCTGATGATGATGATATGATGATGATGATGATGATATCATGATGATGATGATGATGATGATGATGATGATGATGATATCATGATGATGATGATGATATCATGATGATGATGATGATATGATGATGATGATGATGATATCATGATGATGATGATATCATGATGATGATGATGATATCATGATGATGATGATATCATGATGATGATGATGATATCATGATGATATCATGATGATGATGATATCATGATGATGATGATATCATGATGATGATATCGATGATGATGATGATGATGATGATGATATCATGATGATGATATCCTGATGATGATGATATCATGATGATGATATCCTGATGATGATGATATCATGATGATGATATCCTGATGATGATGATATCATGATGATGTCATGATGATGATGATGATGATGATATCATGATGATGATGATATCATGATGATGATGATATCATGATGATGATGATGATATCATGATGATGATGATGATGATGATGATATCATGATGATGATGATATCGATGATGATGATATCATGATGATGATATGATGATGATGATGATATCATGATGATGATATCCTGATGATGATGATATCATGATGATGATATCCTGATGATGATGATATCATGATGATATCATGATGATGATGATGATGATATCATGATGATGATGATATCATGATGATGATGATGATATCATGATGATGATGATGATGATGATGATATCATGATGATGATATGATGATGATGATGATATCATGATGATGATATCCTGATGATGATGATATCATGATGATGATATCCTGATGATGATGATATCATGATGATGATATCCTGATGATGATGATATCATGATGATATCATGATGATGATGATGATGATATCATGATGATGATGATATCATGATGATGATGATGATATCATGATGATGATGATGATATCATGATGATGATGATGATATCATGATGATGATGATGATATCATGATATGATGATGATGATGATATTATGATGATGATATCATGATATGATGATGATGATGATATTATGATGATATCATGATGATGATATGATGATGATGATGATGATATCCTGATGATGATGATATGATGATGATGATGATGATATCATGATGATGATGATGATGATGATGATGATGATATCATGATGATGATGATGATATCATGATGATGATGATGATATGATGATGATGATGATGATATCATGATGATGATGATATCATGATGATGATGATGATATCATGATGATGATGATATCATGATGATGATGATGATATGATGATGATATCATGATGATGATGATATCATGATGATGATGATATCATGATGATGATGATATCGATGATGATGATGATGATGATGATATGATGATGATGATATCCTGATGATGATGATATCATGATGATGATATCCTGATGATGATGATATCATGATGATATCATGATGATGATGATGATATCATGATGATGATGATGATGATATGATGATGATGATGATGATATCATGATGATGATGATATCATGATGATGATGATGATGATGATATCATGATGATGATGATGATGTTGATGATGATGATGATATCATCATGATGATGATGATTATATCATGATGATGATGATGATGATATCATGATGATGATGATGATGATATCATGATGATGATGATGATGATATCATGATGATGATGATGTTGATGATGATGATGATATCATCATGATGATGATGATATCATCATGATGATGATGATTATATCATGATGATGATGATGATGATATCATGATGATGATGATGATGATATCATGATGATGATGATGATGATATCATGATGATGATGATATCATGATGAAATCATGATGATGATGATGATATCATGATGATGATGATATCATGATGATGATGATATCATGATGATGATGATATCATGATGATGATATCGATGATGATGATGATGATGATGATATCATGATGATGATATCCTGATGATGATGATATCATGATGATGATATCCTGATGATGATGATATCATGATGATGATATCCTGATGATGATGATATCATGATGATATCATGATGATGATGATGATATCATGATGATGATGATATCATGATGATGATGATGATATCATGATGATGATGATGATGATGATATCATGATGATGATGATGATATCGATGATGATGATGATGATGATGATGATGATGATGATGATGATATCATGATGATGATATGATGATGATGATGATATCATGATGATGATATCCTGATGATGATGATATCATGATGATGATATCCTGATGATGATGATATCATGATGATGATATCCTGATGATGATGATATCATGATGATATCATGATGATGATGATGATGATATCATGATGATGATGATATCATGATGATGATATCCTGATGATGATGATATCATGATGATGATATCCTGATGATGATGATATCATGATGATGATATCCTGATGATGATGATATAATGATGATATCATGATGATGATGATGATGATATCATGATGATGATGATATCATGATGATGATGATGATATCATGATGATGATGATGATATCATGATGATGATGATGATATCATGATATGATGATGATGATATTATGATGATGATATCATGATATGATGATGATGATATTATGATGATAACAAGATGATGATATGATGATGATGATGATATCCTGATGATGATGATATCATGATGATGATGATGATATCATGATGATGATGATGATGATGATGATATCATGATGATGATGATATCATGATGATGATGATATCATGATGATGATGATATCATGATATCATGATGATGATGATGATGATGATGATGATGATGATATCATCATGATGATGATGATGATATCATCATGATGATGATGATGATATCATGATGATGATGATATCATGATGATGATGATATCATGATGATGATGATATCATGATGATGATGATATCATGATGATGATGATGATATCATGATGATGATGATGATGATATCATGATGATGATATCATGATGATGATATCATGATGATGATGATGATGATGATATCATGATGATGATATCATGATGATGATGATGATGATGATATGATGATGATGATGATGATGATATCATGATGATGATATCATGATGATGATATCATGAGGATGATGATGATGATATCAAGATGATGATATCATGATGATGATGATGATGATATCATGATGATGATGATGATGATATCATGATGATGATGATGATGATGATGATATCATGATGATGATATCATGATGATGATGATATCATGATGATGATGATGATGATATCATGATGATGATGATGATGATATCATGATGATGATATCATGATGATGATATCATGATGATGATGATGATATCATGATGATGATGATGATGATGATATCATGGTGATGATATCATGATGATGATATCATGATGATGATGATGATGATATCATGATGATGATGATGATGATATCATGATGATGATGATATCATGATGATGATGATGGTGATGATATCATGATGATGATGATGATGATATCATGATGATGATGATGATGATATCATGATGATGATATCATGATGATGATGATGATGATGATATCATGATGATGATGATATCATGATGATGATGATGATGATGATATCATGATGATGATGATGATGATATCATGATGATGATGATGATATCATGATGATGATATCATGATGATGATGATGATGATATCATGATGATGATGATGATGATATCATGATGATGATATCATGATGATGATGATATCATGATGATGATATCATGATGATGATATCATGATGATGATATCATGATGATATCATGATGATGATGACGATATCATGATGATGATCATGATGATCATGATATCATGATGATGATATCCTGATGATGATGATATCATGGTGATAATGATGATGATATCATGATGATGATGATATCATGATGATGAAGATGATATCATGATGATGATGATGATATTATGATGATGATGATGATGATATCATGATGATGATGATGATGATATCATGATGATGATATCATGATGATGATGATGATGATATCATGATGAAGATGATGATATCATGATGATGATGATATCATGATGATGATGATGATGATGATATCATGATGATGATGATGATGATATCATGATGATGATGATGATGATAGCATGATGTTGATGATATCGATGATGATATCATGATGATGATATCGATGATGATATCATGATGATGATATCCTGATGATGATGATATCATGATGATGATGATGATGATATCGATGATGATATCATGATGATGATATCGATGATGATATCATGATGATGATATCCTGATGATGATGATATCATGATGATGATGATGATGATATCATGATGATGATGATGATGATGATATCATGATGATGATATCATGATGATGATGATGATGATATCATGATGATGATGATATCATGATGATGATGATGATGATGATGATATCATGAAGATGATGATGATGATGATATCATGATGATGATGATGATGATATCATGATGATGATATCATGATGATGATATCATGAGGATGATGATGATGATATCAAGATGATGATATCATGATGATGATGATGATGATATCATGATGATGATGATGATGATATCATGATGATGATGATGATGATGATATCATGATGATGATATCATGATGATGATGATATCATGATGATGATGATGATGATATCATGATGATGATGATGATGATATCATGATGATGATATCATGATGATGATATCATGATGATGATGATGATGATATCATGATGATGATGATGATGATATCATGATGATGATGATGATGATATCATGATGATGATGATGATGATATCATGATGATGATGATGATGATATCATGATGATGATGATGATGATATCATGATGATGATGATATCATGATGATGATGATGATGATGATGATATCATGATGATGATGATGATGATATCATGATGATGATGATGATGATGATGATGATGATATCATGATGATGATATCATGATGATGATATGATGATGATGATGATGATGATGATGATGATATCATGATGATGATGATGATGATGATGATGATATCATGATGATGATGATGATGATGATGATGATATCATGATGATGATATCATGATGATGATGATGATGATGATGATGATGATGATGATGATGATATCATGATGATGATATCATGATGATGATGATGATGATATCATGATGATGATGATGATATCATGATGATGATATCATGATGATGATGATATCATGATGATGATGACGATATCATGATGATGATCATGATGATGATATCATGATGATGATGATATCGATGATGATGATGATGATGATATCATGATGATGATATCCTGATGATGATGATATCATGATGATGATATCCTGATGATCATGATATCATGATGATGATATCCTGATGATCATGATATCATGATGATGATATCCTGATGATGATGATATCATGATGATATTATGGTGATAATGATGATGATATCATGATGATGATGATATCATGATGATGAAGATGATATCATGATGATGATATCCTGATGATGATGATATCATGATGATGATATCCTGATGATCATGATATCATGATGATGATATCCTGATGATGATGATATCATGATGATATTATGGTGATAATGATGATGATATCATGATGATGATGATATCATGATGATGAAGATGATATCATGATGATGATGATGATATGATGATGATGATGATATTATGATGATGATATCATGATATAATGATGATGATGATGATATTATGATGATATCATGATGATGATATGATGATGATGATGATATCCTGATGATGATGATATCATGATGATGATGATGATGATATCATGATGATGATGATGATATCATGATGATTATGATGATGATATCATGATGATGATGATATCATGATGATGATGATGATGATATGATGATGATGATGATGATGATATCATGATGATGATGATATCATGATGATGATGATGATGATGATGATGATATGATGATGATGATATCATGATGATGATGATGATGATGATATGATGATGATGATGATGATGATATAATGATGATGATGATGATATGATGATATCATGATGATGATGATGATATGATGATGATGATATCATGATGATGATGATATCATGATGATGATGATGATGATATCATGATGATGATGATATCATGATGATGATGATGATGATATCATGATGATGATGATGATGATGATATCATGATGATGATGATGATATGATGATGATGATATCATGATGATGATGATATCATGATGATGATGATGATATGATGATGATGATGATGATGATGATGATATCATGATGATGATGATGATGATATCATGATGATGATGATATCATGATGATGATGATGATGATATCATGATGATGATGATGATGATATCATGATGATGATGATGATGATATCATGATGATGATGATGATGATGATATCATGATGATGATGATGATGATATGATGATGATGATATCATGATGATGATGATATCATGATGATGATGATATCATGATGATGATGATATCATGATGATGATATCATGATGATGATGATGATATTATGATGATGATGATGATATCATGATGATGATGATGATGATATCATGATGATGATATCATGATGATGATGATGATGATATCATGATGATGATGATGATGATATCATGATGATGATGATATCATGATGATGATGATGATGATATCATGATGATGATGATGATGATGATATCATGATGATGATGATGATGATATCATGATGATGATATCGATGATGATATCATGATGATGATATCCTGATGATGATGATATCATGATGATGATGATGATGATATCATGATGATGATATCGATGATGATATCATGATGATGATATCCTGATGATGATGATATCATGATTATGATGATGATGATATCATGATGATGATGATGAAGATATCATGATGATGATGATATCATGATGATGATGATGATGATGATATCATGAAGATGATGATGATGATGATATCATGATGATGATGATGATGATGATATCATGATGATGATATCATGATGATGATATCATGATGATGATGATGATGATGATATCATGATGATGATATCATGATGATGATGATGATATCATGATGATGATGATGATGATATCATGATGATGATGATATCATGATGATGATATCATGATGATGATGATATGATGATATGATGATGATGATATGATGATGATGATATCATGAAGATGATGATATCATGATGATGATGATATCATGATGATGATGATGATGATGATGATGATGATATCATGATGATGATGATGATATCATGATGATGATGATGATGATGATGATGATATCATGATGATGATGATGATGATATCATGATGATGATGATGATGATAATGATGATGATATCATGATGATGATGATGATATCATGATGATGATATCATGATGATGATGATGATATCATGATGATGGTAAGATGATGATGATGATGATGATGATATTATGATGATGATATCATGATGATGATGATGATGATATCATGATGATGATGATATCATGATGATGATGATGATGATATGATGATGATGATGATGATGATGATATCATGATGATGATGATATCATGATGATGATGATATCATGATGATGATGATATCGATGATGATGATGATGATGATGATGATGATGATGATGATATCATGATGATGATATCCTGATGATGATGATATCATGATGATGATATCCTGATGATGATGATATCATGATGATGATATCCTGATGATGATGATATCATGATGATATCATGATGATTATGATGATGATATCATGATGATGATGATGATGATGATATGATGATGATGATGATGATGATGATATCATGATGATGATGATATCATGATGATGATGATGATGATGATATCATGATGATGATGATTATGATGATGATATCATGATGATGATGATGATGATGATGATATCATGATGATGATGATGATGATATCATGATGATGATGATGATGATATCATGATGATGATATCATGATGATGATGATGATGATATCATGATGATGATGATGATGATATCATGATGATGATGATGATATCATGATGATGATATCCTGATGATGATGATATCATGATGATGATATCCTGATGATGATGATATCATGATGATGATATCCTGATGATGATGATATCATGATGATATCATGATGATGATGATGATATCATGATGATGATGATGATATCATGATGATATCATGATGATGATGATATCATGATGATGATATCAATGATGATGATGATGATGATGATATCATGATGATGATATCCTGATGATGATGATATCATGATGATGATATCCTGATGATGATGATATCATGATGATGATATCCTGATGATGATGATATCATGATGATGTCATGATGATGATGATGATGATGATATCATGATGATGATGATATCATGATGATGATGATGATATCATGATGATGATGATGATGATATCATGATGATGATGATATCGATGATGATGATATCATGATGATGATATGATGATGGTGATGATATCATGATGATGATATCCTGATGATGATGATATCATGATGATGATATCCTGATGATGATGATATCATGATGATATCATGATGATGATGATGATGATATCATGATGATGATGATATCATGATGATGATGATGATATCATGATGATGATGATGATGATGATGATATCATGATGATGATATGATGATGATGATGATATCATGATGATGATATCCTGATGATGATGATATCATGATGATGATGATGATATCATGATGATGATGATATCATGATGATGATGATGATGATGATATCATGATGATGATGATGATGATATCATGATGATGATGATGATGATGATGATGATGATAGCATGATGTTGATGATATCGATGATGATATCATGATGATGATATCGATGATGATATCATGATGATGATATCCTGATGATGATGATATCATGATGATGATGATGATGATATCGATGATGATATCATGATGATGATATCGATGATGATATCATGATGATGATATCCTGATGATGATGATATCATGATGATGATGATGATGATGATATCATGATGATGATGATGATGATGATATCATGATGATGATATCATGATGATGATGATGATGATATCATGATGATGATGATATCATGATGATGATGATGATGATGATGATATCATGAAGATGATGATGATGATGATATCATGATGATGATGATGATGATGATATCATGATGATGATATCATGATGATGATATCATGAGGATGATGATGATGATATCAAGATGATGATATCATGATGATGATGATGATGATATCATGATGATGATGATGATGATATCATGATGATGATGATGATGATGATATCATGATGATGATATCATGATGATGATGATATCATGATGATGATGATGATGATATCATGATGATGATGATGATGATATCATGATGATGATATCATGATGATGATGATGATGATATCATGATGATGATGATGATGATGATATCATGATGATGATGATGATGATATCATGATGATGATGATGATGATATCATGATGATGATGATATCATGATGATGATGATATCATGATGATGATGATGATGATGATGATGATATCATGATGATGATGATGATGATGATGATGATGATGATGATATCATGATGATGATATCATGATGATGATATCATGATGATGATGATGATGATGATGATGATGATGATATCATGATGATGATATCATGATGATGATGATGATGATATCATGATGATGATGATGATGATATCATGATGATGATATCATGATGATGATGATATCATGATGATGATGACGATATCATGATGATGATCATGATGATGATATCATGATGATGATGATATCGATGATGATGATGATGATGATATCATGATGATGATATCCTGATGATGATGATATCATGATGATGATATCCTGATGATCATGATATCATGATGATGATATCCTGATGATGATGATATCATGATGATGATATCCTGATGATCATGATATCATGATGATGATATCCTGATGATGATGATATCATGATGATATTATGGTGATAATGATGATGATATCATGATGATGATGATATCATGATGATGAAGATGATATCATGATGATGATATCCTGATGATGATGATATCATGATGATGATATCCTGATGATCATGATATCATGATGATGATATCCTGATGATGATGATATCATGATGATATTATGGTGATAATGATGATGATATCATGATGATGATGATATCATGATGATGAAGATGATATCATGATGATGATGATGATATGATGATGATGATGATATTATGATGATGATATCATGATATAATGATGATGATGATGATATTATGATGATATCATGATGATGATATGATGATGATGATGATATCCTGATGATGATGATATCATGATGATGATGATGATGATATCATGATGATGATGATGATATCATGATGATTATGATGATGATATCATGATGATGATGATATCATGATGATGATCATGATGATATGATGATGATGATGATGATATCATGATGATGATGATATCATGATGATGATGATGATGATGATGATGATATGATGATGATGATGATGATATCATGATGATGATGATGATGATGATATCATGATGATGATGATGATATCATGATGATGATGATGATATGATGATGATGATATCATGATGATGATGATGATGATGATATTATGATGATGATATCATGATGATGATATCATGATGATGATGATGATATTATGATAATGATATCATGATGATGATGATGATGATATCATGATGATGATATCATGATGATGATGATGATGATATCATGATGATGATATCATGATGATGATGATGATGATATCATGATGATGATGATGATATCATGATGATGATGATGATGATGATATTATGATGATGATATCATGATGATGATATCATGATGATGATGATGATATTATGATAATGATATCATGATGATGATGATGATGATATCATGATGATGATATCATGATGATGATGATGATGATATCATGATGATGATATCATGATGATGATGATGATATCATGGTGATGATATCATGATGATGATATCATGATGATGATATGATGATGATGATGATGATGATATCATGATGATGATATCATGATGATGATATCATGATGATGATGATGATATCATGGTGATGATATCATGATGATGATATCATGATGATGATATGATGATGATGATGATGATGATGATGATATCATGATGATGATATCATGATGATGATATCATGATGATGATATCATGATGATGATGATGATGATGATATCATGATGATGATATCATGATGATGATGATGATATCATGGTGATGATATCATGATGATGATATCATGATGATGATATGATGATGATGATGATGATGATGATGATATCATGATGATGATATCATGATGATGATATCATGATGATGATATCATGATGATGATGATGATGATGATATCATGATGATGATATCATGATGATGATGATGATGATGATGATATCATGATGATGATATCATGATGATGATATCATGATGATGATATCATGATGATGATGATGATGATGATGATATCATGATGATGATATCATGATGATGATGATGATGATGATGATGATATCATGATGATGATATCATGATGATGATATCATGATGATGATGATATCATGATGATGATGATGATGATATCATGATGATGATGATGATGATATCATGATGATGATGATGATGATATCATGATGATGATGATGATATCATGATGATGATATCATGATGATGATGATGATGATGATGATATCATGATGATGATGATATCTATGATGATGATGATGATGATGATATCATGATGATGATATCCTGATGATGATGATATCATGATGATGATATCCTGATGATGATGATATCATGATGATGATATCATTATGATGATGATATCATGATGATATCATGATGATGATGATGATGATGATATCGTAATGATGATGATGATATCATGATATGATGATGATGATATTATGATGATGATATCATGATATGATGATGATGATGATGATGATATTATGATGATATCATGATGATGATATGATGATGATGATGATATCCTGATGATGATGATATCATGATGATGATGATGATATCATGATGATGATGATGATGATATGATGATGATGATGATGATGATGATGATATCATGATGATGATGATATCATGATGATGATGATATAATGATGATGATGATGATATGATGATGATGATGATGATGATATCATGATGATGATGATGATATCATGATGATGATGATATCATGATGATGATGATATCATGATGATGATGATGATGATGATGACATGATGATGATATGATGATGATGATGATGATGATGATATCATGATGATGATATCATGATGATGATGATATCATGATGATGATTATATCATGATGATGATGATGATGATATTATGATGATGATGATGATATCATGATGATGATGATGATGATGATGATATCATGATGATGATGATGATGATGATGATATCATGATGATGATGATGATGATGATATCATGATGATGATATCATGATGATGATATCATGATGATGATATCATGATGATATCATGATGATGATGATGATATCATGATGATGATCATGATGATGATATCATGATGATGATGATATCATGATGATGATGATATCGATGATGATGATGATGATGATATCATGATGATGATATCCTGATGATGATGATATCATGATGATGATATCCTGATGATGATGATATCATGATGATGATATCATGATGATGATGATATCATGATGATGATATCCTGATGATGATGATATCATGATGATGATGATATCATGATGATGATGATATCATGATGATGATGATGATGATGATGATATCATGAGGATGATGATATTGATGATGATATCGATGATGATATCATGATGATGATATCCTGATGATGATGATATCATGATGATGATGATGATGATATCATGATGATGATGATGATGATATCATGATGATGATATCATGATGATGATATCATGATGATGATGATGATATCATGATGATGATGATATCATGATGATGATGATGATGATGATATCATGAAGATGATGATGATGATGATATCATGATGATGATATCATGATGATGATATCATGATGATGATATCATGATGATGATGATGATGATGATGATATCATGATGATGATATCATGATGATGATGATGATGATGATGATGATATGATGATGATGATGATGATGATATCATGATGATGATGATATCATGATGATGATGATGATGATGATGATGATATCATGATGATGATGATGATGATGATGATGATATCATGATGATGATGATGATGATGATATCATGATGATGATGATGATATCATGATGATGATGATGATGATGATGATATCATGATGATGATGATGATGATGATATCATGATGATGATATCATGATGATGATATCATGATGATATCATGATGATGATGATGATATCATGATGATGATCATGATGATGATATCATGATGATGATGATATCATGATGATGATGATATCGATGATGATGATGATGATGATGATATCATGATGATGGTATCCTGATGATGATGATATCATGATGATGATATCCTGATGATGATGATATCATGATGATGATATCCTGATGATGATGATATAATGATGATATCATGATGATGATGATGATGATATCATGATGATGATGATATCATGATGATGATGATATCGATGATGATGATGATGATGATGATGATGATGATGATATCATGATGATGATGATGATATCATGATGATGATATCCTGATGATGATGATATCATGATGATGATATCCTGATGATGATGATATCATGATGATGATATCCTGATGATGATATCATGATGATGATATCATGATGATGATATCATGATGATGATATCATGATGATGATGATATCATGATGATGATATCCTGATGATGATGATATCATGATGATGATGATATCATGATGATGATGATATCATGATGATGATGATGATGATGATGATATCATGAGGATGATGATATTGATGATGATATCGATGATGATATCATGATGATGATATCCTGATGATGATGATATCATGATGATGATGATGATGATATCATGATGATGATGATGATGATATCATGATGATGATGATGATATCATGAAGATGATGATGATGATGATATCATGATGATGATATCATGATGATGATATCATGATGATGATATCATGATGATGATGATGATGATGATGATATCATGATGATGATATCATGATGATGATGATGATGATGATGATGATATGATGATGATGATGATGATGATATCATGATGATGATGATATCATGATGATGATGATGATGATGATATCATGATGATGATGATGATGATGATGATGATATCATGATGATGATGATGATGATGATATCATGATGATGATGATGATGATATCATGATGATGATGATGATGATGATGATGATATCATGATGATGATGATGATGATGATATCATGATGATGATATCATGATGATGATATCATGATGATGATATCATGATGATATCATGATGATGATGATGATATCATGATGATGATCATGATGATGATGATGATGATGATGATATGATGAAGATGATATCATGATGATGATATCCTGATGATGATGATATCATGATGATGATATCCTGATGATCATGATATCATGATGATGATATCCTGATGATGATGATATCATGATGATATTATGGTGATAATGATGATGATATCATGATGATGATGATATCATGATGATGAAGATGATATCATGATGATGATGATGATATGATGATGATGATGATATTATGATGATGATATCATGATATAATGATGATGATGATGATATTATGATGATATCATGATGATGATATGATGATGATGATGATATCCTGATGATGATGATATCATGATGATGATGATGATGATATCATGATGATGATGATGATATCATGATGATTATGATGATGATATCATGATGATGATGATATCATGATGATGATGATATCATGATGATGATCATGATGATATGATGATGATGATGATGATATCATGATGATGATGATATCATGATGATGATGATGATGATGATGATGATATGATGATGATGATATCATGATGATGATGATGATGATGATATCATGATGATGATGATGATATCATGATGATGATGATATGATGATGATGATATCATGATGATGATGATGATGATGATATTATGATGATGATATCATGATGATGATATCATGATGATGATGATGATATTATGATAATGATATCATGATGATGATGATGATGATATCATGATGATGATATCATGATGATGATGATGATGATATCATGATGATGATATCATGATGATGATGATGATGATATCATGATGATGATGATGATATCATGATGATGATGATGATGATGATATTATGATGATGATATCATGATGATGATATCATGATGATGATGATGATATTATGATAATGATATCATGATGATGATGATGATGATATCATGATGATGATATCATGATGATGATGATGATGATATCATGATGATGATATCATGATGATGATGATGATATCATGGTGATGATATCATGATGATGATATCATGATGATGATATGATGATGATGATGATGATGATATCATGATGATGATATCATGATGATGATATCATGATGATGATGATGATATCATGATGATGATATGATGATGATGATGATGATGATGATATCATGATGATGATATCATGATGATGATATCATGATGATGATGATGATGATGATATCATGATGATGATGATGATGATGATATCATGATGATGATATCATGATGATGATGATGATATCATGGTGATGATATCATGATGATGATATCATGATGATGATATGATGATGATGATGATGATGATGATATCATGATGATGATATCATGATGATGATATCATGATGATGATATCATGATGATGATGATGATGATGATATCATGATGATGATATCATGATGATGATGATGATGATGATGATATCATGATGATGATATCATGATGATGATATCATGATGATGATATCATGATGATGATATCATGATGATGATGATGATGATGATGATATCATGATGATGATATCATGATGATGATGATGATGATGATGATGATATCATGATGATGATATCATGATGATGATATCATGATGATGATATCATGATGATGATGATATCATGATGATGATGATGATGATATCATGATGATGATGATGATGATATCATGATGATGATGATGATGATATCATGATGATGATATCATGATGATGATGATGATGATGATGATATCATGATGATGATGATATCTATGATGATGATGATGATATCATGATGATGATATCCTGATGATGATGATATCATGATGATGATATCCTGATGATGATGATATCATGATGATGATATCATGATGATGATGATATCATGATGATATCATGATGATGATGTTGATGATGATATCGTAATGATGATGATGATATCATGATATGATGATGATGATATTATGATGATGATATCATGATATGATGATGATGATGATGATGATATTATGATGATATCATGATGATGATATGATGATGATGATGATATCCTGATGATGATGATATCATGATGATGATGATGATATCATGATGATGATGATGATATGATGATGATGATGATGATGATGATGATATCATGATGATGATGATATCATGATGATGATGATATAATGATGATGATGATGATGATATGATGATGATGATGATGATGATATCATGATGATGATGATGATATCATGATGATGATGATATCATGATGATGATGATATCATGATGATGATGATATCATGATGATGATGATGATGATGATGACATGATGATGATATGATGATGATGATGATGATGATGATGATATCATGATGATGATATCATGATGATGATGATATCATGATGATGATTATATCATGATGATGATGATGATGATATTATGATGATGATGATGATATCATGATGATGATGATGATGATGATGATATCATGATGATGATGATGATGATGATGATATCATGATGATGATGATGATGATGATATCATGATGATGATATCATGATGATGATATCATGATGATGATATCATGATGATGATATCATGATGATATCATGATGATGATGATGATATCATGATGATGATCATGATGATGATATCATGATGATGATGATATCATGATGATGATGATATCGATGATGATGATGATGATGATATCATGATGATGATATCCTGATGATGATGATATCATGATGATGATATCCTGATGATGATGATATCATGATGATGATATCATGATGATGATGATATCATGATGATGATATCCTGATGATGATGATATCATGATGATGATGATATCATGATGATGATGATATCATGATGATGATGATGATGATGATGATATCATGAGGATGATGATATTGATGATGATATCGATGATGATATCATGATGATGATATCCTGATGATGATGATATCATGATGATGATGATGATGATATCATGATGATGATGATGATGATATCATGATGATGATATCATGATGATGATGATGATATCATGATGATGATGATATCATGATGATGATGATGATGATGATATCATGAAGATGATGATGATGATGATATCATGATGATGATATCATGATGATGATATCATGATGATGATATCATGATGATGATGATGATGATGATGATATCATGATGATGATATCATGATGATGATGATGATGATGATGATGATGATGATATGATGATGATGATGATGATGATATCATGATGATGATGATATCATGATGATGATGATGATGATGATGATGATATCATGATGATGATGATGATGATGATGATGATATCATGATGATGATGATGATGATGATATCATGATGATGATGATGATGATATCATGATGATGATGATGATGATGATGATATCATGATGATGATGATGATGATGATATCATGATGATGATATCATGATGATGATATCATGATGATATCATGATGATGATGATGATATCATGATGATGATCATGATGATGATATCATGATGATGATGATATCATGATGATGATGATATCGATGATGATGATGATGATGATGATATCATGATGATGGTATCCTGATGATGATGATATCATGATGATGATATCCTGATGATGATGATATCATGATGATGATATCCTGATGATGATGATATCATGATGATATCATGATGATGATGATGATGATATCATGATGATGATGATATCATGATGATGATGATATCGATGATGATGATGATGATGATGATGATATCATGATGATGATGATGATATCATGATGATGATATCCTGATGATGATGATATCATGATGATGATATCCTGATGATGATATCATGATGATGATATCATGATGATGATATCATGATGATGATGATATCATGATGATGATGATATCATGATGATGATATCCTGATGATGATGATATCATGATGATGATGATATCATGATGATGATGATATCATGATGATGATGATGATGATGATGATATCATGAGGATGATGATATTGATGATGATGTCGATGATGATATCATGATGATGATATCCTGATGATGATGATATCATGATGATGATGATGATGATATCATGATGATGATGATGATGATATCATGATGATGATATCATGATGATGATGATGATATCATGATGATGATGATATCATGATGATGATGATGATGATGATATCATGAAGATGATGATGATGATGATATCATGATGATGATATCATGATGATGATATCATGATGATGATATCATGATGATGATGATGATGATGATGATATCATGATGATGATATCATGATGATGATGATGATGATGATGATGATGATATGATGATGATGATGATGATGATATCATGATGATGATGATATCATGATGATGATGATGATGATGATGATGATATCATGATGATGATGATGATGATGATGATGATATCATGATGATGATGATGATGATGATATCATGATGATGATGATGATGATATCATGATGATGATGATGATGATGATGATGATATCATGATGATGATGATGATGATGATATCATGATGATGATATCATGATGATGATATCATGATGATATCATGATGATGATGATGATATCATGATGATGATCATGATGATGATGATCATGATGATGATATCATGATGATGATGATATCATGATGATGATGATATCGATGATGATGATGATGATGATGATATCATGATGATGGTATCCTGATGATGATGATATCATGATGATGATATCCTGATGATGATGATATCATGATGATGATATCCTGATGATGATGATATCATGATGATATCATGATGATGATGATGATGATATCATGATGATGATGATATTATGATGATATCATGATGATGATATGATGATGATTATGATATCCTGATGATGATGATATCATGATGATGATGATGATATCATGATGATGATGATGATATCATGATGATGATGATGATGATATCATGATGATGATGATGATATCATGATGATGATGATATCATGATGATGATGATGATATGATGATGATGATGATGATGATGATGATATCATGATGATGATGATATCATGATGATGATGATATCATGATGATGATGATGATGATGATGATATCATGATGATGATGATGATGATGATGATGATATCATGATGATGATATCATGATGATGATGATATCATGATGATGATGATATCATGATGATGATGATGATGATATTATGATGATGATGATATCATGATGATGATGATGATGATGATATCATGATGATGATGATGATGATATCATGATGATGATGATGATGATGATATCATGATGATGACGGTGATGATATCATGATGATGATGATGATGATATCATGATGATGATGATGATGATATCATGATGATGATATCATGATGATGATGATGATATCATGATGATGATGATGATATCATGATGATGATGATGATGATGATATCATGATGATGATGATGATATCATGATGATGATATCATGATGATGATGATGATATCATGATGATGATGATGATATCATGATGATGATGATGATGATGATATCATGATGATGATGATGATATCGTGATGATGATGATGATGATATCATGATGATGATGATGATATCATGATGATGATGATGATATCATGATGATGATGATGATGATGATATCATGATGATGATGATATCGATGATGATGATGATGATGATGATGATATCATGATGATGATATCCTGATGATGATGATATCATGATGATGATATCCTGATGATGATGATATCATGATGATGATATCCTGATGATGATGATATCATGATGATATCATGATGATGATGATGATGATATCATGATGATGAAGATGATATCATGATGATGATGATGATGATGATATCCTGATGATGATGATATCATGATGATGATATCCTGATGATGATGATATCATGATGATGATATCCTGATGATGATGATATCATGATGATATCATGATGATGATGATGATGATATCATGATGATGATGATATCATGATGATGATGATATCATGATGATGATGATGATGATATCATGATGATGATGATGATATTATGATGATGATATCATGATATGATGATGATGATGATGATATTATGATGATATCATGATGATGATGATATCATGATGATGATGATGATGATATCATGATGATGATGATGATATTATGATGATGATATCATGATATGATGATGATGATGATGATGATATTATGATGATATCATGATGATGATATGATGATGATGATGACATCCTGATGATGATGATATCATGATGATGATGATGATATCATGATGATGATGATGATATCATGATGATGATGATGATGATATCATGATGATGATGATATCATGATGATGATGATATCATGATGATGATGATGATATGATGATGATGATGATGATATCATGATGATGATGATATCATGATGATGATGATATCATGATGATTATGATGATGATGATGATATCATGATGATGATATCATGATGATGATATCATGATGATGATGATATCATGATGATGATATGATGATGATGATATGATGATGATATCATGATGATGATGATATCGATGATGATATCGATGATGATATCATGATGATGATATCCTGATGATGATGATATCATGATGATGATATCATGATGATGATATCATGATGATGATGATATCATGATGATGATATGATGATGATGATGATGATGATGATATCATGATGATGATGATATCGATGATGATATCGATGATGATATCATGATGATGATATCCTGATGATGATGATATCATGATGATGATTATGATGATATCATGATGATGATATCATGATGATGATATCGATGATGATATCATGATGATGATATCCTGATGATGATGATATCATGATGATGATGATGATGATATCATGATGATGATGATGATGATATCATGATGATGATATCATGATGATGATGATGATGATATCATGATGATGATGATATCATGATGATGATGATGAAGATGATATCATGAAGATGATGATGATGATGATATCATGATGATGATGATGATGATATCATGATGATGATATCATGATGATGATGATGATGATATCATGATGATGATGATGATGATATCATGATGATGATATCATGATGATGATGATGATGATATCATGATGATGATATCATGATGATGATATCATGATGATGATGATGATGATATCATGATGATGATATCATGATGATGATGATGATGATATCATGATGATGATGATGATGATATAATGATGATGATATCATGATGATGATGATGATGATGATGATATGATGATGATGATGATGATGATATCATGATGATGATGATATCATGATGATGATATCATGATGATGATGATGATGATGATATTATGATGATGATGATGATATCATGATGATGATGATGATGATGATATCATGATGATGATGATGATATCATGATGATGATGATGATGATGATATCATGATGATGATGATGATGATATCATGATGATGATATCATGATGATGATGATGATATCATGATGATGATGATGATATCATGATGATGATGATGATGATGATATCATGATGATGATGATATCGATGATGATGATGATGATGATGATATCATGATGATGATATCCTGATGATGATGATATCATGATGATGATATCCTGATGATGATGATATCATGATGATGATATCCTGATGATGATGATATCATGATGATATCATGATGATGATGATGATGATATCATGATGATGATGATATCATGATGATGATGATATCATGATGATGATATGATGATGATGATATGATGATGATATCATGATGATGATGATATCGATGATGATATCGATGATGATATCATGATGATGATATCATGATGATGATATCCTGATGATGATGATATCATGATGATGATATCATGATGATGATATCATGATGATGATATCATGATGATGATGATATCATGATGATGATATGATGATGATGATGATGATGATGATGATATCATGATGATGATGATATCGATGATGATATCGATGATGATATCATGATGATGATATCCTGATGATGATGATATCATGATGATGATTATGATGATATCATGATGATGATATCATGATGATGATATCGATGATGATATCATGATGATGATATCCTGATGATGATGATATCATGATGATGATGATGATGATATCATGATGATGATGATGATGATATCATGATGATGATATCATGATGATGATGATGATGATATCATGATGATGATGATATCATGATGATGATGATGAAGATGATATCATGAAGATGATGATGATGATGATATCATGATGATGATGATGATGATATCATGATGATGATATCATGATGATGATGATGATGATATCATGATGATGATGATGATGATATCATGATGATGATATCATGATGATGATGATGATGATATCATGATGATGATGATGATGATATCATGATGATGATATCATGATGATGATGATGATGATGATGATATGATGATGAGGATGATGATGATGATATCATGATGATGATGATATCATGATGATGATATCATGATGATGATGATGATGATGATATTATGATGATGATGATGATATCATGATGATGATGATGATGATGATATCATGATGATGATGATGATATCATGATGATGATGATGATGATGATATCATGATGATGATGATGATGATATCATGATGATGATATCATGATGATGATGATGATATCATGATGATGATGATGATATCATGATGATGATGATGATGATGATATCATGATGATGATGATATCGATGATGATGATGATGATGATGATATCATGATGATGATATCCTGATGATGATGATATCATGATGATGATATCCTGATGATGATGATATCATGATGATGATATCCTGATGATGATGATATCATGATGATATCATGATGATGATGATGATGATATCATGATGATGATGATATCATGATGATGATGATATCATGATGATGATGATGATGATATCATGATGATGATGATATTATGATGATGATATCATGATATGATGATGATGATAAAATGATGATATCATGATGATGATATCCTGATGATGATGATATCATGATGATGATGATGATGATATCATGATGATGATGATATCGATGATGATATCGATGATGATATCATGATGATGATATCCTGATGATGATGATATCATGATGATGATTATGATGATATCATGATGATGATATCATGATGATGATATCGATGATGATATCATGATGATGATATCCTGATGATGATGATATCATGATGATGATGATGATGATATCATGATGATGATGATGATGATATCATGATGATGATATCATGATGATGATGATGATGATATCATGATGATGATGATATCATGATGATGATGATGAAGATGATATCATGAAGATGATGATGATGATGATATCATGATGATGATGATGATGATATCATGATGATGATATCATGATGATGATGATGATGATATCATGATGATGATGATGATGATATCATGATGATGATATCATGATGATGATGATGATGATATCATGATGATGATGATGATGATATCATGATGATGATATCATGATGATGATGATGATGATGATGATATGATGATGAGGATGATGATGATGATATCATGATGATGATGATATCATGATGATGATATCATGATGATGATGATGATGATGATATTATGATGATGATGATGATATCATGATGATGATGATGATGATGATATCATGATGATGATGATGATATCATGATGATGATGATGATGATGATATCATGATGATGATGATGATGATGATATTATGATGATGATGATGATATCATGATGATGATGATGATGATGATATCATGATGATGATGATGATATCATGATGATGATGATGATGATGATATCATGATGATGATGATGATGATATCATGATGATGATATCATGATGATGATGATGATATCATGATGATGATGATGATATCATGATGATGATGATGATGATGATATCATGATGATGATGATATCGATGATGATGATATCATGATGATGATATCCTGATGATGATGATATCATGATGATGATATCCTGATGATGATGATATCATGATGATGATATCCTGATGATGATGATATCATGATGATATCATGATGATGATGATGATGATATCATGATGATGATGATATCATGATGATGATGATATCATGATGATGATGATGATGATATCATGATGATGATGATGATATTATGATGATGATATCATGATGATGATGATATCATGATGATGATATCGATGATGATATCGATGATGATATCATGATGATGATATCCTGATGATGATGATATCATGATGATGATTATGATGATATCATGATGATGATATCATGATGATGATATCGATGATGATATCATGATGATGATATCCTGATGATGATGATATCATGATGATGATGATGATGATATCATGATGATATCATGATGATGATATCATGATGATGATGATGATGATATCATGATGATGATATCATGATGATGATGATATCATGATGATGATGATGAAGATGATATCATGAAGATGATGATGATGATGATATCATGATGATGATGATGATGATATCATGATGATGATATCATGATGATGATGATGATGATATCATGATGATGATGATGATGATATCATGATGATGATATCATGATGATGATGATGATGATATCATGATGATGATATCATGATGATGATATCATGATGATGATGATGATGATATCATGATGATGATGATGATGATATCATGATGATGATATCATGATGATGATGATGATGATGATATCATGATGATGATGATGATGATATCATGATGATGATATCATGATGATGATATCATGATGATGATGATGATGATATCATGATGATGATGATGATGATATCATGATGATGATATCATGATGATGATGATGATGATGATGATATGATGATGATGATGATGATATCATGATGATGATGATATCATGATGATGATATCATGATGATGATGATGATGATGATATTATGATGATGATGATGATATCATGATGATGATGATGATGATGATATCATGATGATGATGATGATATCATGATGATGATGATGATGATGATATCATGATGATGATGATGATGATATCATGATGATGATATCATGATGATGATGATATCATGATGATGATGATGATATCATGATGATGATGATATCATGATGATGATGATGATGATGATGATATCATGATGATGATGATATCGATGATGATGATGATGATGATGATATCATGATGATGATATCATGATGATGATATCCTGATGATGATGATATCATGATGATGATATCCTGATGATGATGATATCATGATGATATCATGATGATATCATGATGATGATGATGATGATATCATGATGATGATAATATCATGATGATGATGATGATGATATCATGATGATGATGATGATGATATTATGATGATGATATCATGATATGATGATGATGATGATGATATTATGATGATATCATGATGATGATATGATGATGATGATGACATCCTGATGATGATGATATCATGATGATGATGATGATATCATGATGATGATGATGATATCATGATGATGATGATGATGATATCATGATGATGATGATATCATGATGATGATGATATCATGATGATGATGATGATATGATGATGATGATGATGATGATATCATGATGATGATATCATGATGATATCATGATGATGATATCATGATGATATCATGATGATGATATCATGATGATATCATGATGATGATGATATCATGATGATGATATCATGATGATGATGATGATGATGATATAATGATGATGATGATATCGATGATGATATCGATGATGATATCGATGATGATATCGATGATGATATCATGATGATGATATCCTGATGATGATGATATCATGATGATGATGATGATGATATCATGATGATGATATCCTGATGATGATGATATCATGATGATGATGATGATGATATCATGATGACGATATCATGATGATGATGATGATATCATGATGATGATGATATCATGATGATGATGATGATGATGATGATGATGATATCATGAAGATGATGATGATGATGATATCATGATGATGATATCATGATGATGATGATGATGATATCATGATGATGATATCATGATGATGATGATGATGATGATATCATGATGATGATATCCTGATGATGATGATATGATGATGATGATGATATCATGATGATGATGATATCATGATGATGATGATGATGATATCATGATGATGATGATATCGATGATGATATCGATGATGATATCATGATGATGATATCCTGATGATGATGATATCATGATGATGATGATGATGATATCATGATGATGATATATATGATGATATCATGATGATGATATCCTGATGATGATGATATCATGATGATGATGATGATATCATGATGATGATGATGATGATATCATGATGATGATATCATGATGATGATGATGATGATATCATGATGATGATGATATCATGATGATGATGATGATGATGATGATATCATGAAAATGATGATGATGATGATATCATGATGATGATGATGATGATATCATGATGATGATATCATGATGATGATATCATGATGATGATGATGATGATATCATGATGATGATATCATGATGATGATGATGATGATATCATGATGATGATGATGATGATATCATGATGATGATATCATGATGATGATATCATGATGATGATGATGATGATGATGATATCATGATGATGATATCATGATGATGATGATGATGTTATCATGATGATGATGATGATGATATGATGATGATGATGATGATGATGATATCATGATGATGATGATATCATGATGATGATATCATGATGATGATGATATCATGATGATGATGATGATGATGATGATATCATGATGATGATGATGATGATGATATCATGATGATGATGATGATGATGGTGATATCATGATGATGATGATGATGATGATGATGATGATATCATGATGATGATGATGATGATGATATCATGATGATGATATCATGATGATGATATCATGATGATGATATCATGATGATGATATCATGATGATGATGATGATATCATGATGATGATGATGATATCATGATGATGATCATGATGATGATATCATGATGATGATGATATCATGATGATGATGATATCATGATTATGATGATGATGATGATGATATCATGATGATGATATCATGATGATGATGATATCATGATGATGATGATGATGATGATATCATGATGATGATATCCTGATGATGATGATATCATGATGATATCATGATGATGATGATGATATCATGATGATGATGATGATATCATGTTGATGATGATGATATCATGATGATGATGATGATATCATGATATGATGATGATATCATGATGATGATGATATCCTGATGATGATGATATCATGATGATGATGATGATATCATGATGATGATGATGATATCATGATGATGATGATGATGATGATATCATGATGATGATGATATCATGATGATGATGATATCATGATGATGATGATGATATGATGATGATGATATCATGATGATGATGATATCATGATGATGATGATATCATGATGATGATGATGATGATGATATCATGATGATGATGATGATGATGATGATGATGATATCATGATGATGATGATGATGATGATATCATGATGATGATATCATGATGATGATGATATCATGATGATGATGATATCATGATGATGATGATGATGATATTATGATGATGATGATGATATCATGATGATGATGATGATGATGATATCATGATGATGATGATGATGATATCATGATGATGATGATATCATGATGATGATGATGATGATGATGATGATATCATGATGATGATGATATCGATGATGATATCGATGATGATATCATAATGATGATATCCTGATGATGATGATATCATGATGATGATGATGATGATATCATGATGATGATATCGATGATGATATCATGATGATGATATCCTGATGATGATGATATCATGATGATGATGATGATGATATCATGATGATGATGATGATGATATCATGATGATGATATCATGATGATGATGATGATGATGATATCATGATGATGATGATGATGATGATGATATCATGAAGATGATGATGATGATATCATGATGATGATGATGATGATATCATGATGATGATATCATGATGATGATATCATGATGATGATATCATGATGATGATGATATCATGATGATGATATCATGATGATGATGATGATGATATCATGATGATGATGATATCATGATGATGATGATGATGATATCATGATGATGATGATGATGATGATATCATGATGATGATATCATGATGATGATGATGATGATATCATGATGATGATGATGATGATATCATGATGATGATGATGATGATGATGATATCATGATGATGATATCGATGATGATATCATGATGATGATATCCTGATGATGATGATATCATGATGATGATGATGATATCATGATGATGATGATGATGATATCATGATGATGATATCATGATGATGATGATGATGATATCATGATGATGATGATATCATGATGATGATGATGATGATGATGATATCATGAAAATGATGATGATGATGATATCATGATGATGATGATGATGATATCATGATGATGATATCATGATGATGATATCATGATGATGATGATGATGATATCATGATGATGATATCATGATGATGATGATGATGATATCATGATGATGATGATGATGATATCATGATGATGATATCATGATGATGATATCATGATGATGATGATGATGATGATGATATCATGATGATGATATCATGATGATGATGATGATGTTATCATGATGATGATGATGATGATATGATGATGATGATGATGATGATGATGATATCATGATGATGATGATATCATGATGATGATATCATGATGATGATGATATCATGATGATGATGATGATGATGATGATATCATGATGATGATGATGATGATGATATCATGATGATGATGATGATGATGGTGATATCATGATGATGATGATGATGATGATGATGATGATATCATGATGATGATGATGATGATGATATCATGATGATGATATCATGATGATGATATCATGATGATGATATCATGATGATGATATCATGATGATGATGATGATATCATGATGATGATGATGATATCATGATGATGATCATGATGATGATATCATGATGATGATGATATCATGATGATGATGATATCATGATTATGATGATGATGATGATGATATCATGATGATGATGATGATGATGGTGATATCATGATGATGATGATGATGATGATGATGATGATATCATGATGATGATGATGATGATGATATCATGATGATGATATCATGATGATGATATCATGATGATGATATCATGATGATGATATCATGATGATGATGATGATATCATGATGATGATGATGATATCATGATGATGATCATGATGATGATATCATGATGATGATGATATCCTGATGATGATGATATCATGATGATGATGATGATATCATGATGATGATGATGATATCATGATGATGATGATGATGATGATATCATGATGATGATGATATCATGATGATGATGATATCATGATGATGATGATGATATGATGATGATGATATCATGATGATGATGATATCATGATGATGATGATATCATGATGATGATGATATCATGATGATGATGATGATGATGATATCATGATGATGATGATGATGATGATGATGATGATATCATGATGATGATGATGATGATGATATCATGATGATGATATCATGATGATGATGATATCATGATGATGATGATATCATGATGATGATGATGATGATATTATGATGATGATGATGATATCATGATGATGATGATGATGATGATATCATGATGATGATGATGATGATATCATGATGATGATGATATCATGATGATGATGATGATGATGATGATGATATCATGATGATGATGATATCGATGATGATATCGATGATGATATCATAATGATGATATCCTGATGATGATGATATCATGATGATGATGATGATGATATCATGATGATGATATCGATGATGATATCATGATGATGATATCCTGATGATGATGATATCATGATGATGATGATGATGATATCATGATGATGATGATGATGATATCATGATGATGATATCATGATGATGATGATGATGATGATATCATGATGATGATGATGATGATGATGATATCATGAAGATGATGATGATGATATCATGATGATGATGATGATGATATCATGATGATGATATCATGATGATGATATCATGATGATGATATCATGATGATGATGATATCATGATGATGATATCATGATGATGATGATGATGATATCATGATGATGATGATATCATGATGATGATGATGATGATATCATGATGATGATGATGATGATGATATCATGATGATGATATCATGATGATGATGATGATGATATCATGATGATGATGATGATGATGATATCATGATGATGATGATGATGATGATGATATCATGATGATGATGATGATATCATGATGATGATGACGATGATGATGATGATATCATGATGATGATGATGATGATGATGATATCATGATGATGATGATGATGATGATGATGATATCATGATGATGATGATGATGATGATATCATGATGATGATATCATGATGATGATGATATCCTTATGATGATGATATCATGATGATGATGATGATATCATGATGATGATGATGATATCATGATGATGATGATGATGATATCATGATGATGATGATATCATGATGATGATGATATCATGATGATGATGATATCATGATGATGATGATGATGATATGATGATGATGATATCATGATGATGATGATATCATGATGATGATGATATCATGATGATGATGATGATGATGATATCATGATGATGATGATGATATCATGATGATGATGATGATGATGATATCATGATGATGATGATGATGATGATATCATGATGATGATGATGATGATATCATGATGATGATGATGATGATATTATGATGATGATGATGATATCATGATGATGATGATGATGATGATGATATCATGATGATGATGATGATGATATGATGATGATGATGATGATGATGATGATATCATGATGATGATGATATCATGATGATGATGATATCATGATGATGATGATATCGATGATGATGATGATGATGATGATGATGATATCATGATGATGATATCCTGATGATGATGATATCATGATGATGATATCATGATGATGATGATATCATGATGATGATATCCTGATGATGATGATATCATGATGATATCATGATGATGATGATGATGATATCATGATGATGATGATGATGATGATATGATGATGATGATGATGATGATGATATCATGATGATGATGATATCATGATGATGATGATGATGATGATATCATGATGATGATGATTATGATGATGATATCATGATGATGATGATGATGATGATATCATGATGATGATGATGATGATGATGATATCATGATGATGATGATGATGATATCATGATGATGATATCATGATGATGATGATGATGATATCGATGATGATGATGATGATATCATGATGATGATATCCTGATGATGATGATATCATGATGATGATATCCTGATGATGATGATATCATGATGATGATATCATGATGATGATGATATCATGATGATGATATCCTGATGATGATGATGATGATGATGATATCATGATGATGAAGATGATATCATGATGATGATATCCTGATGATGATGATATCATGATGATGATATCCTGATGATCATGATATCATGATGATGATATCCTGATGATGATGATATCATGATGATATTATGGTGATAATGATGATGATATCATGATGATGATGATATCATGATGATGAAGATGATATCATGATGATGATGATGATATGATGATGATGATGATATTATGATGATGATATCATGATATAATGATGATGATGATGATATTATGATGATATGATGATGATGATGATATCCTGATGATGATGATATCATGATGATGATGATGATGATGATATCATGATGATGATGATGATATCATGATGATTATGATGATGATATCATGATGATGATGATATCATGATGATGATCATGATGATATCATGATGATGATGATGATGATGATGATATCATGATGATGATGATGATGATGATATCATGATGATGATATCATGATGATGATGATATCATGATGATGATGATATCATGATGATGATGATGATGATATTATGATGATGATGATGATATCATGATGATGATGATGATGATGATATCATGATGATGATGATGATGATATCATGATGATGATGATATCATGATGATGATGATGATGATGATGATATCATGATGATGATGATATCGATGATGATATCGATGATGATATCATAATGATGATATCCTGATGATGATGATATCATGATGATGATGATGATGATATCATGATGATGATATCGATGATGATATCATGATGATGATATCCTGATGATGATGATATCATGATGATGATGATGATGATATCATGATGATGATGATGATGATATCATGATGATGATATCATGATGATGATGATGATGATGATATCATGATGATGATGATGATGATGATATCATGAAGATGATGATGATGATATCATGATGATGATGATGATGATATCATGATGATGATATCATGATGATGATATCATGATGATGATATCATGATGATGATGATATCATGATGATGATATCATGATGATGATGATGATGATATCATGATGATGATGATATCATGATGATGATGATGATGATATCATGATGATGATGATGATGATATCATGATGATGATGATGATGATGATATCATGATGATGATATCATGATGATGATGATGATGATATCATGATGATGATGATGATGATATCATGATGATGATGATGATGATGATGATATCATGATGATGATGATGATATCATGATGATGATGACGATGATGATGATGATATCATGATGATGATGATGATGATGATGATATCATGATGATGATGATGATGATGATGATGATATCATGATGATGATGATGATGATGATATCATGATGATGATATCATGATGATGATGATATCCTTATGATGATGATATCATGATGATGATGATGATATCATGATGATGATGATGATATCATGATGATGATGATGATGATATCATGATGATGATGATATCATGATGATGATGATATCATGATGATGATGATATCATGATGATGATGATGATATGATGATGATGATATCATGATGATGATGATATCATGATGATGATGATATCATGATGATGATGATGATGATGATATCATGATGATGATGATGATGATGATGATATCATGATGATGATGATGATGATGATATCATGATGATGATGATGATGATGATATCATGATGATGATGATGATGATATCATGATGATGATGATGATGATATTATGATGATGATGATGATATCATGATGATGATGATGATGATGATGATATCATGATGATGATGATGATGATATGATGATGATGATGATGATGATGATGATATCATGATGATGATGATATCATGATGATGATGATATCATGATGATGATGATATCGATGATGATGATGATGATGATGATGATGATATCATGATGATGATATCCTGATGATGATGATATCATGATGATGATATCATGATGATGATGATATCATGATGATGATATCCTGATGATGATGATATCATGATGATATCATGATGATGATGATGATGATATCATGATGATGATGATGATGATGATATGATGATGATGATGATGATGATGATATCATGATGATGATGATATCATGATGATGATGATGATGATGATATCATGATGATGATGATTATGATGATGATATCATGATGATGATGATGATGATGATATCATGATGATGATGATGATGATGATGATATCATGATGATGATGATGATGATATCATGATGATGATATCATGATGATGATGATGATGATATCGATGATGATGATGATGATATCATGATGATGATATCCTGATGATGATGATATCATGATGATGATATCCTGATGATGATGATATCATGATGATGATATCATGATGATGATGATATCATGATGATGATATCCTGATGATGATGATGATGATGATGATATCATGATGATGAAGATGATATCATGATGATGATATCCTGATGATGATGATATCATGATGATGATATCCTGATGATCATGATATCATGATGATGATATCCTGATGATGATGATATCATGATGATATTATGGTGATAATGATGATGATATCATGATGATGATGATATCATGATGATGAAGATGATATCATGATGATGATGATGATATGATGATGATGATGATATTATGATGATGATATCATGATATAATGATGATGATGATGATATTATGATGATATGATGATGATGATGATATCCTGATGATGATGATATCATGATGATGATGATGATGATGATATCATGATGATGATGATGATATCATGATGATTATGATGATGATATCATGATGATGATGATATCATGATGATGATCATGATGATATGATGATGATGATGATGATGATATCATGATGATGATGATATCATGATGATGATGATGATGATGATGATGATATGATGATGATGATATCATGATGATGATGATGATGATGATGATATCATGATGATGATGATGATATCATGATGATGATATCATGATGATGATGATGATATGATGATGATGATATCATGATGATGATGATATCATGATGATGATGATGATGATATCATGATGATGATGATATCATGATGATGATGATGATGATATCATGATGATGATGATGATGATGATATCATGATGATGATGATGATATGATGATGATGATATCATGATGATGATGATATCATGATGATGATGATATCATGATGATGATGATGATATGATGATGATGATGATGATATCATGATGATGATATGATGATGATGATGATGATATCATGATGATGATGATGATGATATCATGATGATGATGATATCATGATGATGATGATGATGATATCATGATGATGATGATGATGATATCATGATGATGATGATGATGATATCATGATGATGATGATGATGATATCATGATGATGATGATGATGATATGATGATGATGATATCATGATGATGATGATATCATGATGATGATGATATCATGATGATGATGATATCATGATGATGATGATATCATGATGATGATGATGATATTATGATGATGATGATGATATCATGATGATGATGATGATGATATCATGATGATGATATCATGATGATGATGATGATGATATCATGATGATGATGATGATGATATCATGATGATGATGATATCATGATGATGATGATATCATGATGATGATGATGATGATATCATGATGATGATGATGATGATGATATCATGATGATGATGATATCGATGATGATATCATGATGATGATATCGATGATGATATCATGATGATGATATCCTGATGATGATGATATCATGATGATGATGATGATGATATCATGATGATGATATCGATGATGATATCATGATGATGATATCCTGATGATGATGATATCATGATTATGATGATGATGATATCATGATGATGATGATGATGATATCATGATGATGATATCATGATGATGATGATGATGATATCATGATGATGATGATGATATCATGATGATGATGATGATATCATGATATGATGATGATGATGATATTATGATGATGATATCATGATATGATGATGATGATATTATGATGATATCATGATGATGATATGATGATGATGATGATATCATGATATGATGATGATGATGATATTATGATGATGATATCATGATATGATGATGATGATATTATGATGATATCATGATGATGATATGATGATGATGATGATATCATGATATGATGATGATGATGATATTATGATGATATCATGATGATGATATGATGATGATGATGATGATGATATCCTGATGATGATGATATGATGATGATGATGATGATATCATGATGATGATGATGATGATGATGATGATGATATCATGATGATGATGATGATATCATGATGATGATGATGATATGATGATGATGATGATGATATCATGATGATGATGATATCATGATGATGATGATGATATCATGATGATGATGATATCATGATGATGATGATGATATGATGATGATATCATGATGATGATGATATCATGATGATGATGATATCGATGATGATGATGATGATGATATGATGATGATGATATCCTGATGATGATGATATCATGATGATGATATCCTGATGATGATGATATCATGATGATATCATGATGATGATGATGATGATATCATGATGATGATGATGATGATATGATGATGATGATGATGATATCATGATGATGATGATATCATGATGATGATGATGATGATGATATCATGATGATGATGATGATGATATCATGATGATGATGATGATATCATGATGATGATATCATGATGATGATGATGATGATATCATGATGATGATGATGATGATGATATCATGATGATGATATCATGATGATGATGATATCATGATGATGATATGATGATGATGATATCATGATGATGATATCATGATGATATCATGATGATGATGACGATATCATGATGATGATCATGATGATGATATCATGATGATGATGATATCGATGATGATGATGATGATGATGATATCATGATGATGATATCCTGATGATGATGATATCATGATGATGATATCCTGATGATCATGATATCATGATGATGATATCCTGATGATCATGATATCATGATGATGATATCCTGATGATGATGATATCATGGTGATAATGATGATGATATCATGATGATGATGATATCATGATGATGAAGATGATATCATGATGATGATGATGATATTATGATGATGATGATGATGATATCATGATGATGATGATGATGATATCATGATGATGATATCATGATGATGATGATATCGATGATGATGATGATGATGATGATGATATCATGATGATGATATCCTGATGATGATGATATCATGATGATGATATCCTGATGATCATGATATCATGATGATGATATCCTGATGATCATGATATCATGATGATGATATCCTGATGATGATGATATCATGGTGATGAAGATGATATCATGATGATGATGATATCATGATGATGATGATATCATGATGATGATGATGATGATATTATGATGATGATGATGATATCATGATGATGATGATGATGATGATATCATGATGATGATGATGATGATATCATGATGATGATGATATCATGATGATGATGATGATGATGATGATGATATCATGATGATGATGATATCGATGATGATATCGATGATGATATCATAATGATGATATCCTGATGATGATGATATCATGATGATGATGATGATGATATCATGATGATGATATCGATGATGATATCATGATGATGATATCCTGATGATGATGATATCATGATGATGATGATGATGATATCATGATGATGATGATGATGATATCATGATGATGATATCATGATGATGATGATGATGATGATATCATGATGATGATGATGATGATGATGATATCATGAAGATGATGATGATGATATCATGATGATGATGATGATGATATCATGATGATGATATCATGATGATGATATCATGATGATGATATCATGATGATGATGATATCATGATGATGATATCATGATGATGATGATGATGATATCATGATGATGATGATATCATGATGATGATGATGATGATATCATGATGATGATGATGATGATGATATCATGATGATGATATCATGATGATGATGATGATGATATCATGATGATGATGATGATGATGATATCATGATGATGATGATGATGATGATGATATCATGATGATGATGATGATATCATGATGATGATGACGATGATGATGATGATATCATGATGATGATGATGATGATGATGATATCATGATGATGATGATGATGATGATGATGATATCATGATGATGATGATGATGATGATATCATGATGATGATATCATGATGATGATGATATCCTTATGATGATGATATCATGATGATGATGATGATATCATGATGATGATGATGATATCATGATGATGATGATGATGATATCATGATGATGATGATATCATGATGATGATGATATCATGATGATGATGATATCATGATGATGATGATGATGATATGATGATGATGATATCATGATGATGATGATATCATGATGATGATGATATCATGATGATGATGATGATGATGATATCATGATGATGATGATGATATCATGATGATGATGATGATGATGATATCATGATGATGATGATGATGATGATATCATGATGATGATGATGATGATATCATGATGATGATGATGATGATATCATGATGATGATGATGATGATATCATGATGATGATGATGATGATATCATGATGATGATGATGATGATATGATGATGATGATATCATGATGATGATGATATCATGATGATGATGATATCATGATGATGATGATATCGATGATGATGATGATGATGATGATGATGATATCATGATGATGATATCCTGATGATGATGATATCATGATGATGATATCATGATGATGATGATATCATGATGATGATATCCTGATGATGATGATATCATGATGATATCATGATGATGATGATGATGATATCATGATGATGATGATGATGATGATATGATGATGATGATGATGATGATGATATCATGATGATGATGATATCATGATGATGATGATGATGATGATATCATGATGATGATGATTATGATGATGATATCATGATGATGATGATGATGATGATATCATGATGATGATGATGATGATGATGATATCATGATGATGATGATGATGATATCATGATGATGATATCATGATGATGATGATGATGATATCGATGATGATGATGATGATATCATGATGATGATATCCTGATGATGATGATATCATGATGATGATATCCTGATGATGATGATATCATGATGATGATATCATGATGATGATGATATCATGATGATGATATCCTGATGATGATGATGATGATGATGATATCATGATGATGAAGATGATATCATGATGATGATATCCTGATGATGATGATATCATGATGATGATATCCTGATGATCATGATATCATGATGATGATATCCTGATGATGATGATATCATGATGATATTATGGTGATAATGATGATGATATCATGATGATGATGATATCATGATGATGAAGATGATATCATGATGATGATGATGATATGATGATGATGATGATATTATGATGATGATATCATGATATAATGATGATGATGATGATATTATGATGATATGATGATGATGATGATATCCTGATGATGATGATATCATGATGATGATGATGATGATGATATCATGATGATGATGATGATATCATGATGATTATGATGATGATATCATGATGATGATGATATCATGATGATGATCATGATGATATCATGATGATGATGATGATGATGATGATATCATGATGATGATGATGATGATGATATCATGATGATGATATCATGATGATGATGATATCATGATGATGATGATATCATGATGATGATGATGATGATATTATGATGATGATGATGATATCATGATGATGATGATGATGATGATATCATGATGATGATGATGATGATATCATGATGATGATGATATCATGATGATGATGATGATGATGATGATATCATGATGATGATGATATCGATGATGATATCGATGATGATATCATAATGATGATATCCTGATGATGATGATATCATGATGATGATGATGATGATATCATGATGATGATATCGATGATGATATCATGATGATGATATCCTGATGATGATGATATCATGATGATGATGATGATGATATCATGATGATGATGATGATGATATCATGATGATGATATCATGATGATGATGATGATGATGATATCATGATGATGATGATGATGATGATATCATGAAGATGATGATGATGATATCATGATGATGATGATGATGATATCATGATGATGATATCATGATGATGATATCATGATGATGATATCATGATGATGATGATATCATGATGATGATATCATGATGATGATGATGATGATATCATGATGATGATGATATCATGATGATGATGATGATGATATCATGATGATGATGATGATGATATCATGATGATGATGATGATGATGATATCATGATGATGATATCATGATGATGATGATGATGATATCATGATGATGATGATGATGATATCATGATGATGATGATGATGATGATGATATCATGATGATGATGATGATATCATGATGATGATGACGATGATGATGATGATATCATGATGATGATGATGATGATGATGATATCATGATGATGATGATGATGATGATGATGATATCATGATGATGATGATGATGATGATATCATGATGATGATATCATGATGATGATGATATCCTTATGATGATGATATCATGATGATGATGATGATATCATGATGATGATGATGATATCATGATGATGATGATGATGATATCATGATGATGATGATATCATGATGATGATGATATCATGATGATGATGATATCATGATGATGATGATGATGATATCATGATGATGATGATATCATGATGATGATGATATCATGATGATGATGATGATGATGATATCATGATGATGATGATGATGATGATGATATCATGATGATGATGATGATGATGATATCATGATGATGATGATGATGATGATATCATGATGATGATGATGATGATATCATGATGATGATGATGATGATATTATGATGATGATGATGATATCATGATGATGATGATGATGATGATGATATCATGATGATGATGATGATGATATGATGATGATGATGATGATGATGATGATATCATGATGATGATGATATCATGATGATGATGATATCATGATGATGATGATATCGATGATGATGATGATGATGATGATGATGATATCATGATGATGATATCCTGATGATGATGATATCATGATGATGATATCATGATGATGATGATATCATGATGATGATATCCTGATGATGATGATATCATGATGATATCATGATGATGATGATGATGATATCATGATGATGATGATGATGATGATATGATGATGATGATGATGATGATGATATCATGATGATGATGATATCATGATGATGATGATGATGATGATATCATGATGATGATGATTATGATGATGATATCATGATGATGATGATGATGATGATATCATGATGATGATGATGATGATGATGATATCATGATGATGATGATGATGATATCATGATGATGATATCATGATGATGATGATGATGATATCGATGATGATGATGATGATATCATGATGATGATATCCTGATGATGATGATATCATGATGATGATATCCTGATGATGATGATATCATGATGATGATATCATGATGATGATGATATCATGATGATGATATCCTGATGATGATGATGATGATGATGATATCATGATGATGAAGATGATATCATGATGATGATATCCTGATGATGATGATATCATGATGATGATATCCTGATGATCATGATATCATGATGATGATATCCTGATGATGATGATATCATGATGATATTATGGTGATAATGATGATGATATCATGATGATGATGATATCATGATGATGAAGATGATATCATGATGATGATGATGATATGATGATGATGATGATATTATGATGATGATATCATGATATAATGATGATGATGATGATATTATGATGATATGATGATGATGATGATATCCTGATGATGATGATATCATGATGATGATGATGATGATGATATCATGATGATGATGATGATATCATGATGATTATGATGATGATATCATGATGATGATGATATCATGATGATGATCATGATGATATGATGATGATGATGATGATGATATCATGATGATGATGATATCATGATGATGATGATGATGATGATGATGATATGATGATGATGATATCATGATGATGATGATGATGATGATGATATCATGATGATGATGATGATATCATGATGATGATATCATGATGATGATGATGATATGATGATGATGATATCATGATGATGATGATATCATGATGATGATGATGATGATATCATGATGATGATGATATCATGATGATGATGATGATGATATCATGATGATGATGATGATGATGATATCATGATGATGATGATGATATGATGATGATGATATCATGATGATGATGATATCATGATGATGATGATATCATGATGATGATGATGATATGATGATGATGATGATGATATCATGATGATGATATGATGATGATGATGATGATATCATGATGATGATGATGATGATATCATGATGATGATGATATCATGATGATGATGATGATGATATCATGATGATGATGATGATGATATCATGATGATGATGATGATGATATCATGATGATGATGATGATGATATCATGATGATGATGATGATGATATGATGATGATGATATCATGATGATGATGATATCATGATGATGATGATATCATGATGATGATGATATCATGATGATGATGATATCATGATGATGATGATGATATTATGATGATGATGATGATATCATGATGATGATGATGATGATATCATGATGATGATATCATGATGATGATGATGATGATATCATGATGATGATGATGATGATATCATGATGATGATGATATCATGATGATGATGATATCATGATGATGATGATGATGATATCATGATGATGATGATGATGATGATATCATGATGATGATGATATCGATGATGATATCATGATGATGATATCGATGATGATATCATGATGATGATATCCTGATGATGATGATATCATGATGATGATGATGATGATATCATGATGATGATATCGATGATGATATCATGATGATGATATCCTGATGATGATGATATCATGATTATGATGATGATGATATCATGATGATGATGATGATGATATCATGATGATGATATCATGATGATGATGATGATGATATCATGATGATGATGATGATATCATGATGATGATGATGATATCATGATATGATGATGATGATGATATTATGATGATGATATCATGATATGATGATGATGATATTATGATGATATCATGATGATGATATGATGATGATGATGATATCATGATATGATGATGATGATGATATTATGATGATGATATCATGATATGATGATGATGATATTATGATGATATCATGATGATGATATGATGATGATGATGATATCATGATATGATGATGATGATGATATTATGATGATATCATGATGATGATATGATGATGATGATGATGATGATATCCTGATGATGATGATATGATGATGATGATGATGATATCATGATGATGATGATGATGATGATGATGATGATATCATGATGATGATGATGATATCATGATGATGATGATGATATGATGATGATGATGATGATATCATGATGATGATGATATCATGATGATGATGATGATATCATGATGATGATGATATCATGATGATGATGATGATATGATGATGATATCATGATGATGATGATATCATGATGATGATGATATCGATGATGATGATGATGATGATATGATGATGATGATATCCTGATGATGATGATATCATGATGATGATATCCTGATGATGATGATATCATGATGATATCATGATGATGATGATGATGATATCATGATGATGATGATGATGATATGATGATGATGATGATGATATCATGATGATGATGATATCATGATGATGATGATGATGATGATATCATGATGATGATGATGATGATATCATGATGATGATGATGATATCATGATGATGATATCATGATGATGATGATGATGATATCATGATGATGATGATGATGATGATATCATGATGATGATATCATGATGATGATGATATCATGATGATGATATGATGATGATGATATCATGATGATGATATCATGATGATATCATGATGATGATGACGATATCATGATGATGATCATGATGATGATATCATGATGATGATGATATCGATGATGATGATGATGATGATGATATCATGATGATGATATCCTGATGATGATGATATCATGATGATGATATCCTGATGATCATGATATCATGATGATGATATCCTGATGATCATGATATCATGATGATGATATCCTGATGATGATGATATCATGGTGATAATGATGATGATATCATGATGATGATGATATCATGATGATGAAGATGATATCATGATGATGATGATGATATTATGATGATGATGATGATGATATCATGATGATGATGATGATGATATCATGATGATGATATCATGATGATGATGATATCGATGATGATGATGATGATGATGATGATATCATGATGATGATATCCTGATGATGATGATATCATGATGATGATATCCTGATGATCATGATATCATGATGATGATATCCTGATGATCATGATATCATGATGATGATATCCTGATGATGATGATATCATGGTGATGAAGATGATATCATGATGATGATGATGATATTATGATGATGATGATGATGATATCATGATGATGATGATGATGATATCATGATGATGATATCATGATGATGATGATGATGATATCATGATGATGATGATGATATCATGATGATGATGATATCATGATGATGATGATGATGATGATATCATGATGATGATGATGATGATATCATGATGATGATGATGATGATGATGATAGCATGATGTTGATGATATCGATGATGATATCATGATGATGATATCGATGATGATATCATGATGATGATATCCTGATGATGATGATATCATGATGATGATGATGATGATATCGATGATGATATCATGATGATGATATCGATGATGATATCATGATGATGATATCCTGATGATGATGATATCATGATGATGATGATGATGATATCATGATGATGATGATGATGATGATATCATGATGATGATATCATGATGATGATGATGATGATATCATGATGATGATGATATCATGATGATGATGATGATGATGATGATATCATGAAGATGATGATGATGATGATATCATGATGATGATGATGATGATGATATCATGATGATGATGTCATGATGATGATATCATGAGGATGATGATGATGATATCAAGATGATGATATCATGATGATGATGATGATGATATCATGATGATGATGATGATGATATCATGATGATGATGATGATATCATGATGATGATATCATGATGATGATGATATCATGATGATGATGATGATGATATCATGATGATGATGATGATGATATCATGATGATGATATCATGATGATGATATCATGATGATGATGATGATGATGATGATGATATCATGATGATGATATCATGATGATGATGATGATGATATCATGATGATGATGATGATGATGATATCATGATGATGATATCATGATGATGATGATATCATGATGATGATGACGATATCATGATGATGATCATGATGATGATATCATGATGATGATGATATCGATGATGATGATGATGATGATATCATGATGATGATATCCTGATGATGATGATATCATGATGATGATATCCTGATGATCATGATATCATGATGATGATATCCTGATGATGATGATATCATGATGATGATATCCTGATGATCATGATATCATGATGATGATATCCTGATGATGATGATATCATGATGATATTATGGTGATAATGATGATGATATCATGATGATGATGATATCATGATGATGAAGATGATATCATGATGATGATATCCTGATGATGATGATATCATGATGATGATATCCTGATGATCATGATATCATGATGATGATATCCTGATGATGATGATATCATGATGATATTATGGTGATAATGATGATGATATCATGATGATGATGATATCATGATGATGAAGATGATATCATGATGATGATGATGATATGATGATGATGATGATATTATGATGATGATATCATGATATAATGATGATGATGATGATATTATGATGATATCATGATGATGATATGATGATGATGATGATATCCTGATGATGATGATATCATGATGATGATGATGATGATGATATCATGATGATGATGATGATATCATGATGATTATGATGATGATATCATGATGATGATGATATCATGATGATGATCATGATGATATGATGATGATGATGATGATATCATGATGATGATGATATCATGATGATGATGATGATGATGATGATGATATGATGATGATGATGATGATATCATGATGATGATGATGATGATGATATCATGATGATGATGATGATATCATGATGATGATGATGATATGATGATGATGATATCATGATGATGATGATGATGATGATATTATGATGATGATATCATGATGATGATATCATGATGATGATGATGATATTATGATAATGATATCATGATGATGATGATGATGATATCATGATGATGATATCATGATGATGATGATGATGATATCATGATGATGATATCATGATGATGATGATGATGATATCATGATGATGATGATGATATCATGATGATGATGATGATGATGATATTATGATGATGATATCATGATGATGATATCATGATGATGATGATATTATGATAATGATATCATGATGATGATGATGATGATATCATGATGATGATATCATGATGATGATGATGATGATATCATGATGATGATATCATGATGATGATGATGATATCATGGTGATGATATCATGATGATGATATCATGATGATGATATGATGATGATGATGATGATGATGATATCATGATGATGATATCATGATGATGATATCATGATGATGATGATGATATCATGGTGATGATATCATGATGATGATATCATGATGATGATATGATGATGATGATGATGATGATGATATCATGATGATGATATCATGATGATGATATCATGATGATGATATCATGATGATGATGATGATGATGATATCATGATGATGATATCATGATGATGATGATGATATCATGGTGATGATATCATGATGATGATATCATGATGATGATATGATGATGATGATGATGATGATGATGATATCATGATGATGATATCATGATGATGATATCATGATGATGATGATGATGATGATATCATGATGATGATATCATGATGATGATGATGATGATGATGATATCATGATGATGATATCATGATGATGATATCATGATGATGATATCATGATGATGATGATGATGATGATGATATCATGATGATGATATCATGATGATGATGATGATGATGATGATATCATGATGATGATATCATGATGATGATATCATGATGATGATATCATGATGATGATGATATCATGATGATGATGATGATGATATCATGATGATGATGATGATGATATCATGATGATGATGATGATATCATGATGATGATATCATGATGATGATGATGATGATGATGATATCATGATGATGATGATATCTATGATGATGATGATGATGATGATATCATGATGATGATATCCTGATGATGATGATATCATGATGATGATATCCTGATGATGATGATATCATGATGATGATATCATTATGATGATGATATCATGATGATATCATGATGATGATGATGATGATGATATCGTAATGATGATGATGATATCATGATATGATGATGATGATATTATGATGATGATATCATGATATGATGATGATGATGATGATGATATTATGATGATATCATGATGATGATATGATGATGATGATGATATCCTGATGATGATGATATCATGATGATGATGATGATATCATGATGATGATGATGATGATATGATGATGATGATGATGATGATGATGATATCATGATGATGATGATATCATGATGATGATGATATAATGATGATGATGATGATATGATGATGATGATGATGATGATATCATGATGATGATGATGATATCATGATGATGATGATATCATGATGATGATGATATCATGATGATGATGATATCATGATGATGATGATGATGATGATGACATGATGATGATATGATGATGATGATGATGATGATGATATCATGATGATGATATCATGATGATGATGATATCATGATGATGATTATATCATGATGATGATGATGATGATATTATGATGATGATGATGATATCATGATGATGATGATGATGATGATGATATCATGATGATGATGATGATGATATCATGATGATGATGATGATGATGATATCATGATGATGATATCATGATGATGATATCATGATGATGATATCATGATGATATCATGATGATGATGATGATATCATGATGATGATCATGATGATGATATCATGATGATGATGATATCATGATGATGATGATATCGATGATGATGATGATGATGATATCATGATGATGATATCCTGATGATGATGATATCATGATGATGATATCCTGATGATGATGATATCATGATGATGATATCATGATGATGATGATATCATGATGATGATATCCTGATGATGATGATATCATGATGATGATGATATCATGATGATGATGATATCATGATGATGATGATGATGATGATGATATCATGAGGATGATGATATTGATGATGATATCGATGATGATATCATGATGATGATATCCTGATGATGATGATATCATGATGATGATGATGATGATATCATGATGATGATGATGATGATATCATGATGATGATATCATGATGATGATGATATCATGATGATGATGATGATGATGATATCATGAAGATGATGATGATGATGATATCATGATGATGATATCATGATGATGATATCATGATGATGATATCATGATGATGATGATGATGATGATGATATCATGATGATGATATCATGATGATGATGATGATGATGATGATGATGATATGATGATGATGATGATGATGATATGATGATGATGATGATGATGATATCATGATGATGATGATGATGATGATGATGATGATATCATGATGATGATGATGATGATGATATCATGATGATGATGATGATATCATGATGATGATGATGATGATGATGATATCATGATGATGATGATGATGATGATATCATGATGATGATATCATGATGATGATATCATGATGATATCATGATGATGATGATGATATCATGATGATGATCATGATGATGATATCATGATGATGATGATATCATGATGATGATGATATCGATGATGATGATGATGATGATGATATCATGATGATGGTATCCTGATGATGATGATATCATGATGATGATATCCTGATGATGATGATATCATGATGATGATATCCTGATGATGATGATATAATGATGATATCATGATGATGATGATGATGATATCATGATGATGATGATATCATGATGATGATGATATCGATGATGATGATGATGATGATGATGATGATATCATGATGATGATGATGATATCATGATGATGATATCCTGATGATGATGATATCATGATGATGATATCCTGATGATGATGATATCCTGATGATGATATCCTGATGATGATATCATGATGATGATATCATGATGATGATATCATGATGATGATGATATCATGATGATGATATCCTGATGATGATGATATCATGATGATGATGATATCATGATGATGATGATATCATGATGATGATGATGATGATGATGATATCATGAGGATGATGATATTGATGATGATATCGATGATGATATCATGATGATGATATCCTGATGATGATGATATCATGATGATGATGATGATGATATCATGATGATGATGATGATGATATCATGATGATGATATCATGATGATGATGATGATATCATGATGATGATGATATCATGATGATGATGATGATGATGATATCATGAAGATGATGATGATGATGATATCATGATGATGATATCATGATGATGATATCATGATGATGATATCGTAATGATGATGATGATATCATGATATGATGATGATGATATTATGATGATGATATCATGATATGATGATGATGATGATGATGATATTATGATGATATCATGATGATGATATGATGATGATGATGATATCCTGATGATGATGATATCATGATGATGATGATGATATCATGATGATGATGATGATGATATGATGATGATGATGATGATGATGATGATATCATGATGATGATGATATCATGATGATGATGATATAATGATGATGATGATGATATGATGATGATGATGATATCATGATGATGATGATGATATCATGATGATGATGATATCATGATGATGATGATATCATGATGATGATGATGATGATGATGACATGATGATGATATGATGATGATGATGATGATGATGATATCATGATGATGATATCATGATGATGATGATATCATGATGATGATTATATCATGATGATGATGATGATGATATTATGATGATGATGATGATATCATGATGATGATGATGATGATGATGATATCATGATGATGATGATGATGATATCATGATGATGATGATATCATGATGATGATTATATCATGATGATGATGATGATGATATTATGATGATGATGATGATATCATGATGATGATGATGATGATGATGATATCATGATGATGATGATGATGATATCATGATGATGATGATGATGATGATATCATGATGATGATATCATGATGATGATATCATGATGATGATATCATGATGATATCATGATGATGATGATGATATCATGATGATGATCATGATGATGATATCATGATGATGATGATATCATGATGATGATGATATCGATGATGATGATGATGATGATATCATGATGATGATATCCTGATGATGATGATATCATGATGATGATATCCTGATGATGATGATATCATGATGATGATATCATGATGATGATGATATCATGATGATGATATCCTGATGATGATGATATCATGATGATGATGATATCATGATGATGATGATATCATGATGATGATGATGATGATGATGATATCATGAGGATGATGATATTGATGATGATATCGATGATGATATCATGATGATGATATCCTGATGATGATGATATCATGATGATGATGATGATGATATCATGATGATGATGATGATGATATCATGATGATGATATCATGATGATGATGATGATATCATGATGATGATGATATCATGATGATGATGATGATGATGATATCATGAAGATGATGATGATGATGATATCATGATGATGATATCATGATGATGATATCATGATGATGATGATGATGATGATGATATCATGATGATGATATCATGATGATGATGATGATGATGATGATGATATGATGATGATGATGATGATGATATCATGATGATGATGATGATGATGATGATGATATCATGATGATGATGATGATGATGATGATATCATGATGATGATGATGATGATGATATCATGATGATGATGATGATATCATGATGATGATGATGATGATGATGATATCATGATGATGATGATGATGATGATATCATGATGATGATATCATGATGATGATATCATGATGATATCATGATGATGATGATGATATCATGATGATGATCATGATGATGATATCATGATGATGATGATATCATGATGATGATGATATCGATGATGATGATGATGATGATGATATCATGATGATGGTATCCTGATGATGATGATATCATGATGATGATATCCTGATGATGATGATATCATGATGATGATATCCTGATGATGATGATATAATGATGATATCATGATGATGATGATGATGATATCATGATGATGATGATATCATGATGATGATGATATCGATGATGATGATGATGATGATGATGATGATATCATGATGATGATGATGATATCATGATGATGATATCCTGATGATGATGATATCATGATGATGATATCCTGATGATGATGATATCATGATGATGATGATATCATGATGATGATGATATCATGATGATGATGATGATGATGATGATATCATGAGGATGATGATATTGATGATGATATCGATGATGATATCATGATGATGATATCCTGATGATGATGATATCATGATGATGATGATGATGATATCATGATGATGATGATGATGATATCATGATGATGATATCATGATGATGATGATGATATCATGATGATGATGATATCATGATGATGATGATGATGATGATATCATGAAGATGATGATGATGATGATATCATGATGATGATATCATGATGATGATATCATGATGATGATATCATGATGATGATATCATGATGATGATGATGATGATGATGATATCATGATGATGATATCATGATGATGATGATGATGATGATGATGATATGATGATGATGATGATGATGATGATATCATGATGATGATGATATCATGATGATGATGATGATGATGATGATGATATCATGATGATGATGATGATGATGATGATGATATCATGATGATGATGATGATGATGATATCATGATGATGATGATGATGATATCATGATGATGATGATGATGATGATGATGATATCATGATGATGATGATGATGATGATATCATGATGATGATATCATGATGATGATATCATGATGATATCATGATGATGATGATGATATCATGATGATGATCATGATGATGATGATGATGATGATGATGATATGATGAAGATGATATCATGATGATGATATCCTGATGATGATGATATCATGATGATGATATCCTGATGATCATGATATCATGATGATGATATCCTGATGATGATGATATCATGATGATATTATGGTGATAATGATGATGATATCATGATGATGATGATATCATGATGATGAAGATGATATCATGATGATGATGATGATATGATGATGATGATGATATTATGATGATGATATCATGATATAATGATGATGATGATGATATTATGATGATATCATGATGATGATATGATGATGATGATGATATCCTGATGATGATGATATCATGATGATGATGATGATGATATCATGATGATGATGATGATATCATGATGATTATGATGATGATATCATGATGATGATGATATCATGATGATGATCATGATGATATGATGATGATGATGATGATGATATCATGATGATGATGATATCATGATGATGATGATGATGATGATGATGATATGATGATGATGATGATATCATGATGATGATGATGATGATGATATCATGATGATGATGATGATATCATGATGATGATGATGATATGATGATGATGATATCATGATGATGATGATGATGATGATATTATGATGATGATATCATGATGATGATATCATGATGATGATGATGATATTATGATAATGATATCATGATGATGATGATGATGATATCATGATGATGATATCATGATGATGATGATGATGATATCATGATGATGATATCATGATGATGATGATGATGATATCATGATGATGATGATGATATCATGATGATGATGATGATGATGATATTATGATGATGATATCATGATGATGATATCATGATGATGATGATGATATTATGATAATGATATCATGATGATGATGATGATGATATCATGATGATGATATCATGATGATGATGATGATGATATCATGATGATGATATCATGATGATGATGATGATATCATGGTGATGATATCATGATGATGATATCATGATGATGATATGATGATGATGATGATGATGATGATGATATCATGATGATGATATCATGATGATGATATCATGATGATGATATCATGATGATGATGATGATATCATGGTGATGATATCATGATGATGATATCATGATGATGATATGATGATGATGATGATGATGATGATGATATCATGATGATGATATCATGATGATGATATCATGATGATGATATCATGATGATGATGATGATGATGATATCATGATGATGATATCATGATGATGATGATGATATCATGGTGATGATATCATGATGATGATATCATGATGATGATATGATGATGATGATGATGATGATGATATCATGATGATGATATCATGATGATGATATCATGATGATGATATCATGATGATGATGATGATGATGATATCATGATGATGATATCATGATGATGATGATGATGATGATGATATCATGATGATGATATCATGATGATGATATCATGATGATGATATCATGATGATGATGATGATGATGATGATATCATGATGATGATATCATGATGATGATGATGATGATGATGATGATATCATGATGATGATATCATGATGATGATATCATGATGATGATATCATGATGATGATGATATCATGATGATGATGATGATGATATCATGATGATGATGATGATGATATCATGATGATGATGATGATATCATGATGATGATATCATGATGATGATGATGATGATGATGATATCATGATGATGATGATATCTATGATGATGATGATGATGATGATATCATGATGATGATATCCTGATGATGATGATATCATGATGATGATATCCTGATGATGATGATATCATGATGATGATATCATGATGATGATATCATGATGATGATGATATCATGATGATATCATGATGATGATGATGATGATGATATCGTAATGATGATGATGATATCATGATATGATGATGATGATATTATGATGATGATATCATGATATGATGATGATGATGATGATGATATTATGATGATATCATGATGATGATATGATGATGATGATGATATCCTGATGATGATGATATCATGATGATGATGATGATATCATGATGATGATGATGATATGATGATGATGATGATGATGATGATGATATCATGATGATGATGATATCATGATGATGATGATATAATGATGATGATGATGATGATATGATGATGATGATGATGATGATATCATGATGATGATGATGATATCATGATGATGATGATATCATGATGATGATGATATCATGATGATGATGATATCATGATGATGATGATGATGATGATGACATGATGATGATATGATGATGATGATGATGATGATGATGATATCATGATGATGATATCATGATGATGATGATATCATGATGATGATTATATCATGATGATGATGATGATGATATTATGATGATGATGATGATATCATGATGATGATGATGATGATGATGATATCATGATGATGATGATGATGATGATGATATCATGATGATGATGATGATGATGATATCATGATGATGATATCATGATGATGATATCATGATGATGATATCATGATGATATCATGATGATGATATCATGATGATGATCATGATGATGATATCATGATGATGATGATATCATGATGATGATGATATCGATGATGATGATGATGATGATATCATGATGATGATATCCTGATGATGATGATGTCATGATGATGATATCCTGATGATGATGATATCATGATGATGATATCATGATGATGATGATATCATGATGATGATATCCTGATGATGATGATATCATGATGATGATGATATCATGATGATGATGATATCATGATGATGATGATGATGATGATGATATCATGAGGATGATGATATTGATGATGATATCGATGATGATATCATGATGATGATATCCTGATGATGATGATATCATGATGATGATGATGATGATATCATGATGATGATGATGATGATATCATGATGATGATATCATGATGATGATGATGATATCATGATGATGATGATATCATGATGATGATGATGATGATGATATCATGAAGATGATGATGATGATGATATCATGATGATGATATCATGATGATGATATCATGATGATGATATCATGATGATGATGATGATGATGATGATATCATGATGATGATATCATGATGATGATGATGATGATGATGATGATGATATGATGATGATGATGATGATGATATCATGATGATGATGATATCATGATGATGATGATGATGATGATGATGATATCATGATGATGATGATGATGATGATGATGATGATATCATGATGATGATGATGATGATGATATCATGATGATGATGATGATGATATCATGATGATGATGATGATGATGATGATATCATGATGATGATGATGATGATGATATCATGATGATGATATCATGATGATGATATCATGATGATATCATGATGATGATGATGATATCATGATGATGATCATGATGATGATATCATGATGATGATGATATCATGATGATGATGATATCGATGATGATGATGATGATGATGATATCATGATGATGGTATCCTGATGATGATGATATCATGATGATGATATCCTGATGATGATGATATCATGATGATGATATCCTGATGATGATGATATCATGATGATATCATGATGATGATGATGATGATATCATGATGATGATGATATCATGATGATGATGATATCGATGATGATGATGATGATGATGATGATGATATCATGATGATGATGATGATATCATGATGATGATATCCTGATGATGATGATATCATGATGATGATATCCTGATGATGATGATATCATGATGATGATATCCTGATGATGATATCATGATGATGATATCATGATGATGATATCATGATGATGATGATATCATGATGATGATATCCTGATGATGATGATATCATGATGATGATGATATCATGATGATGATGATATCATGATGATGATGATGATGATGATGATATCATGAGGATGATGATATTGATGATGATATCGATGATGATATCATGATGATGATATCCTGATGATGATGATATCATGATGATGATGATGATGATATCATGATGATGATGATGATGATATCATGATGATGATATCATGATGATGATGATGATATCATGATGATGATGATATCATGATGATGATGATGATGATGATATCATGAAGATGATGATGATGATATCATGATGATGATATCATGATGATGATATCATGATGATGATATCATGATGATGATGATGATGATGATGATATCATGATGATGATATCATGATGATGATGATGATGATGATGATGATATGATGATGATGATGATGATGATATCATGATGATGATGATATCATGATGATGATGATGATGATGATGATGATATCATGATGATGATGATGATGATGATGATGATATCATGATGATGATGATGATGATGATATCATGATGATGATGATGATGATATCATGATGATGATGATGATGATGATGATGATATCATGATGATGATGATGATGATGATATCATGATGATGATATCATGATGATGATATCATGATGATATCATGATGATGATGATGATATCATGATGATGATCATGATGATGATGATCATGATGATGATATCATGATGATGATGATATCATGATGATGATGATATCGATGATGATGATGATGATGATGATATCATGATGATGGTATCCTGATGATGATGATATCATGATGATGATATCCTGATGATGATGATATCATGATGATGATATCCTGATGATGATGATATCATGATGATATCATGATGATGATGATGATGATATCATGATGATGATGATGATATGATGATGATGATATCATGATGATGATGATATTATGATGATATCATGATGATGATATGATGATGATGATATCCTGATGATGATGATATCATGATGATGATGATGATATCATGATGATGATGATGATATCATGATGATGATGATGATGATATCATGATGATGATGATGATATCATGATGATGATGATATCATGATGATGATGATGATATGATGATGATGATGATGATGATGATGATGATGATATCATGATGATGATGATATCATGATGATGATGATATCATGATGATGATGATATCATGATGATGATGATGATGATGATGATATCATGATGATGATGATATCATGATGATGATATCATGATGATGATGATATCATGATGATGATGATATCATGATGATGATGATGATGATATTATGATGATGATGATATCATGATGATGATGATGATGATGATATCATGATGATGATGATGATGATATCATGATGATGATGATGATGATGATATCATGATGATGACGGTGATGATATCATGATGATGATGATGATGATATCATGATGATGATGATGATGATGATATCATGATGATGATATCATGATGATGATGATGATATCATGATGATGACGATGATATCATGATGATGATGATGATGATGATATCATGATGATGATGATGATATCATGATGATGATATCATGATGATGATGATGATATCATGATGATGATGATGATATCATGATGATGATGATGATGATGATATCATGATGATGATGATGATATCGTGATGATGATGATGATGATATCATGATGATGATGATGATATCATGATGATGATGATGATATCATGATGATGATGATGATGATGATGATATCATGATGATGATGATATCGATGATGATGATGATGATGATGATATCATGATGATGATATCCTGATGATGATGATATCATGATGATGATATCCTGATGATGATGATATCATGATGATGATATCCTGATGATGATGATATCATGATGATATCATGATGATGATGATGATGATATCATGATGATGATGATGATATCATGATGATGATGATGATGATGATATCCTGATGATGATGATATCATGATGATGATATCCTGATGATGATGATATCATGATGATGATATCCTGATGATGATGATATCATGATGATATCATGATGATGATGATGATGATATCATGATGATGATGATATCATGATGATGATGATATCATGATGATGATGATGATGATATCATGATGATGATGATGATATTATGATGATGATATCATGATATGATGATGATGATGATGATATTATGATGATATCATGATGATGATGATATCATGATGATGATGATGATGATATCATGATGATGATGATGATATTATGATGATGATATCATGATATGATGATGATGATGATGATGATATTATGATGATATCATGATGATGATATGATGATGATGATGACATCCTGATGATGATGATATCATGATGATGATGATGATATCATGATGATGATGATGATATCATGATGATGATGATGATGATATCATGATGATGATGATATCATGATGATGATGATATCATGATGATGATGATGATATGATGATGATGATGATGATATCATGATGATGATGATATCATGATGATGATGATATCATGATGATTATGATGATGATGATGATATCATGATGATGATATCATGATGATGATATCATGATGATGATGATATCATGATGATGATATGATGATGATGATATGATGATGATATCATGATGATGATGATATCGATGATGATATCGATGATGATATCATGATGATGATATCCTGATGATGATGATATCATGATGATGATATCATGATGATGATATCATGATGATGATGATATCATGATGATGATATGATGATGATGATGATGATGATGATATCATGATGATGATGATATCGATGATGATATCGATGATGATATCATGATGATGATATCCTGATGATGATGATATCATGATGATGATTATGATGATATCATGATGATGATATCATGATGATGATATCGATGATGATATCATGATGATGATATCCTGATGATGATGATATCATGATGATGATGATGATGATATCATGATGATGATGATGATGATATCATGATGATGATATCATGATGATGATGATGATGATATCATGATGATGATGATATCATGATGATGATGATGAAGATGATATCATGAAGATGATGATGATGATGATATCATGATGATGATGATGATGATATCATGATGATGATATCATGATGATGATGATGATGATATCATGATGATGATGATGATGATATCATGATGATGATATCATGATGATGATGATGATGATATCATGATGATGATATCATGATGATGATATCATGATGATGATATCATGATGATGATGATGATGATATCATGATGATGATATCATGATGATGATGATGATGATATCATGATGATGATGATGATGATATAATGATGATGATATCATGATGATGATGATGATGATGATGATATGATGATGATGATGATGATGATGATATCATGATGATGATGATATCATGATGATGATATCATGATGATGATGATGATGATGATATTATGATGATGATGATGATATCATGATGATGATGATGATGATGATATCATGATGATGATGATGATATCATGATGATGATGATGATGATGATATCATGATGATGATGATGATGATATCATGATGATGATGATGATATCATGATGATGATGATGATATCATGATGATGATGATGATGATGATATCATGATGATGATGATATCGATGATGATAATGATGATGATGATATCATGATGATGATATCCTGATGATGATGATATCATGATGATGATATCCTGATGATGATGATATCATGATGATGATATCCTGATGATGATGATATCATGATGATATCATGATGATGATGATGATGATATCATGATGATGATGATATCATGATGATGATGATATCATGATGATGATATGATGATGATGATATCATGATGATATCATGATGATGATGATATCGATGATGATATCGATGATGATATCATGATGATGATATCATGATGATGATATCCTGATGATGATGATATCATGATGATGATATCATGATGATGATATCATGATGATGATGATATCATGATGATGATATGATGATGATGATGATGATGATGATATCATGATGATGATGATATCGATGATGATATCGATGATGATATCATGATGATGATATCCTGATGATGATGATATCATGATGATGATTATGATGATATCATGATGATGATATCATGATGATGATATCGATGATGATATCATGATGATGATATCCTGATGATGATGATATCATGATGATGATGATGATGATATCATGATGATGATGATGATGATATCATGATGATGATATCATGATGATGATGATGATGATATCATGATGATGATGATATCATGATGATGATGATGAAGATGATATCATGAAGATGATGATGATGATGATATCATGATGATGATGATGATGATATCATGATGATGATATCATGATGATGATGATGATGATATCATGATGATGATGATGATGATATCATGATGATGATATCATGATGATGATGATGATGATATCATGATGATGATGATGATGATATCATGATGATGATATCATGATGATGATGATGATGATGATGATATGATGATGAGGATGATGATGATGATATCATGATGATGATGATATCATGATGATGATATCATGATGATGATGATGATGATGATATTATGATGATGATGATGATATCATGATGATGATGATGATGATGATATCATGATGATGATGATGATATCATGATGATGATGATGATGATGATATCATGATGATGATGATGATGATATCATGATGATGATATCATGATGATGATGATGATATCATGATGATGATGATGATATCATGATGATGATGATAATGATGATATCATGATGATGATGATATCGATGATGATGATGATGATGATGATATCATGATGATGATATCCTGATGATGATGATATCATGATGATGATATCCTGATGATGATGATATCATGATGATGATATCCTGATGATGATGATATCATGATGATATCATGATGATGATGATGATGATATCATGATGATGATGATATCATGATGATGATGATATCATGATGATGATGATGATGATATCATGATGATGATGATGATATTATGATGATGATATCATGATATGATGATGATGATAAAATGATGATATCATGATGATGATATCCTGATGATGATGATATCATGATGATGATATCATGATGATGATATCATGATGATGATGATATCATGATGATGATGATGATGATATCATGATGATGATGATATCGATGATGATATCGATGATGATATCATGATGATGATATCCTGATGATGATGATATCATGATGATGATTATGATGATATCATGATGATGATATCATGATGATGATATCGATGATGATATCATGATGATGATATCCTGATGATGATGATATCATGATGATGATGATGATGATATCATGATGATGATGATGATGATATCATGATGATGATATCATGATGATGATGATGATGATATCATGATGATGATGATATCATGATGATGATGATGAAGATGATATCATGAAGATGATGATGATGATGATATCATGATGATGATGATGATGATATCATGATGATGATATCATGATGATGATGATGATGATATCATGATGATGATGATGATGATATCATGATGATGATATCATGATGATGATGATGATGATATCATGATGATGATGATGATGATATCATGATGATGATATCATGATGATGATGATGATGATGATGATATGATGATGAGGATGATGATGATGATATCATGATGATGATGATATCATGATGATGATATCATGATGATGATGATGATGATATTATGATGATGATGATGATATCATGATGATGATGATGATGATGATATCATGATGATGATGATGATATCATAATGATGATGATGATGATGATATCATGATGATGATGATGATGATATCATGATGATGATATCATGATGATGATGATGATATCATGATGATGATGATGATATCATGATGATGATGATGATGATGATATCATGATGATGATGATATCGATGATGATGATGATGATGATGATATCATGATGATGATATCCTGATGATGATGATATCATGATGATGATATCCTGATGATGATGATATCATGATGATGATATCCTGATGATGATGATATCATGATGATATCATGATGATGATGATGATGATATCATGATGATGATGATATCATGATGATGATGATGATGATATCATGATGATGATGATGATATTATGATGATGATATCATGATATGATGATGATGATAAAATGATGATATCATGATGATGATATCCTGATGATGATGATATCATGATGATGATATCATGATGATGATATCATGATGATGATGATATCATGATGATGATATGATGATGATGATTATGATGATGATGATGATGATGATGATGATATCATGATGATGATGATATCGATGATGATATCGATGATGATATCATGATGATGATATCCTGATGATGATGATATCATGATGATGATTATGATGATATCATGATGATGATATCATGATGATGATATCGATGATGATATCATGATGATGATATCCTGATGATGATGATATCATGATGATGATGATGATGATATCATGATGATATCATGATGATGATATCATGATGATGATGATGATGATATCATGATGATGATATCATGATGATGATGATATCATGATGATGATGATGAAGATGATATCATGAAGATGATGATGATGATGATATCATGATGATGATGATGATGATATCATGATGATGATGATGATGATGATGATGATATCATGATGATGATGATGATGATATCATGATGATGATATCATGATGATGATGATGATGATATCATGATGATGATATCATGATGATGATATCATGATGATGATGATGATGATATCATGATGATGATGATGATGATATCATGATGATGATATCATGATGATGATGATGATGATGATGATATGATGATGATGATGATGATATCATGATGATGATGATATCATGATGATGATATCATGATGATGATATCATGATGATGATGATGATGATGATATTATGATGATGATGATGATATCATGATGATGATGATGATGATGATATCATGATGATGATGATGATATCATGATGATGATGATGATGATGATATCATGATGATGATGATGATGATATCATGATGATGATATCATGATGATGATGATATCATGATGATGATGATGATATCATGATGATGATGATATCATGATGATGATGATGATGATGATGATATCATGATGATGATGATATCGATGATGATGATGATGATGATGATATCATGATGATGATATCATGATGATGATATCCTGATGATGATGATATCATGATGATGATATCCTGATGATGATGATATCATGATGATATCATGATGATATCATGATGATGATGATGATGATATCATGATGATGATAATATCATGATGATGATGATGATGATATCATGATGATGATGATGATGATATTATGATGATGATATCATGATATGATGATGATGATGATGATATTATGATGATATCATGATGATGATATGATGATGATGATGACATCCTGATGATGATGATATCATGATGATGATGATGATATCATGATGATGATGATGATATCATGATGATGATGATGATGATATCATGATGATGATGATATCATGATGATGATGATATCATGATGATGATGATGATATGATGATGATGATGATGATGATGATATCATGATGATGATGATATCATGATGATGATGATATCATGATGATGATATCATGATGATATCATGATGATGATATCATGATGATGATATCATGATGATATCATGATGATGATATCATGATGATATCATGATGATGATGATATCATGATGATGATATCATGATGATGATGATGATGATGATATAATGATGATGATGATATCGATGATGATATCGATGATGATATCGATGATGATATCGATGATGATATCATGATGATGATATCCTGATGATGATGATATCATGATGATGATGATGATGATATCATGATGATGATATCCTGATGATGATGATATCATGATGATGATGATGATGATATCATGATGACGATATCATGATGATGATGATGATATCATGATGATGATGATATCATGATGATGATGATGATGATGATGATGATGATGATATCATGAAGATGATGATGATGATGATATCATGATGATGATATCATGATGATGATGATGATGATATCATGATGATGATATCATGATGATGATGATGATGATGATATCATGATGATGATATCCTGATGATGATGATATGATGATGATGATGATGATGATATCATGATGATATCATGATGATGATATCATGATGATGATGATGATGATATCATGATGATGATATCATGATGATGATGATATCATGATGATGATGATGAAGATGATATCATGAAGATGATGATGATGATGATATCATGATGATGATGATGATGATATCATGATGATGATGATGATGATGATGATGATATCATGATGATGATGATGATGATATCATGATGATGATATCATGATGATGATGATGATGATATCATGATGATGATATCATGATGATGATATCATGATGATGATGATGATGATATCATGATGATGATGATGATGATATCATGATGATGATATCATGATGATGATGATGATGATGATGATATGATGATGATGATGATGATATCATGATGATGATGATATCATGATGATGATATCATGATGATGATATCATGATGATGATGATGATGATGATATTATGATGATGATGATGATATCATGATGATGATGATGATGATGATATCATGATGATGATGATGATATCATGATGATGATGATGATGATGATATCATGATGATGATGATGATGATATCATGATGATGATATCATGATGATGATGATATCATGATGATGATGATGATATCATGATGATGATGATATCATGATGATGATGATGATGATGATGATATCATGATGATGATGATATCGATGATGATGATGATGATGATGATATCATGATGATGATATCATGATGATGATATCCTGATGATGATGATATCATGATGATGATATCCTGATGATGATGATATCATGATGATATCATGATGATATCATGATGATGATGATGATGATATCATGATGATGATATCATGATGATGATGATGATGATGATATCATGATGATGATATCCTGATGATGATGATATCATGATGATGATGATGATGATATCATGATGATATCATGATGATGATATCATGATGATGATGATGATGATATCATGATGATGATATCATGATGATGATGATATCATGATGATGATGATGAAGATGATATCATGAAGATGATGATGATGATGATATCATGATGATGATGATGATGATATCATGATGATGATGATGATGATGATGATGATATCATGATGATGATGATGATGATATCATGATGATGATATCATGATGATGATGATGATGATATCATGATGATGATATCATGATGATGATATCATGATGATGATGATGATGATATCATGATGATGATGATGATGATATCATGATGATGATATCATGATGATGATGATGATGATGATGATATGATGATGATGATGATGATATCATGATGATGATGATATCATGATGATGATATCATGATGATGATATCATGATGATGATGATGATGATGATATTATGATGATGATGATGATATCATGATGATGATGATGATGATGATATCATGATGATGATGATGATATCATGATGATGATGATGATGATGATATCATGATGATGATGATGATGATATCATGATGATGATATCATGATGATGATGATATCATGATGATGATGATGATATCATGATGATGATGATATCATGATGATGATGATGATGATGATGATATCATGATGATGATGATATCGATGATGATGATGATGATGATGATATCATGATGATGATATCATGATGATGATATCCTGATGATGATGATATCATGATGATGATATCCTGATGATGATGATATCATGATGATATCATGATGATATCATGATGATGATGATGATGATATCATGATGATGATAATATCATGATGATGATGATGATGATATCATGATGATGATGATGATGATATTATGATGATGATATCATGATATGATGATGATGATGATGATATTATGATGATATCATGATGATGATATGATGATGATGATGACATCCTGATGATGATGATATCATGATGATGATGATGATATCATGATGATGATGATGATATCATGATGATGATGATGATGATATCATGATGATGATGATATCATGATGATGATGATATCATGATGATGATGATGATATGATGATGATGATGATGATGATGATATCATGATGATGATGATATCATGATGATGATGATATCATGATGATGATATCATGATGATATCATGATGATGATATCATGATGATATCATGATGATGATATCATGATGATATCATGATGATGATGATATCATGATGATGATATCATGATGATGATGATGATGATGATATAATGATGATGATGATATCGATGATGATATCGATGATGATATCGATGATGATATCGATGATGATATCATGATGATGATATCCTGATGATGATGATATCATGATGATGATGATGATGATATCATGATGATGATATCCTGATGATGATGATATCATGATGATGATGATGATGATATCATGATGACGATATCATGATGATGATGATGATATCATGATGATGATGATATCATGATGATGATGATGATGATGATGATGATGATGATATCATGAAGATGATGATGATGATGATATCATGATGATGATATCATGATGATGATGATGATGATATCATGATGATGATATCATGATGATGATGATGATGATGATATCATGATGATGATATCCTGATGATGATGATATGATGATGATGATGATATCATGATGATGATGATATCATGATGATGATGATGATGATATCATGATGATGATGATATCGATGATGATATCGATGATGATATCATGATGATGATATCCTGATGATGATGATATCATGATGATGATGATGATGATATCATGATGATGATATCGATGATGATATCATGATGATGATATCCTGATGATGATGATATCATGATGATGATGATGATATCATGATGATGATGATGATGATATCATGATGATGATATCATGATGATGATGATGATGATATCATGATGATGATGATATCATGATGATGATGATGATGATGATGATATCATGAAAATGATGATGATGATGATATCATGATGATGATGATGATGATATCATGATGATGATATCATGATGATGATATCATGATGATGATGATGATGATATCATGATGATGATATCATGATGATGATGATGATGATATCATGATGATGATGATGATGATATCATGATGATGATATCATGATGATGATATCATGATGATGATGATGATGATGATGATATCATGATGATGATATCATGATGATGATGATGATGTTATCATGATGATGATGATGATGATATGATGATGATGATGATGATGATGATGATATCATGATGATGATGATATCATGATGATGATATCATGATGATGATGATATCATGATGATGATGATGATGATGATGATATCATGATGATGATGATGATGATGATATCATGATGATGATGATGATGATGGTGATATCATGATGATGATGATGATGATGATGATGATGATGATATCATGATGATGATGATGATGATGATATCATGATGATGATATCATGATGATGATATCATGATGATGATATCATGATGATGATATCATGATGATGATGATGATATCATGATGATGATGATGATATCATGATGATATCATGATGATGATGATATCATGATGATGATGATATCATGATTATGATGATGATGATGATGATATCATGATGATGATATCATGATGATGATGATATCATGATGATGATGATGATGATGATATCATGATGATGATATCCTGATGATGATGATATCATGATGATATCATGATGATGATGATGATATCATGATGATGATGATGATATCATGTTGATGATGATGATATCATGATGATGATGATGATATCATGATATGATGATGATATCATGATGATATGATGATGATGATGATATCCTGATGATGATGATATCATGATGATGATGATGATATCATGATGATGATGATGATATCATGATGATGATGATGATGATGATATCATGATGATGATGATATCATGATGATGATGATATCATGATGATGATGATGATATGATGATGATGATATCATGATGATGATGATATCATGATGATGATGATATCATGATGATGATGATATCATGATGATGATGATGATGATGATATCATGATGATGATGATGATGATGATGATGATGATATCATGATGATGATGATGATATCATGATGATGATATCATGATGATGATGATATCATGATGATGATGATATCATGATGATGATGATGATGATATTATGATGATGATGATGATATCATGATGATGATGATGATGATGATGATATCATGATGATGATGATGATGATATCATGATGATGATGATATCATGATGATGATGATGATGATGATGATGATGATATCATGATGATGATGATATCGATGATGATATCGATGATGATATCATAATGATGATATCCTGATGATGATGATATCATGATGATGATGATGATGATATCATGATGATGATATCGATGATGATATCATGATGATGATATCCTGATGATGATGATATCATGATGATGATGATGATGATATCATGATGATGATGATGATGATATCATGATGATGATATCATGATGATGATGATGATGATGATATCATGATGATGATGATGATGATGATGATATCATGAAGATGATGATGATGATATCATGATGATGATGATATCATGATGATGATATCATGATGATGATATCATGATGATGATATCATGATGATGATGATATCATGATGATGATATCATGATGATGATGATGATGATATCATGATGATGATGATATCATGATGATGATGATGATGATGATATCATGATGATGATATCATGATGATGATGATGATGATATCATGATGATGATGATGATGATATCATGATGATGATGATGATGATGATGATATCATGATGATGATGATGATATCATGATGATGATGACGATGATGATGATGATATCATGATGATGATGATGATGATGATGATATCATGATGATGATGATGATGATGATGATATCATGATGATGATGATGATGATGATGATATCATGATGATGATATCATGATGATGATGATATCCTTATGATGATGATATCATGATGATGATGATGATATCATGATGATGATGATGATATCATGATGATGATGATGATGATATCATGATGATGATGATATCATGATGATGATGATATCATGATGATGATGATATCATGATGATGATGATGATATGATGATGATGATATCATGATGATGATGATATCATGATGATGATGATATCATGATGATGATGATGATGATGATATCATGATGATGATGATGATGATGATGATATCATGATGATGATGATGATGATGATATCATGATGATGATGATGATGATGATATCATGATGATGATGATGATGATTATATCATGATGATTATGATGATGATATCATGATGATGATATCATGATGATGATGATGATATTATGATGATGATGATATCATGATGATGATGATGATGATGATATCATGATGATGATGATGATGATATCATGATGATGATGATGATGATATTATGATGATGATGATGATATCATGATGATGATGATGATGATGATATCATGATGATGATGATGATGATATCATGATGATGATGATGATGATGATATCATGATGATTATGATGATGATATCATGATGATGATATCATGATGATGATGATGATATTATGATGATGATGATATCATGATGATGATGATGATGATGATATCATGATGATGATGATGATGATATCATGATGATGATGATGATGATGATATCATGATGATGATGATGATATCATGATGATGATTTCATGATGATGATATCATGATGATGATGATGATATCATGATGATGATATCATGATGATGATATCATGATGATGATGATATCATGATGATGATGATGATATCATGATGATGATGATGATGATATCATGATGATGATATCATGATGATGATGATATCGATGATGATGATGATGATGATGATGATGATATCATGATGATGATATCCTGATGATGATGATATCATGATGATGATATCCTGATGATGATGATATCATGATGATGATATCCTGATGATGATGATATCATGATGATATCATGATGATGATGATGATGATGATATCATGATGATGATGATATCATGATGATGATGATGATGATATCATGATGATGATGATGATGATATCATGATATGATGATCATGATGATATTATGATGATGATATCATGATATGATGATGATGATGATGATGATGATGATATCATGATGATATCATGATGATGATATCCTGATGATTATGATATCATGATGATATCATGATGATGATGATGATGATGATATCATGATGATGATGATATCATGATGATGATGATGATGATATCATGATGATGATGATGATATCATGATATGATGATGATGATGATATTATGATGATGATATCATGATATGATGATGATGATGATGATATCATGATGATGATATGATGATGATGATGATGATGACATCCTGATGATGATGATATCATGATGATGATGATGATATCATTATGATGATGATGATATCATGATGATGATGATATCATGATGATGATGATATCATGATGATGATGATATCATGATGATGATGATGATGATATCATGATGATGATGATATCATGATGATGATGATATCATGATGATGATGATGATGATGATATCATGATGATGATGATATCATGATGATGATGATATCATGATGATGATGATATCATGATGATATCATGATGATGATATCATGATGATGATATCATGATGATGATATCATGATGATGATATCATGATGATGATATCATGATGATGATGATATCATGATGATGATATCATGATGATGATGATGATGATGATATCATGATGATGATGATATCGATGATGATATCGATGATGATATCATGATGATGATATCCTGATGATGATGATATCATGATGACGATGATGATGATATCATGATGATGATATCGATGATGATATCATGATGATGATATCCTGATGATGATGATATCATGATGATGATGATGATGATATCATGATGATGATGATGATGATATCATGATGATGATGATGATGATATCATGATGATGATGATATCATGATGATGATGATATCATGATGATGATGATGATGATGATGATATCATGAAGATGATGATGATGATGATATCATGATGATGATGATGATGATATCATGATGATGATATCATGATGATGATATCATGATGATGATATCATGATGATGATGATATCATGATGATGATGATGATGATGATATCATGAAGATGATGATGATGATGATAGCATGATGATGATGATGATGATATCATGATGATGATGATGATGATATCATGATGATGATATCATGATGATGATATCATGATGATGATGATGATGATATCATGATGATGATGATGATGATATCATGATGATGATATCATGATGATGATGATGATATCATGATGATGATATCATGATGATGATATCATGATGATGATGATGATATCATGATGATGATGATGATATCATGATGATGATGATGATGATATCATGATGATGATGATGATATCATGATGATGATGATGATGATATCATGATGATGATATCATGATGATGATGATGATGATATCATGATGATGATGATGATATCAGGATGATGATATCATGATGATGATGATATCATGATGATGATGATGATATCAGGATGATGATATCATGATGATGATGATGATGATATCATGATGATGATGATATCATGATGATGATATCATGATGATGATGATATCATGATGATGATGATATCATGATGATGATGATGATATCATGATGATGATATCATGATGATGATATCATGATGATGATATCATGATGATGATGATGATATCATGATGATGATGATGATGATGATATCATGATGATGATGATGATGATGATGATGATATCATGATGATGATATCATGATGATGATGATATCATGATGATGATGATGATGATATCATGATGATGATATCATGATGATGATGATATCATGATGATGATATCATGATGATGATATCATGATGATGATGATGATATCATGATGATGATAATGATATCATGATGATGATGATGATGATGATGATGATATCATGATGATAATGATGATGATGATGATATCATGATGATAATGATGATGATGATGATATCATGATGATGATATCATGATGATGATGATATCATGATGATGATATCATGATGATGATGATGATGATGATGATGATATCATGATGATGATGATGATATCATGATGATGATGATGATGATGATGATGATGATGATGATGATGATATGATGATGATATGATGATGATATCATGATGATGATGATGATGATGATATGATGATGATATCATGATGATGATGATGATGATATGATGATGATATCATGATGATGATGATATCATGATGATGGTAAGATGTTGATGATGATGATGATGATATCATGATGATGGTAAGATGATGATGATGATGATGAAATTATGATGATGATATCATGATGATGATGATGATGATATTATGATGATGATATCATGATGATGATGATGATGATATTATGATGATGATATCATGATGATGATGATGATATCATGATGATGATGATGATATCATGATGATGATATCATGATGATGATATCATGATGATGATGATGATGATATCATGATGATGATGATGATATCATGATGATGATGATGATGATGATATTATGATGATGATATCATGATGATGATATCATGATGATGATGATGATGATATTATGATAATGATATCATGATGATGATGATGATGATATCATGATGATGATGATGATATCATGATGATGATGATGATGATGATATTATGATGATGATATCATGATGATGATATCATGATGATGATGATGATATTATGATAATGATATCATGATGATGATGATGATGATATCATGATGATGATGATGATATTATGATAATGATATCATGATGATGATGATGATGATATCATGATGATGATGATGATATCATGATGATGATGATGATGATGATATTATGATGATGATATCATGATGATGATATCATGATGATGATGATGATATTATGATAATGATATCATGATGATGATGATGATGATATCATGATGATGATATCATGATGATGATGATGATGATATCATGATGATGATATCATGATGATGATGATGATATCATGGTGATGATATCATGATGATGATATCATGATGATGATATGATGATGATGATGATGATGATATCATGATGATGATATCATGATGATGATATCATGATGATGATGATGATATCATGGTGATGATATCATGATGATGATATCATGATGATGATATGATGATGATGATGATGATGATGATATCATGATGATGATATCATGATGATGATATCATGATGATGATATCATGATGATGATGATGATGATGATATCATGATGATGATATCATGATGATGATGATGATATCATGGTGATGATATCATGATGATGATATCATGATGATGATATGATGATGATGATGATGATGATGATATCATGATGATGATATCATGATGATGATATCATGATGATGATATCATGATGATGATGATGATGATGATATCATGATGATGATATCATGATGATGATGATGATGATGATGATATCATGATGATGATATCATGATGATGATATCATGATGATGATGATGATGATGATGATATCATGATGATGATATCATGATGATGATGATGATGATGATGATATCATGATGATGATATCATGATGATGATATCATGATGATGATATCATGATGATGATGATATCATGATGATGATGATGATGATATCATGATGATGATGATGATGATATCATGATGATGATGATGATATCATGATGATGATATCATGATGATGATGATGATGATGATGATATCATGATGATGATGATATCTATGATGATGATGATGATGATGATATCATGATGATGATATCCTGATGATGATGATATCATGATGATGATATCCTGATGATGATGATATCATGATGATGATATCATGATGATGATGATATCATGATGATATCATGATGATGATGATGATGATGATATCGTAATGATGATGATGATATCATGATATGATGATGATGATATTATGATGATGATATCATGATATGATGATGATGATGATGATGATATTATGATGATATCATGATGATGATATGATGATGATGATGATATCATGATGATGATGATGATGATATCATGATGATGATGATGATATCATGATGATGATATCATGATGATGATGATGATGATGATGATATCATGATGATGATGATATCTATGATGATGATGATGATATGATGATGATGATGATGATATCATGATGATGATGATGATATCATGATGATGATGATATCATGATGATGATGATATCATGATGATGATGATGATGATGATGACATGATGATGATATGATGATGATGATGATGATGATGATATCATGATGATGATATCATGATGATGATGATATCATGATGATGATTATATCATGATGATGATGATGATGATATTATGATGATGATGATGATATCATGATGATGATGATGATGATGATATCATGATGATGATGATGATGATGATGATATCATGATGATGATGATGATGATGATATCATGATGATGATATCATGATGATGATATCATGATGATATCATGATGATGATGATGATATCATGATGATGATCATGATGATGATATCATGATGATGATGATATCATGATGATGATGATATCGATGATGATGATGATGATATCATGATGATGATATCCTGATGATGATGATATCATGATGATGATATCCTGATGATGATGATATCATGATGATGATATCATGATGATGATATCATGATGATGATGATATCATGATGATGATATCCTGATGATGATGATATCATGATGATGATGATATCATGATGATGATGATATCATGATGATGATGATGATGATGATGATATCATGAGGATGATGATATTGATGATGATATCGATGATGATATCATGATGATGATATCCTGATGATGATGATATCATGATGATGATGATGATGATATCATGATGATGATGATGATGATATCATGATGATGATATCATGATGATGATGATGATATCATGATGATGATGATATCATGATGATGATGATGATGATGATATCATGAAGATGATGATGATGATGATATCATGATGATGATATCATGATGATGATATCATGATGATGATATCATGATGATGATGATGATGATGATGATATCATGATGATGATATCATGATGATGATGATGATGATGATATGATGATGATGATGATGATGATATCATGATGATGATGATATCATGATGATGATGATGATGATGATGATGATATCATGATGATGATGATGATGATGATGATGATATCATGATGATGATGATGATGATGATGATATCATGATGATGATGATGATGATATCATGATGATGATGATGATGATGATGATATCATGATGATGATGATGATGATGATATCATGATGATGATATCATGATGATGATATCATGATGATATCATGATGATGATGATGATATCATGATGATGATCATGATGATGATATCATGATGATGATGATATCATGATGATGATGATATCGATGATGATGATGATGATGATGATATCATGATGATGGTATCCTGATGATGATGATATCATGATGATGATATCCTGATGATGATGATATCATGATGATGATATCCTGATGATGATGATATCATGATGATATCATGATGATGATGATGATGATATCATGATGATGATGATATCATGATGATGATGATATCGATGATGATGATGATGATGATGATGATGATATCATGATGATGATGATGATATCATGATGATGATATCCTGATGATGATGATATCATGATGATGATATCCTGATGATGATGATATCATGATGATGATATCCTGATGATGATATCATGATGATGATATCATGATGATGATATCATGATGATGATGATATCATGATGATGATATCCTGATGATGATGATATCATGATGATGATGATATCATGATGATGATGATGATGATGATGATATCATGAGGATGATGATATTGATGATGATATCGATGATGATATCATGATGATGATATCCTGATGATGATGATATCATGATGATGATGATGATGATATCATGATGATGATGATGATGATATCATGATGATGATATCATGATGATGATGATGATATCATGATGATGATGATATCATGATGATGATGATGATGATGATATCATGAAGATGATGATGATGATGATATCATGATGATGATATCATGATGATGATATCATGATGATGATATCATGATGATGATGATGATGATGATGATATCATGATGATGATATCATGATGATGATGATGATGATGATGATGATATGATGATGATGATGATGATGATATCATGATGATGATGATATCATGATGATGATGATGATGATGATGATGATATCATGATGATGATGATGATGATGATGATGATGATATCATGATGATGATGATGATGATGATATCATGATGATGATGATGATGATATCATGATGATGATGATGATGATGATGATATCATGATGATGATGATGATGATGATATCATGATGATGATATCATGATGATGATATCATGATGATATCATGATGATGATGATGATATCATGATGATGATCATGATGATGATATCATGATGATGATGATATCATGATGATGATGATATCGATGATGATGATGATGATGATGATATCATGATGATGGTATCCTGATGATGATGATATCATGATGATGATATCCTGATGATGATGATATCATGATGATATCCTGATGATGATGATATCATGATGATGATATCCTGATGATCATGATATCATGATGATGATATCCTGATGATGATGATATCATGATGATATTATGGTGATAATGATGATGATATCATGATGATGATGATATCCTGATGATCATGATATCATGATGATGATGATGATATGATGATGATGATGATATTATGATGATGATATCATGATATAATGATGATGATGATGATATTATGATGATATCATGATGATGATATGATGATGATGATGATATCCTGATGATGATGATATCATGATGATGATGATGATGATATCATGATGATGATGATGATATCATGATGAATATGATGATGATATCATGATGATGATGATATCATGATGATGATCATGATGATATGATGATGATGATGATGATATCATGATGATGATGATATCATGATGATGATGATGATGATGATGATGATATGATGATGATGATGATATCATGATGATGATGATGATGATGATATCATGATGATGATGATGATATCATGATGATGATGATGATATGATGATGATGATATCATGATGATGATGATGATATGATGATGATGATATCATGATGATGATGATGATATGATGATGATGATATCATGATGATGATGATATCATGATGATGATGATGATATGATGATGATGATGATGATGATGATATCATGATGATGATGATGATATGATGATGATGATATCATGATGATGATGATATCATGATGATGATGATGATATGATGATGATGATGATGATATCATGATGATGATGATGATATGATGATGATGATGATGATATCATGATGATGATGATGATGATATCATGATGATGATGATATCATGATGATGATGATGATGATATCATGATGATGATGATGATGATATCATGATGATGATGATGATGATATCATGATGATGATGATGATGATGATATCATGATGATGATGATGATATGATGATATCATGATGATGATGATATCATGATGATGATGATATCATGATGATGATGATATCATGATGATGATGATATCATGATGATGATATCATGATGATGATGATGATATTATGATGATGATGATGATGATATCATGATGATGATGATGATGATATCATGATGATGATATCATGATGATGATGATGATGATATCATGATGATGATGATGATGATATCATGATGATGATGATATCATGATGATGATGATGATGATATCATGATGATGATGATGATGATATCATGATGATGATGATATCGATGATGATATCATGATGATGATGATATCGATGATGATATCATGATGATGATATCGATGATGATATCATGATGATGATATCCTGATGATGATGATATCATGATGATGATGATGATGATATCATGATGATGATATCGATGATGATATCATGATGATGATATCCTGATGATGATGATATCATGATTATGATGATGATGATATCATGATGATGATGATGATGATATCATGATGATGATATCATGATGATGATGATGATGATATCATGATGATGATGATATCATGATGATGATGATGATGATGATATCATGAAGATGATGATGATGATGATATCATGATGATGATGATGATGATGATATCATGATGATGATATCATGATGATGATATCATGATGATGATGATGATGATATCATGATGATGATATCATGATGATGATGATGATATCATGATGATGATGATGATGATATCATGATGATGATGATATCATGATGATGATATCATGATGATGATGATATGATGATATGATGATGATGATATGATGATGATGATATCATGAAGATGATGATATCATGATGATGATGATATCATGATGATGATGATGATGATGATGATGATATCATGATGATGATGATGATATCATGATGATGATGATGATGATGATGATGATATCATGATGATGATGATGATGATGATATCATGATGATGATGATGATGATATCATGATGATGATATCATGATGATGATGATGATATCATGATGATGATATCATGATGATGATGATGATATCATGATGATGGTAAGATGATGATGATGATGATGATATTATGATGATGATATCATGATGATGATGATGATGATATCATGATGATGATGATATCATGATGATGATGATGATGATATGATGATGATGATGATGATGATGATGATATCATGATGATGATGATATCATGATGATGATGATATCATTATGATGATGATATCGATGATGATGATGATGATGATGATGATGATGATGATGATGATATCATGATGATGATATCCTGATGATGATGATATCATGATGATGATATCCTGATGATGATGATATCATGATGATGATATCCTGATGATGATGATATCATGATGATATCATGATGATGATGATGATGATATCATGATGATGATGATGATGATGATATGATGATGATGATGATGATGATGATATCATGATGATGATGATATCATGATGATGATGATGATGATGATATCATGATGATGATGATTATGATGATGATATCATGATGATGATGATGATGATATCATGATGATGATGATGATGATGATGATATCATGATGATGATGATGATGATATCATGATGATGATATCATGATGATGATGATGATGATATCGATGATGATGATGATGATATCATGATGATGATATCCTGATGATGATGATATCATGATGATGATATCCTGATGATGATGATATCATGATGATGATATCCTGATGATGATGATATCATGATGATATCATGATGATGATGATGATGATGATGATATCATGATGATGATGATGATATCATGATGATGATGATGATATCATGATGATATCATGATGATGATGATATCATGATGATGATATCAATGATGATGATGATGATGATGATATCATGATGATGATATCCTGATGATGATGATATCATGATGATGATATCCTGATGATGATGATATCATGATGATGATATCCTGATGATGATGATATCATGATGATGTCATGATGATGATGATGATGATGATATCATGATGATGATGATATCATGATGATGATGATGATATCATGATGATGATGATGATGATGATATCATGATGATGATGATATCGATGATGATGATATCCTGATGATGATGATATCATGATGATGATATCCTGATGATGATGATATCATGATGATATCATGATGATGATGATGATGATATCATGATGATGATGATATCATGATGATGATGATGATATCATGATGATGATGATATCATGATGATGATGATGATATCATGATGATGATGATGATGATGATGATATCATGATGATGATATGATGATGATGATGATATCATGATGATGATATCCTGATGATGATGATATCATGATGATGATATCCTGATGATGATGATATCATGATGATATCATGATGATGATGATGATGATATCATGATGATGATGATATCATGATGATGATGATATCATGATGATGATGATGATGATATCATGATGATGATGATGATATTATGATGATGATATCATGATATGATGATGATGATAAAATGATGATATCATGATGATGATATCCTGATGATGATGATATCATGATGATGATATCATGATGATGATATCATGATGATGATGATATCATGATGATGATATGATGATGATGATGATGATGATGATGATGATGATATCATGATGATGATGATATCGATGATGATATCGATGATGATATCATGATGATGATATCCTGATGATGATGATATCATGATGATGATTATGATGATATCATGATGATGATATCATGATGATGATATCGATGATGATATCATGATGATGATATCCTGATGATGATGATATCATGATGATGATGATGATGATATCATGATGATATCATGATGATGATATCATGATGATGATGATGATGATATCATGATGATGATATCATGATGATGATGATATCATGATGATGATGATGAAGATGATATCATGAAGATGATGATGATGATGATATCATGATGATGATGATGATGATATCATGATGATGATATCATGATGATGATGATGATGATATCATGATGATGATGATGATGATATCATGATGATGATATCATGATGATGATGATGATGATATCATGATGATGATGATGATGATGATATCATGATGATGATGATGATGATATCATGATGATGATATCATGATGATGATATCATGATGATGATATCATGATGATGATATCATGATGATGATGATGATATCATGATGATGATGATGATGATGATATCATGATGATGATATCATGATGATGATATCATGATGATGATGATATCATGATGATGATGATGATGATATCATGATGATGATGATATCATGATGATGATGATGATGATGATATCATGATGATGATGATGATGATATCATGATGATGATGATGATGATGATGATATCATGATGATGATATCATGATGATGATGATATCATGATGATGATGATATCATGATGATGATGATGATGATGATGATGATATCATGATGATGATGATGATGATATCATGATGATGATGATGATGATGATGATATCATGATGATGATGATGATGATGATGATATCATGATGATGATGATGATATCATGATGATGATGATGATATCATGATGATGATATCATGATGATGATGATGATGATATCATGATGATGATGATGATATGATGATGATATCATGATGATGATGATATCATGATGATGATATCATGATGATGATATCATGATGATGATATCATGATGATATCATGATGATGATGACGATATCATGATGATGATATCATGATGATGATGATATCGATGATGATGATGATGATGATGATATCATGATGATGATATCCTGATGATGATGATATCATGATGATGATATCCTGATGATCATGATATCATGATGATGATATCCTGATGATCATGATATCATGATGATGATATCCTGATGATGATGATATCATGGTGATAATGATGATGATATCATGATGATGATGATATCATGATGATGAAGATGATATCATGATGATGATGATGATATTATGATGATGATGATGATGATATCATGATGATGATGATGATGATGATATCATGATGATGATATCATGATGATGATGATGATGATATCATGATGATGATGATGATATTATGATGATGATATCATGATATGATGATGATGATAAAATGATGATATCATGATGATGATATCCTGATGATGATGATATCATGATGATGATATCATGATGATGATATCATGATGATGATGATATCATGATGATGATATGATGATGATGATGATGATGATGATGATGATGATGATGATGATGATATCATGATGATGATGATATCGATGATGATATCGATGATGATATCATGATGATGATATCCTGATGATGATGATATCATGATGATGATTATGATGATATCATGATGATGATATCATGATGATGATATCGATGATGATATCATGATGATGATATCCTGATGATGATGATATCATGATGATGATGATGATGATATCATGATGATATCATGATGATGATATCATGATGATGATGATGATGATGATATCATGATGATGATATCATGATGATGATGATATCATGATGATGATGATGAAGATGATATCATGAAGATGATGATGATGATGATATCATGATGATGATGATGATGATATCATGATGATGATATCATGATGATGATGATGATGATATCATGATGATGATGATGATGATATCATGATGATGATGATATCATGATGATGATGATATCATGATGATGATATCATGATGATGATGATGATGATGATATCATGATGATGATGATGATGATATCATGATGATGATATCATGATGATGATATCATGATGATGATATCATGATGATGATATCATGATGATGATGATGATATCATGATGATGATGATGATGATGATATCATGATGATGATATCATGATGATGATATCATGATGATGATGATATCATGATGATGATGATGATGATATCATGATGATGATGATATCATGATGATGATGATGATGATGATATCATGATGATGATGATGATGATATCATGATGATGATGATGATGATGATGATGATATCATGATGATGATATCATGATGATGATGATATCATGATGATGATGATATCATGATGATGATGATGATGATGATGATATCATGATGATGATGATGATGATATCATGATGATGATGATGATGATGATGATATCATGATGATGATGATGATGATGATGATGATGATATCATGATGATGATGATGATATCATGATGATGATGATGATATCATGATGATGATATCATGATGATGATGATGATGATATCATGATGATGATGATGATATGATGATGATATCATGATGATGATGATATCATGATGATGATATCATGATGATATCATGATGATGATGACGATATCATGATGATGATATCATGATGATGATGATATCGATGATGATGATGATGATGATGATATCATGATGATGATATCCTGATGATGATGATATCATGATGATGATATCCTGATGATCATGATATCATGATGATGATATCCTGATGATCATGATATCATGATGATGATATCCTGATGATGATGATATCATGGTGATAATGATGATGATATCATGATGATGATGATATCATGATGATGAAGATGATATCATGATGATGATGATGATATTATGATGATGATGATGATGATATCATGATGATGATGATGATGATGATATCATGATGATGATATCATGATGATGATGATGATGATATCATGATGATGATGATGATATCATGATGATGATGATATCATGATGATGATGATGATGATGATATCATGATGATGATGATGATGATATCATGATGATGATGATGATAGCATGATGTTGATGATATCGATGATGATATCATGATGATGATATCGATGATGATATCATGATGATGATATCCTGATGATGATGATATCATGATGATGATGATGATGATATCGATGATGATATCATGATGATGATATCGATGATGATATCATGATGATGATATCCTGATGATGATGATATCATGATGATGATGATGATGATATCATGATGATGATATCATGATGATGATGATGATGATATCATGATGATGATGATATCATGATGATGATGATGATGATGATATCATGAAGATGATGATGATGATGATATCATGATGATGATGATGATGATATCATGATGATGATATCATGATGATGATATCATGAGGATGATGATGATGATATCAAGATGATGATATCATGATGATGATGATGATGATATCATGATGATGATGATGATGATATCATGATGATGATGATGATGATGATGATATCATGATGATGATGATATCATGATGATGATGATGATGATATCATGATGATGATGATGATGATATCATGATGATGATATCATGATGATGATATCATGATGATGATGATGATGATATCATGATGATGATGATGATGATATCATGATGATGATATCATGATGATGATATCATGATGATGATGATGATATCATGATGATGATGATGATGATGATATCATGATGATGATGATGATATCATGATGATGATGATGATGTTGATGATATCATGATGATGATGATGATATCATGATGATGATGATGATGATGATGATGATATCATGATGATGATATCATGATGATGATATCATGATGATGATGATGATGATGATGATGATATCATGATGATGATATCATGATGATGATGATGATGATATCATGATGATGATGATGATGATGATATCATGATGATGATATCATGATGATGATGATATCATGATGATGATGACGATATCATGATGATGATCATGATGATGATATCATGATGATGATGATATCGATGATGATGATGATGATGATATCATGATGATGATATCCTGATGATGATGATATCATGATGATGATATCCTGATGATCATGATATCATGATGATGATATCCTGATGATGATGATATCATGATGATATCATGGTGATAATGATGATGATATCATGATGATGATGATATCATGATGATGAAGATGATATCATGATGATGATGATGATATGATGATGATGATGATATTATGATGATGATATCATGATATAATGATGATGATATTATGATGATATCATGATGATGATATGATGATGATGATGATGATATCCTGATGATGATGATATCATGATGATGATGATGATGATGATATCATGATGATGATGATGATATCATGATGATTATGATGATGATATCATGATGATGATGATATCATGATGATGATGATGATGATATGATGATGATGATGATGATATCATGATGATGATGATATGATGATGATGATGATGATGATGATGATGATGATATGATGATGATGATGATGATATCATGATGATGATGATGATATCATGATATGATGATGATGATATTATGATGATGATATCATGATATGATGATGATGATATCCTGATGATGATGATATCATGATGATGATGATGATATCATGATGATGATGATGATGATGATATCATGATGATGATGATATTATGATGATGATGATGATGATATCATGATGATGATGATATCATGATGATGATGATATCATGATATCATGATGATGATGATGATGATGATGATGATGATGATGATGATATCATGATGATGATGATATCATGATGATGATGATATCATGATGATGATGATATCATGATGATGATATCATGATGATGATGATGATATTATGATGATGATGATGATGATATCATGATGATGATGATGATGATATCATGATGATGATATCATGATGATGATGATGATGATGATATCATGATGATGATATCATGATGATGATGATGATGATATCATGATGATGATGATGATGATATCATGATGATGATATCATGATGATGATATCATGAGGATGATGATGATGATATCAAGATGATGATATCATGATGATGATGATGATGATATCATGATGATGATGATGATGATATCATGATGATGATGATGATGATGATGATGATGATATCATGATGATGATATCATGATGATGATGATGATGATATCATGATGATGATGATGATGATGATATCATGATGATGATGATGATGATATCATGATGATGATGATATCATGATGATGATGATGATGATGATGATATCATGATGATGATGATGATATCATGATGATGATGATGATGATGATGATATCATGATGATGATATCATGATGATGATGATGATGATGATGATGATATCATGATGATGATGATGATGATATCATGATGATGATGATGATGATGATATCATGATGATGATATCATGATGATGATGATATCATGATGATGATGACGATATCATGATGATGATCATGATGATGATATCATGATGATGATGATATCGATGATGATGATGATGATGATGATATCATGATGATGATATCCTGATGATGATGATATCATGATGATGATATCCTGATGATCATGATATCATGATGATGATATCCTGATGATGATGATATCATGATGATATCATGGTGATAATGATGATGATATCATGATGATGTTGATATCATGATGATGAAGATGATATCATGATGATGATGATGATATGATGATGATGATGATATTATGATGATGATGATATCATGATGATGATGATGATGATGATATCATGATGATGATGATGATATCATGATGATTATGATGATGATATCATGATGATGATGATATCATGATGATGATGATGATGATATGATGATGATGATGATGATATCATGATGATGATGATATGATGATGATGATGATGATGATGATGATGATGATGATGATGATGATGATGATATGATGATGATGATATCATGATGATGATGATGATGATGATATCATGATGATGATGATGATATCATGATGATGATGATGATATGATGATGATGATATCATGATGATGATGATGATATGATGATGATGATATCATGATGATGATGATATCATGATGATGATGATGATGATATCATGATGATGAGGATATCATGATGATGATGATGATGATATCATGATGATGATGATGATGATATCATGATGATGATGATGATATGATGATGATGATATCATGATGATGATGATATCATGATGATGATGATGATGATATCATGATGATGATGATGATGATATCATGATGATGATGATATCATGATGAAATCATGATGATGATGATGATATCATGATGATGATGATATCATGATGATGATGATATCATGATGATGATATCCTGATGATGATGATATCATGATGATGATATCCTGATGATGATGATATCATGATGATGATATCCTGATGATGATGATATCATGATGATATCATGATGATGATGATGATGATGATATCATGATGATGATGATATCATGATGATGATGATGATATCATGATGATGATGATGATGATATCATGATGATGATGATGATATCGATGATGATGATGATGATGATGATGATATCATGATGATGATATCATGATGATGATGATGATGATGATGATATCATGATGATGATATCATGATGATGATGATGATGATATCATGATGATGATATCCTGATGATGATGATATCCTGATGATGATATCCTGATGATGATGATATCATGATGATATCATGATGATGATGATGATGATATCATGATGATGATGATATCATGATGATGATATCCTGATGATGATGATATCATGATGATGATATCCTGATGATGATGATATCATGATGATGATATCCTGATGATGATGATATCATGATGATATCATGATGATGATGATATCATGATGATGATGATGATGATATCATGATGATGATGATGATATCATGATATGATGATGATATTATGATGATGATATCATGATATGATGATGATGATATCCTGATGATGATGATGATATCATGATGATGATGATGATATCATGATGATGATGATGATGATGATATCATGATGATGATGATATCATGATGATGATGATATCATGATGATGATGATATCATGATGATGATGATGATATCATGATGATGATGATATCATGATGATGATGATATCATGATGATGATGATATCATGATATCATGATGATGATGATGATGATGATGATGATGATGATGATGATATCATGATGATGATGATATCATGATGATGATGATATCATGATGATGATGATATCATGATGATGATATCATGATGATGATGATGATATTATGATGATGATGATGATGATATCATGATGATGATGATGATGATATCATGATGATGATATCATGATGATGATGATGATGATGATATCATGATGATGATATCATGATGATGATGATGATGATATCATGATGATGATGATGATGATATCATGATGATGATATCATGATGATGATATCATGAGGATGATGATGATGATATCAAGATGATGATATCATAATGATGATGATGATGATATCATGATGATGATGATGATGATATCATGATGATGATGATGATGATGATGATGATATCATGATGATGATATCATGATGATGATGATGATGATATCATGATGATGATGATGATGATGATATCATGATGATGATGTTGATGATATCATGATGATGATATCATGATGATGATATCATGATGATGATATCATGATGATGATATCATGATGATGATGATGATATCATGATGATGATGATGATGATGATATCATGATGATGATATCATGATGATGATATCATGATGATGATGATGATGATATCATGATGATGATGATGATGATATCATGATGATGATGATATCATGATGATGATGATGATGATGATATCATGATGATGATGATGATGATATCATGATGATGATGATGATGATGATATCATGATGATGATATCATGATGATGATGATATCATGATGATGATGATATCATGATGATGATGATGATGATGATGATGATATCATGATGATGATGATGATGATATCATGATGATGATGATGATGATGATGATATCATGATGATGATGATGATGATGATGATATCATGATGATGATGATGATATCATGATGATGATGATGATATCATGATGATGATGATGATATCATGATGATGATATAATGATGATGATGATGATGATATCATGATGATGATGATGATATGATGATGATATCATGATGATGATGATATCATGATGATGATATCATGATGATGATATCATGATGATGATATCATGATGATATCATGATGATGATGACGATATCATGATGATGATATCATGATGATGATGATATCGATGATGATGATGATGATGATGATATCATGATGATGATATCCTGATGATGATGATATCATGATGATGATATCCTGATGATCATGATATCATGATGATGATATCCTGATGATCATGATATCATGATGATGATATCCTGATGATGATGATATCATGGTGATAATGATGATGATATCATGATGATGATGATATCATGATGATGAAGATGATATCATGATGATGATGATGATATTATGATGATGATGATGATGATATCATGATGATGATGATGATGATGATATCATGATGATGATATCATGATGATGATGATGATGATATCATGATGATGATGATGATATCATGATGATGATGATATCATGATGATGATGATGATGATGATATCATGATGATGATGATGATGATATCATGATGATGATGATGATAGCATGATGTTGATGATATCGATGATGATATCATGATGATGATATCGATGATGATATCATGATGATGATATCCTGATGATGATGATATCATGATGATGATGATGATGATATCGATGATGATATCATGATGATGATATCGATGATGATATCATGATGATGATATCCTGATGATGATGATATCATGATGATGATGATGATGATGATGATATCATGATGATGATATCATGATGATGATGATGATGATATCATGATGATGATGATGATGATGATATCATGAAGATGATGATGATGATGATATCATGATGATGATGATGATGATATCATGATGATGATATCATGATGATGATATCATGAGGATGATGATGATGATATCAAGATGATGATATCATGATGATGATGATGATGATATCATGATGATGATGATGATGATATCATGATGATGATGATGATGATGATGATATCATGATGATGATGATATCATGATGATGATGATGATGATATCATGATGATGATGATGATGATATCATGATGATGATATCATGATGATGATATCATGATGATGATGATGATGATATCATGATGATGATGATGATGATGATATCATGATGATGATATCATGATGATGATATCATGATGATGATGATGATATCATGATGATGATGATGATGATGATATCATGATGATGATGATGATGATGATGATATCATGATGATGATGATATCATGATGATGATGATGATGATGATGATATCATGATGATGATGATGATATCATGATGATGATGATGATGATATCATGATGATGATATCATGATGATGATGATGATGATGATGATGATATCATGATGATGATATCATGATGATGATGATGATGATATCATGATGATGATGATGATGATGATATCATGATGATGATATCATGATGATGATGATATCATGATGATGATGACGATATCATGATGATGATCATGATGATGATATCATGATGATGATGATATCGATGATGATGATGATGATGATGATATCATGATGATGATATCCTGATGATGATATCATGATGATGATATCCTGATGATCATGATATCATGATGATGATATCCTGATGATGATGATATCATGATGATATCATGGTGATAATGATGATGATATCATGATGATGATGATATCATGATGATGAAGATGATATCATGATGATGATGATGATATGATGATGATGATGATATTATGATGATGATATCATGATATAATGATGATGATATTATGATGATATCACGATGATGATATGATGATGATGATGATGATATCCTGATGATGATGATATCATGATGATGATGATGATGATGATATCATGATGATGATGATGATATCATGATGATTATGATGATGATATCATGATGATGATGATATCATGATGATGATGATGATGATATGATGATGATGATGATGATATCATGATGATGATGATATGATGATGATGATGATGATGATGATGATGATGATGATGATGATGATATGATGATGATGATGATGATATCATGATGATGATGATGATATCATGATATGATGATGATGATATTATGATGATGATATCATGATATGATGATGATGATATCCTGATGATGATGATATCATGATGATGATGATGATATCATGATGATGATGATGATATCATGATGATGATGATATCATGATGATGATGATATCATGATGATGATGATATCATGATATCATGATGATGATGATGATGATGATGATGATGATGATGATGATGATGATATCATGATGATGATGATATCATGATGATGATGATATCATGATGATGATGATATCATGATGATGATGATATCATGATGATGATATCATGATGATGATGATGATATTATGATGATGATGATGATGATAACATGATGATGATGATGATGATATCATGATGATGATGATGATGATATCATGATGATGATGATGATGATGATGATGATGATATCATGATGATGATGATGATATGATGATGATGATGATGATGATGATGATGATATCATGATGATGATGATATCATGATGATGATGATATAATGATGATGATGATGATATGATGATGATGATGATGATGATATCATGATGATGATGATGATATCATGATGATGATGATATCATGATGATGATGATATCATGATGATGATGATATCATGATGATGATGATGATGATGATGACATGATGATGATATGATGATGATGATGATGATGATGATATCATGATGATGATATCATGATGATGATGATATCATGATGATGATTATATCATGATGATGATGATGATGATATTATGATGATGATGATGATATCATGATGATGATGATGATGATGATATCATGATGATGATGATGATGATGATGATATCATGATGATGATGATGATGATGATATCATGATGATGATATCATGATGATGATATCATGATGATGATATCATGATGATATCATGATGATGATGATGATATCATGATGATGATCATGATGATGATATCATGATGATGATGATATCATGATGATGATGATATCGATGATGATGATGATGATGATATCATGATGATGATATCCTGATGATGATGATATCATGATGATGATATCCTGATGATGATGATATCATGATGATGATATCATGATGATGATGATATCATGATGATGATATCCTGATGATGATGATATCATGATGATGATGATATCATGATGATGATGATATCATGATGATGATGATGATGATGATGATATCATGAGGATGATGATATTGATGATGATATCGATGATGATATCATGATGATGATATCCTGATGATGATGATATCATGATGATGATGATGATGATATCATGATGATGATGATGATGATATCATGATGATGATATCATGATGATGATGATGATATCATGATGATGATGATATCATGATGATGATGATGATGATGATATCATGAAGATGATGATGATGATGATATCATGATGATGATATCATGATGATGATATCATGATGATGATATCATGATGATGATGATGATGATGATGATATCATGATGATGATATCATGATGATGATGATGATGATGATGATGATATGATGATGATGATGATGATGATGATATCATGATGATGATGATATCATGATGATGATGATGATGATGATGATGATATCATGATGATGATGATGATGATGATGATGATATCATGATGATGATGATGATGATGATATCATGATGATGATGATGATGATATCATGATGATGATGATGATGATGATGATATCATGATGATGATGATGATGATGATATCATGATGATGATATCATGATGATGATATCATGATGATATCATGATGATGATGATGATATCATGATGATGATCATGATGATGATATCATGATGATGATGATATCATGATGATGATGATATCGATGATGATGATGATGATGATGATGATATCATGATGATGGTATCCTGATGATGATGATATCATGATGATGATATCCTGATGATGATGATATCATGATGATGATATCCTGATGATGATGATATCATGATGATATCATGATGATGATGATGATGATATCATGATGATGATGATATCATGATGATGATGATATCGATGATGATGATGATGATGATGATGATATCATGATGATGATGATGATATCATGATGATGATATCCTGATGATGATGATATCATGATGATGATATCCTGATGATGATGATATCATGATGATGATATCCTGATGATGATATCATGATGATGATATCATGATGATGATATCATGATGATGATGATATCATGATGATGATATCCTGATGATGATGATATCATGATGATGATGATATCATGATGATGATGATATCATGATGATGATGATGATGATGATGATATCATGAGGATGATGATATTGATGATGATATCGATGATGATATCATGATGATGATATCCTGATGATGATGATATCATGATGATGATGATGATGATATCATGATGATGATGATGATGATATCATGATGATGATATCATGATGATGATGATGATATCATGATGATGATGATATCATGATGATGATGATGATGATGATATCATGAAGATGATGATGATGATGATATCATGATGATGATATCATGATGATGATATCATGATGATGATATCATGATGATGATGATGATGATGATGATATCATGATGATGATATCATGATGATGATGATGATGATGATGATGATATGATGATGATGATGATGATGATATCATGATGATGATGATATCATGATGATGATGATGATGATGATGATGATATCATGATGATGATGATGATGATGATGATGATATCATGATGATGATGATGATGATGATATCATGATGATGATGATGATGATATCATGATGATGATGATGATGATGATGATGATATCATGATGATGATGATGATGATGATATCATGATGATGATATCATGATGATGATATCATGATGATATCATGATGATGATGATGATATCATGATGATGATCATGATGATGATGATGATGATGATGATATGATGAAGATGATATCATGATGATGATATCCTGATGATGATGATATCATGATGATGATATCCTGATGATCATGATATCATGATGATGATATCCTGATGATGATGATATCATGATGATATTATGGTGATAATGATGATGATATCATGATGATGATGATATCATGATGATGAAGATGATATCATGATGATGATGATGATATGATGATGATGATGATATTATGATGATGATATCATGATATAATGATGATGATGATGATATTATGATGATATCATGATGATGATATGATGATGATGATGATATCCTGATGATGATGATATCATGATGATGATGATGATGATATGATGATGATGATGATGATATCATGATGATGATGATATCATGATGATGATGATGATGATGATGATGATATGATGATGATGATGATATCATGATGATGATGATGATGATGATATCATGATGATGATGATGATGATGATGATGATATGATGATGATGATGATATCATGATGATGATGATGATGATGATATCATGATGATGATGATGATATCATGATGATGATGATGATATGATGATGATGATATCATGATGATGATGATGATGATATTATGATGATGATATCATGATGATGATATCATGATGATGATGATGATATTATGATAATGATATCATGATGATGATGATGATGATATCATGATGATGATATCATGATGATGATGATGATGATATCATGATGATGATATCATGATGATGATGATGATGATATCATGATGATGATGATGATATCATGATGATGATGATGATGATGATATTATGATGATGATATCATGATGATGATATCATGATGATGATGATGATATTATGATAATGATATCATGATGATGATGATGATGATATCATGATGATGATATCATGATGATGATGATGATGATATCATGATGATGATATCATGATGATGATGATGATATCATGGTGATGATATCATGATGATGATATCATGATGATGATATGATGATGATGATGATGATGATGATATCATGATGATGATATCATGATGATGATATCATGATGATGATGATGATATCATGGTGATGATATCATGATGATGATATCATGATGATGATATGATGATGATGATGATGATGATGATATCATGATGATGATATCATGATGATGATATCATGATGATGATATCATGATGATGATGATGATGATGATATCATGATGATGATATCATGATGATGATGATGATATCATGGTGATGATATCATGATGATGATATCATGATGATGATATGATGATGATGATGATGATGATGATATCATGATGATGATATCATGATGATGATATCATGATGATGATATCATGATGATGATGATGATGATGATATCATGATGATGATATCATGATGATGATGATGATGATGATGATATCATGATGATGATATCATGATGATGATATCATGATGATGATATCATGATGATGATGATGATGATGATGATATCATGATGATGATATCATGATGATGATGATGATGATGATGATATCATGATGATGATATCATGATGATGATATCATGATGATGATATCATGATGATGATGATATCATGATGATGATGATGATGATATCATGATGATGATGATGATGATATCATGATGATGATGATGATATCATGATGATGATATCATGATGATGATGATGATGATATCATGATGATGATGATATCTATGATGATGATGATGATGATGATATCATGATGATGATATCCTGATGATGATGATATCATGATGATGATATCCTGATGATGATGATATCATGATGATGATATCATGATGATGATATCATGATGATGATATCGTAATGATGATGATGATATCATGATATGATGATGATGATATTATGATGATGATATCATGATATGATGATGATGATGATGATATTATGATGATATCATGATGATGATATGATGATGATGATGATATCCTGATGATGATGATATCATGATGATGATGATGATATCATGATGATGATGATGATATGATGATGATGATGATGATGATGATGATATCATGATGATGATGATATCATGATGATGATGATATAATGATGATGATGATGATATGATGATGATGATGATGATGATATCATGATGATGATGATGATATCATGATGATGATGATATCATGATGATGATGATATCATGATGATGATGATATCATGATGATGATGATGATGATGATGACATGATGATGATATGATGATGATGATGATGATGATATCATGATGATGATATCATGATGATGATGATATCATGATGATGATTATATCATGATGATGATGATGATGATATTATGATGATGATGATGATATCATGATGATGATGATGATGATGATGATATCATGATGATGATGATGATGATGATGATATCATGATGATGATGATGATGATGATATCATGATGATGATATCATGATGATGATATCATGATGATGATATCATGATGATATCATGATGATGATGATGATATCATGATGATGATCATGATGATGATATCATGATGATGATGATATCATGATGATGATGATATCGATGATGATGATGATGATGATATCATGATGATGATATCCTGATGATGATGATATCATGATGATGATATCCTGATGATGATGATATCATGATGATGATATCATGATGATGATGATATCATGATGATGATATCCTGATGATGATGATATCATGATGATGATGATATCATGATGATGATGATATCATGATGATGATGATGATGATGATGATATCATGAGGATGATGATATTGATGATGATATCGATGATGATATCATGATGATGATATCCTGATGATGATGATATCATGATGATGATGATGATGATATCATGATGATGATGATGATGATATCATGATGATGATATCATGATGATGATGATGATATCATGATGATGATGATATCATGATGATGATGATGATGATGATATCATGAAGATGATGATGATGATGATATCATGATGATGATATCATGATGATGATATCATGATGATGATATCATGATGATGATGATGATGATGATGATATCATGATGATGATATCATGATGATGATGATGATGATGATGATGATATGATGATGATGATGATGATGATATCATGATGATGATGATATCATGATGATGATGATGATGATGATGATGATATCATGATGATGATGATGATGATGATGATGATATCATGATGATGATGATGATGATGATATCATGATGATGATGATGATGATGATATCATGATGATGATGATGATGATGATGATATCATGATGATGATGATGATGATGATGATATCATGATGATGATATCATGATGATGATATCATGATGATATCATGATGATGATGATGATATCATGATGATGATCATGATGATGATATCATGATGATGATGATATCATGATGATGATGATATCGATGATGATGATGATGATGATGATATCATGATGATGGTATCCTGATGATGATGATATCATGATGATGATATCCTGATGATGATGATATCATGATGATGATATCCTGATGATGATGATATCATGATGATATCATGATGATGATGATGATGATATCATGATGATGATGATATCATGATGATGATGATATCGATGATGATGATGATGATGATGATGATGATGATATCATGATGATGATGATGATATCATGATGATGATATCCTGATGATGATGATATCATGATGATGATATCCTGATGATGATGATATCATGATGATGATATCCTGATGATGATATCATGATGATGATATCATGATGATGATATCATGATGATGATGATATCATGATGATGATATCCTGATGATGATGATATCATGATGATGATGATATCATGATGATGATGATATCATGATGATGATGATGATGATGATGATATCATGAGGATGATGATATTGATGATGATATCGATGATGATATCATGATGATGATATCCTGATGATGATGATATCATGATGATGATGATGATGATGATATCATGATGATGATGATGATGATATCATGATGATGATATCATGATGATGATGATGATATCATGATGATGATGATATCATGATGATGATGATGATGATGATATCATGAAGATGATGATGATGATGATATCATGATGATGATATCATGATGATGATATCATGATGATGATATCATGATGATGATGATGATGATGATGATATCATGATGATGATATCATGATGATGATGATGATGATGATGATGATGATATGATGATGATGATGATGATGATGATATCATGATGATGATGATATCATGATGATGATGATGATGATGATGATGATATCATGATGATGATGATGATGATGATGATATCATGATGATGATGATGATGATGATATCATGATGATGATGATGATGATATCATGATGATGATGATGATGATGATGATGATATCATGATGATGATGATGATGATGATATCATGATGATGATATCATGATGATGATATCATGATGATATCATGATGATGATGATGATATCATGATGATGATCATGATGATGATGATCATGATGATGATATCATGATGATGATGATATCATGATGATGATGATATGATGATGATGATGATGATGATGATATCATGATGATGATGATATCATGATGATGATATCATGATGATGATGATGATGATATCATGATGATGATGATGATATGATGATGATGATATCATGATGATGATGATATTATGATGATATCATGATGATGATATGATGATGATGATGATATCCTGATGATGATGATATCATGATGATGATGATGATATCATGATGATGATATCATGATGATGATGATGATGATATCATGATGATGATGATGATATCATGATGATGATGATATCATGATGATGATGATGATATGATGATGCTGATGATGATGATGATGATGATATCATGATGATGCTGATATCATGATGATGATGATATCATGATGATGATGATGATGATGATGATATCATGATGATGATGATGATGATGATGATGATATCATGATGATGATATCATGATGATGATGATATCATGATGATGATGATATCATGATGATGATGATGATGATATTATGATGATGATGATATCATGATGATGATGATGATGATGATATCATGATGATGATGATGATGATATCATGATGATGATGATGATGATGATATCATGATGATGACGGTGATGATATCATGATGATGATGATGATGATATCATGATGATGATGATGATGATGATATCATGATGATGATATCATGATGATGATGATGATATCATGATGATGATGATGATATCATGATGATGATGATGATGATGATATCATGATGATGATGATGATATCATGATGATGATATCATGATGATGATGATGATATCATGATGATGATGATGATATCATGATGATGATGATGATGATATCATGATGATGATGATGATATCGTGATGATGATGATGATGATATCATGATGATGATGATGATATCATGATGATGATGATGATATCATGATGATGATGATGATGATGATATCATGATGATGATGATATCGATGATGATGATGATGATGATGATATCATGATGATGATATCCTGATGATGATGATATCATGATGATGATATCCTGATGATGATGATATCATGATGATGATATCCTGATGATGATGATATCATGATGATATCATGATGATGATGATGATGATATCATGATGATGATGATGATATCATGATGATGATGATGATGATGATATCCTGATGATGATGATATCATGATGATGATATCCTGATGATGATGATATCATGATGATGATATCCTGATGATGATGATATCATGATGATATCATGATGATGATGATGATGATATCATGATGATGATGATATCATGATGATGATGATATCATGATGATGATGATGATGATATCATGATGATGATGATGATATTATGATGATGATATCATGATATGATGATGATGATGATGATATTATGATGATATCATGATGATGATGATATCATGATGATGATGATGATGATATCATGATGATGATGATGATATTATGATGATGATATCATGATATGATGATGATGATGATGATGATATTATGATGATATCATGATGATGATATGATGATGATGATGACATCCTGATGATGATGATATCATGATGATGATGATGATATCATGATGATGATGATGATATCATGATGATGATGATATCATGATGATGATGATATCATGATGATTATGATGATGATGATGATATCATGATGATGATATCATGATGATGATATCATGATGATGATGATATCATGATGATGATATGATGATGATGATATGATGATGATATCATGATGATGATGATATCGATGATGATATCGATGATGATATCATGATGATGATATCATGATGATGATATCATGATGATATCATGATGATGATGATGATATCATGATGATGATCATGATGATGATATCATGATGATGATGATATCATGATGATGATGATATCGATGATGATGATGATGATGATATCATGATGATGATATCCTGATGATGATGATATCATGATGATGATGATATCATGATGATGATTATGATGATATCATGATGATGATATCATGATGATGATATCGATGATGATATCATGATGATGATATCCTGATGATGATGATATCATGATGATGATGATGATGATATCATGATGATGATATCATGATGATGATATCGATGATGATATCATGATGATGATATCCTGATGATGATGATATCATGATGATGATGATGATGATATCATGATGATGATGATGATGATATCATGATGATGATGATATCATGATGAAATCATGATGATGATGATGATATCATGATGATGATGATATCATGATGATGATGATATCATGATGATGATATCCTGATGATGATGATATCATGATGATAATATCCTGATGATGATGATATCATGATGATGATATCCTGATGATGATGATATCATGATGATATCATGATGATGATGATGATGATGATATCATGATGATGATGATATCATGATGATGATGATGATATCATGATGATGATGATGATGATGATATCATGATGATGATGATGATATCGATGATGATGATGATGATGATATCATGATGATGATATCATGATGATGATGATGATGATGATATCATGATGATGATATCCTGATGATGATGATATCATGATGATGATATCCTGATGATGATGATATCATGATGATATCATGATGATGATGATATCATGATGATGATGATGATGATATCATGATGATGATGATGATATCATGATATGATGATGATGATATTATGATGATGATATCATGATATGATGATGATGATATCCTGATGATGATGATGATATCATGATGATGATGATGATATCATGATGATGATGATGATGATGATATCATGATGATGATGATATCATGATGATGATGATATCATGATGATGATGATATCATGATGATGATTATGATATCATGATGATGATGATATCATGATGATGATGATATCATGATGATGATGATATCATGATATCATGATGATGATGATGATGATGATGATGATGATGATGATGATATCATGATGATGATGATATCGATGATGATATCGATGATGATATCATGATGATGATATCATGATGATGATATCCTGATGATGATGATATCATGATGATATCATGATGATGATGATGATGATATCATGATGATGATGATATCATGATGATGATATCCTGATGATGATGATATCATGATGATGATATCCTGATGATGATGATATCATGATGATATCATGATGATGATGATGATGATATCATGATGATGATGATGATGATATGATGATGATGATGATGATGATGATGATGATGATGATGATGATGATATCATGATGATGATGATATCATGATGATGATGATGATGATGATATCATGATGATGATGATGATGTTGATGATGATGATGATATCATCATGATGATGATGATTATATCATGATGATGATGATGATGATATCATGATGATGATGATGATGATATCATGATGATGATGATGATGATATCATGATGATGATGATGATGATGTTGATGATGATGATGATATCATCATGATGATGATGATGTTGATGATGATGATGATATCATCATGATGATGATGATTATATCATGATGATGATGATGATGATATCATGATGATGATGATGATGATATCATGATGATGATGATGATGATATCATGATGATGATGATATCATGATGAAATCATGATGATGATGATGATATCATGATGATGATGATATCATGATGATGATGATATCATGATGATGATATCCTGATGATGATGATATCATGATGATGATATCCTGATGATGATGATATCATGATGATGATATCCTGATGATGATGATATCATGATGATATCATGATGATGATGATGATGATGATGATATCATGATGATGATGATATCATGATGATGATGATGATATCATGATGATGATGATGATGATGATATCATGATGATGATGATGATATCGATGATGATGATGATGATGATATCATGATGATGATATCATGATGATGATGATGATGATGATATCATGATGATGATATCATAATGATGATGATGATGATATCATGATGATGATATCCTGATGATGATGATATCATGATGATGATATCCTGATGATGATGATATCATGATGATATCATGATGATGATGATGATGATATCATGATGATGATGATATCATGATGATGATATCCTGATGATGATGATATCATGATGATGATATCCTGATGATGATGATATCATGATGATATCATGATGATGATGATGATGATATCATGATGATGATGATGATGATATCATGATGATGATGATGATGATGATGATGATGATGATGATGATATCATGATGATGATGATATCATGATGATGATGATGATGATGATATCATGATGATGATGATGATGTTGATGATGATGATGATATCATCATGATGATGATGATTATATCATGATGATGATGATGATGATATCATGATGATGATGATGATGATATCATGATGATGATGATGATGATATCATGATGATGATGATGATGATGTTGATGATGATGATGATATCATCATGATGATGATGATGTTGATGATGATGATGATATCATCATGATGATGATGATTATATCATGATGATGATGATGATGATGATGATATCATGATGATGATGATGATGATATCATGATGATGATGATGATGATATCATGATGATGATGATATCATGATGAAATCATGATGATGATGATGATATCATGATGATGATGATATCATGATGATGATGATATCATGATGATGATATCCTGATGATGATGATATCATGATGATGATATCCTGATGATGATGATATCATGATGATGATATCCTGATGATGATGATATCATGATGATATCATGATGATGATGATGATGATGATATCCTGATGATGATGATATCATGATGATGATGATGATATCATGATGATGATGATGATATCATGATGATGATGATGATGATATCATGATGATGATGATGATATCATGATGATGATATCATGATGATGATGATGATGATGATGATATCATGATGATGATATCATGATGATGATGATGATGATATCATGATGATGATATCCTGATGATGATGATATCATGATGATGATATCCTGATGATGATGATATCATGATGATATCATGATGATGATGATGATGATATCATGATGATGATGATATCATGATGATGATATCCTGATGATAATGATATCATGATGATGATATCCTGATGATGATGATATCATGATGATATCATGATGATGATGATGATGATATCATGATGATGATGATGATGATATGATGATGATGATGATGATGATGATGATGATGATGATGATGATGATGATATCATGATGATGATGATATCATGATGATGATGATGATGATGATATCATGATGATGATGATGATGTTGATGATGATGATGATATCATCATGATGATGATGATTATATCATGATGATGATGATGATGATATCATGATGATGATGATGATGATATCATGATGATGATGATGATGATGATATCATGATGATGATGATGATGATGTTGATGATGATGATGATATCATCATGATGATGATGATGTTGATGATGATGATGATATCATCATGATGATGATGATTATATCATGATGATGATGATGATGATGATGATATCATGATGATGATGATGATGATATCATGATGATGATGATGATGATATCATGATGATGATGATATCATGATGAAATCATGATGATGATGATGATATCATGATGATGATGATATCATGATGATGATGATATCATGATGATGATATCCTGATGATGATGATATCATGATGATGATATCCTGATGATGATGATATCATGATGATGATATCCTGATGATGATGATATCATGATGATATCATGATGATGATGATGATGATGATATCCTGATGATGATGATATCATGATGATGATGATGATATCATGATGATGATGATGATATCATGATGATGATGATGATGATATCATGATGATGATGATGATATCATGATGATGATATCATGATGATGATGATGATGATGATATCATGATGATGATATCATGATGATGATGATGATGATATCATGATGATGATATCCTGATGATGATGATATCATGATGATGATATCCTGATGATGATGATATCATGATGATATCATGATGATGATGATGATGATATCATGATGATGATGATATCATGATGATGATATCCTGATGATGATGATATCATGATGATGATATCCTGATGATGATGATATCATGATGATGATATCCTGATGATGATGATATCATGATGATATCATGATGATGATGATATCATGATGATGATGATGATGATATCATGATGATGATGATGATATCATGATATGATGATGATGATATTATGATGATGATATCATGATATGATGATGATGATATCCTGATGATGATGATGATATCATGATGATGATGATGATATCATGATGATGATGATGATGATGATATCATGATGATGATGATGATGATATCATGATGATGATATCATGATGATGATGATGATGATATCATGATGATGATGATGATGATATCATGATGATGATATCATGATGATGATGATGATGATATCATGATGATGATGATGATGATATCATGATGATGATATCATGATGATGATGATGATGATGATATGATGATGAGGATGATGATGATGATATCATGATGATGATGATATCATGATGATGATATCATGATGATGATGATGATGATGATATTATGATGATGATGATGATATCATGATGATGATGATGATGATGATATCATGATGATGATGATGATATCATGATGATGATGATGATGATGATATCATGATGATGATGATGATGATATCATGATGATGATATCATGATGATGATGATGATATCATGATGATGATGATGATATCATGATGATGATGATGATGATGATATCATGATGATGATGATATCGATGATGATGATGATGATGATGATATCATGATGATGATATCCTGATGATGATGATATCATGATGATGATATCCTGATGATGATGATATCATGATGATGATATCCTGATGATGATGATATCATGATGATATCATGATGATGATGATGATGATATCATGATGATGATGATATCATGATGATGATGATATCATGATGATGATGATGATGATATCATGATGATGATGATGATATTATGATGATGATATCATGATATGATGATGATGATAAAATGATGATATCATGATGATGATATCCTGATGATGATGATATCATGATGATGATATCATGATGATGATATCATGATGATGATGATATCATGATGATGATGATGATGATATCATGATGATGATGATGATGATATCATGATGATGATGATGATATCATGATGATGATATCATGATGATGATGATGATGATGATATCATGATGATGATATCATGATGATGATGATGATGATATCATGATGATGATATCCTGATGATGATGATATCATGATGATGATATCCTGATGATGATGATATCATGATGATATCATGATGATGATGATGATGATATCATGATGATGATGATATCATGATGATGATATCCTGATGATGATGATATCATGATGATGATATCCTGATGATGATGATATCATGATGATGATATCCTGATGATGATGATATCATGATGATATCATGATGATGATGATATCATGATGATGATGATGATGATATCATGATGATGATGATGATATCATGATATGATGATGATGATATTATGATGATGATATCATGATATGATGATGATGATATCCTGATGATGATGATGATATCATGATGATGATGATGATATCATGATGATGATGATGATGATGATATCATGATGATGATGATGATGATATCATGATGATGATATCATGATGATGATGATGATGATATCATGATGATGATGATGATGATATCATGATGATGATATCATGATGATGATGATGATGATATCATGATGATGATGATGATGATATCATGATGATGATATCATGATGATGATGATGATGATGATGATATGATGATGAGGATGATGATGATGATATCATGATGATGATGATATCATGATGATGATATCATGATGATGATGATGATGATGATATTATGATGATGATGATGATATCATGATGATGATGATGATGATGATATCATGATGATGATGATGATATCATGATGATGATGATGATGATGATATCATGATGATGATGATGATGATATCATGATGATGATATCATGATGATGATGATGATATCATGATGATGATGATGATATCATGATGATGATGATGATGATGATATCATGATGATGATGATATCGATGATGATGATGATGATGATGATATCATGATGATGATATCCTGATGATGATGATATCATGATGATGATATCCTGATGATGATGATATCATGATGATGATATCCTGATGATGATGATATCATGATGATATCATGATGATGATGATGATGATATCATGATGATGATGATATCATGATGATGATGATATCATGATGATGATGATGATGATATCATGATGATGATGATGATATTATGATGATGATATCATGATATGATGATGATGATAAAATGATGATATCATGATGATGATATCCTGATGATGATGATATCATGATGATGATATCATGATGATGATATCATGATGATGATGATATCATGATGATGATGATGATGATATCATGATGATGATGATATCGATGATGATATCGATGATGATATCATGATGATGATATCCTGATGATGATGATATCATGATGATGATTATGATGATATCATGATGATGATATCATGATGATGATATCGATGATGATATCATGATGATGATATCCTGATGATGATGATATCATGATGATGATGATTATGATATCATGATGATGATGATGATGATATCATGATGATGATATCATGATGATGATGATGATGATATCATGATGATGATGATGATATCATGATGATGATGATGAAGATGATATCATGAAGATGATGATGATGATGATATCATGATGATGATGATGATGATATCATGATGATGATATCATGATGATGATGATGATGATATCATGATGATGATGATGATGATATCATGATGATGATATCATGATGATGATGATGATGATATCATGATGATGATGATGATGATATCATGATGATGATATCATGATGATGATGATGATGATGATGATATGATGATGAGGATGATGATGATGATATCATGATGATGATGATATCATGATGATGATATCATGATGATGATGATGATGATGATATTATGATGATGATGATGATATCATGATGATGATGATGATGATGATATCATGATGATGATGATGATATCATGATGATGATGATGATGATGATATCATGATGATGATGATGATGATATCATGATGATGATATCATGATGATGATATCATGATGATGATGATATCATGATGATGATGATGATGATGATATCATGAAGATGATGATGATGATGATATCATGATGATGATGATGATGATATCATGATGATGATGATGATGATGATATCATGATGATGATATCATGATGATGATATCATGATGATGATGATGATGATATCATGATGATGATGATGATGATATCATGATGATGATATCATGATGATGATGATGATATCATGATGATGATATCATGATGATGATGATGATATCATGATGATGATGATGATATCATGATGATGATGATGATGATATCATGATGATGATGATGATATCATGATGATGATGATGATGATATCATGATGATGATATCATGATGATGATGATGATGATATCATGATGATGATGATGATATCAGGATGATGATATCATGATGATGATGATATCATGATGATGATGATGATATCAGGATGATGATATCATGATGATGATGATGATGATATCATGATGATGATGATATCATGATGATGATATCATGATGATGATGATATCATGATGATGATGATGATGATGATATCATGATGATGATATCATGATGATGATATCATGATGATGATATCATGATGATGATGATGATATCATGATGATGATGATGATGATGATGATATCATGATGATGATGATGATGATGATGATATCATGATGATGATATCATGATGATGATGATATCATGATGATGATGATGATGATATCATGATGATGATATCATGATGATGATGATATCATGATGATGATATCATGATGATGATATCATGATGATGATGATGATATCATGATGATGATGATGATATCATGATGATGATGATGATGATGATGATGATGATGATGATGATATCATGATGATAATGATGATGATGATGATATCATGATGATGATATCATGATGATGATGATATCATGATGATGATATCATGATGATGATGATGATGATGATATCATGATGATGATGATGATATCATGATGATGATGATGATGATGATGATGATGATGATGATGATGATGATATGATGATGATGATGATATGATGATGATATCATGATGATGATGATGATGATGATATGATGATGATATCATGATGATGATGATGATGATATGATGATGATATCATGATGATGATGATGATATGATGATGATGATGATATCATGATGATGGTAAGATGTTGATGATGATGATGATGATATCATGATGATGGTAAGATGATGATGATGATGATGAAATTATGATGATGATATCATGATGATGATGATGATGATATTATGATGATGATATCATGATGATGATGATGATGATATTATGATGATGATATCATGATGATGATGATGATATCATGATGATGATGATGATATCATGATGATGATATCATGATGATGATATCATGATGATGATGATGATGATATCATGATGATGATGATGATGATGATATTATGATGATGATATCATGATGATGATATCATGATGATGATGATGATATTATGATAATGATATCATGATGATGATGATGATGATATCATGATGATGATGATGATATCATGATGATGATGATGATGATGATATTATGATGATGATATCATGATGATGATATCATGATGATGATGATGATATTATGATAATGATATCATGATGATGATGATGATGATATCATGATGATGATATCATGATGATGATGATGATGATATCATGATGATGATATCATGATGATGATGATGATATCATGGTGATGATATCATGATGATGATATCATGATGATGATATGATGATGATGATGATGATGATGATGATATCATGATGATGATATCATGATGATGATATCATGATGATGATGATGATATCATGGTGATGATATCATGATGATGATATCATGATGATGATATGATGATGATGATGATGATGATGATATCATGATGATGATATCATGATGATGATATCATGATGATGATATCATGATGATGATGATGATGATGATATCATGATGATGATATCATGATGATGATGATGATATCATGGTGATGATATCATGATGATGATATCATGATGATGATATGATGATGATGATGATGATGATGATGATATCATGATGATGATATCATGATGATGATATCATGATGATGATATCATGATGATGATGATGATGATGATATCATGATGATGATATCATGATGATGATGATGATGATGATGATATCATGATGATGATATCATGATGATGATATCATGATGATGATATCATGATGATGATGATGATGATGATGATATCATGATGATGATATCATGATGATGATGATGATGATGATGATGATATCATGATGATGATTATGATGATATCATGATGATGATATCATGATGATGATATCGATGATGATATCATGATGATGATATCCTGATGATGATGATATCATGATGATGATGATGATATCATGATGATATCATGATGATGATATCATGATGATGATGATGATGATATCATGATGATGATATCATGATGATGATGATATCATGATGATGATGATGAAGATGATATCATGAAGATGATGATGATGATGATATCATGATGATGATGATGATGATATCATGATGATGATATCATGATGATGATGATGATGATATCATGATGATGATGATGATGATATCATGATGATGATATCATGATGATGATGATGATGATGATATCATGATGATGATATCATGATGATGATATCATGATGATGATGATGATGATATCATGATGATGATGATGATGATATCATGATGATGATATCATGATGATGATGATGATGATGATGATATGATGATGATGATGATGATATCATGATGATGATGATATCATGATGATGATATCATGATGATGATGATGATGATGATATTATGATGATGATGATGATATCATGATGATGATGATGATGATGATATCATGATGATGATGATGATATCATGATGATGATGATGATGATGATATCATGATGATGATGATGATGATATCATGATGATGATATCATGATGATGATGATGATATCATGATGATGATGATATCATGATGATGATGATGATGATGATGATATCATGATGATGATGATATCGATGATGATGATGATGATGATGATATCATGATGATGATATCATGATGATGATATCCTGATGATGATGATATCATGATGATGATATCCTGATGATGATGATATCATGATGATATCATGATGATATCATGATGATGATGATGATGATATCATGATGATGATAATATCATGATGATGATGATGATGATATCATGATGATGATGATGATGATATTATGATGATGATATCATGATATGATGATGATGATGATGATATTATGATGATATCATGATGATGATATGATGATGATGATGACATCCTGATGATGATGATATCATGATGATGATGATATCATGATGATGATGATGATATCATGATGATGATGATGATGATATCATGATGATGATGATATCATGATGATGATGATATCATGATGATGATGATGATATGATGATGATGATGATGATGATATCATGATGATGATGATATCATGATGATGATGATATCATGATGATGATGATATCATGATGATGATATCATGATGATATCATGATGATGATATCATGATGATATCATGATGATGATATCATGATGATATCATGATGATGATGATATCATGATGATGATATCATGATGATGATGATGATGATGATATAATGATGATGATGATATCGATGATGATATCGATGATGATATCGATGATGATATCGATGATGATATCATGATGATGATATCCTGATGATGATGATATCATGATGATGATGATGATGATATCATGATGATGATATCCTGATGATGATGATATCATGATGATGATGATGATGATATCATGATGACGATATCATGATGATGATGATGATATCATGATGATGATGATATCATGATGATGATGATGATGATGATGATGATGATGATATCATGAAGATGATGATGATGATGATATCATGATGATGATATCATGATGATGATGATGATGATATCATGATGATGATATCATGATGATGATGATGATGATGATATCATGATGATGATATCCTGATGATGATGATATGATGATGATGATGATATCATGATGATGATGATATCATGATGATGATGATGATGATATCATGATGATGATGATATCGATGATGATATCGATGATGATATCATGATGATGATATCCTGATGATGATGATATCATGATGATGATGATGATGATATCATGATGATGATATCGATGATGATATCATGATGATGATATCCTGATGATGATGATATCATGATGATGATGATGATATCATGATGATGATGATGATGATATCATGATGATGATATCATGATGATGATGATGATGATATCATGATGATGATGATATCATGATGATGATGATGATGATGATGATATCATGAAAATGATGATGATGATGATATCATGATGATGATGATGATGATATCATGATGATGATATCATGATGATGATATCATGATGATGATGATGATGATATCATGATGATGATATCATGATGATGATGATGATGATATCATGATGATGATGATGATGATATCATGATGATGATATCATGATGATGATATCATGATGATGATGATGATGATGATGATGATATCATGATGATGATATCATGATGATGATGATGATGTTATCATGATGATGATGATGATGATATGATGATGATGATGATGATGATATCATGATGATGATGATATCATGATGATGATATCATGATGATGATGATATCATGATGATGATGATGATGATGATGATATCATGATGATGATGATGATGATGATATCATGATGATGATGATGATGATGGTGATATCATGATGATGATGATGATGATGATGATGATGATGATATCATGATGATGATGATGATGATGATATCATGATGATGATATCATGATGATGATATCATGATGATGATATCATGATGATGATATCATGATGATGATGATGATATCATGATGATGATGATGATATCATGATGATGATCATGATGATGATATCATGATGATGATGATATCATGATGATGATGATATCATGATTATGATGATGATGATGATGATATCATGATGATGATATCCTGATGATGATGATATCATGATGATATCATGATGATGATGATGATATCATGTTGATGATGATGATATCATGATGATGATGATGATATCATGATATGATGATGATATCATGATGATATGATGATGATGATGATATCCTGATGATGATGATATCATGATGATGATGATGATATCATGATGATGATGATGATATCATGATGATGATGATGATGATGATATCATGATGATGATGATATCATGATGATGATGATATCATGATGATGATGATGATATGATGATGATGATATCATGATGATGATGATATCATGATGATGATGATATCATGATGATGATGATATCATGATGATGATGATGATGATGATATCATGATGATGATGATGATGATGATGATGATGATATCATGATGATGATGATGATGATGATATCATGATGATGATATCATGATGATGATGATATCATGATGATGATGATGATGATATTATGATGATGATGATGATATCATGATGATGATGATGATGATGATATCATGATGATGATGATGATGATATCATGATGATGATGATATCATGATGATGATGATATCATGATGATGATGATGATGATGATGATGATGATATCATGATGATGATGATATCGATGATGATATCGATGATGATATCATGATGATGATATCCTGATGATGATGATATCATGATGATGATGATGATGATATCATGATGATGATATCGATGATGATATCATGATGATGATATCCTGATGATGATGATATCATGATGATGATGATGATGATATCATGATGATGATGATGATGATATCATGATGATGATATCATGATGATGATGATGATGATGATATCATGATGATGATGATGATGATGATGATATCATGAAGATGATGATGATGATATCATGATGATGATGATGATGATATCATGATGATGATATCATGATGATGATATCATGATGATGATATCATGATGATGATGATATCATGATGATGATATCATGATGATGATGATGATGATATCATGATGATGATGATATCATGATGATGATGATGATGATATCATGATGATGATGATGATGATATCATGATGATGATGATGATGATGATGATATCATGATGATGATGATGATATCATGATGATGATGACGATGATGATGATGATATCATGATGATGATGATGATGATGATGATATCATGATGATGATGATGATGATGATGATATCATGATGATGATGATGATGATGATATCATGATGATGATATCATGATGATGATGATATCCTTATGATGATGATATCATGATGATGATGATGATATCATGATGATGATGATGATATCATGATGATGATGATGATGATATCATGATGATGATGATATCATGATGATGATGATATCATGATGATGATGATGATATGATGATGATGATATCATGATGATGATGATGATGATGATGATATCATGATGATGATGATGATGATGATATCATGATGATGATGATGATGATGATGATATCATGATGATGATGATGATGATGATATCATGATGATGATGATGATGATGATATCATGATGATGATGATGATGATATCATGATGATGATGATGATGATATTATGATGATGATGATGATATCATGATGATGATGATGATGATGATGATATCATGATGATGATGATGATGATATCATGATGATGATGATGATGATGATATCATGATGATTATGATGATGATATCATGATGATGATATCATGATGATGATGATGATATTATGATGATGATGATATCATGATGATGATGATGATGATGATATCATGATGATGATGATGATGATATCATGATGATGATGATGATGATATTATGATGATGATGATGATATCATGATGATGATGATGATATCATGATGATGATGATGATGATATCATGATGATGATGATGATGATGATATCATGATGATTATGATGATGATATCATGATGATGATATCATGATGATGATGATGATATTATGATGATGATGATATCATGATGATGATGATGATGATGATATCATGATGATGATGATGATGATATCATGATGATGATGATGATGATGATATCATGATGATGATGATGATATCATGATGATGATATCATGATGATGATATCATGATGATGATATCATGATGATGATGATGATATCATGATGATGATATCATGATGATGATATCATGATGATGATGATATCATGATGATGATGATGATATCATGATGATGATGATGATGATATCATGATGATGATATCATGATGATGATGATATCGATGATGATGATGATGATGATGATGATGATATCATGATGATGATATCCTGATGATGATGATATCATGATGATGATATCCTGATGATGATGATATCATGATGATGATATCCTGATGATGATGATATCATGATGATATCATGATGATGATGATGATGATGATATCATGATGATGATGATATCATGATGATGATGATGATGATATCATGATGATGATGATGATGATATCATGATATGATGATCATGATGATATTATGATGATGATATCATGATATGATGATGATGATGATGATGATATCATGATGATATCATGATGATGATATCCTGATGATTATGATATCATGATGATATCATGATGATGATGATGATGATGATATCATGATGATGATGATATCATGATGATGATGATGATGATATCATGATGATGATGATGATATCATGATATGATGATGATGATGATATTATGATGATGATATCATGATATGATGATGATGATGATGATATCATGATGATGATATGATGATGATGATGATGACATCCTGATGATGATGATATCATGATGATGATGATGATATCATTATGATGATGATGATATCATGATGATGATGATATCATGATGATGATGATATCATGATGATGATGATATCATGATGATGATGATGATGATATCATGATGATGATGATATCATGATGATGATGATATCATGATGATGATGATGATGATGATATCATGATGATGATGATATCATGATGATGATGATATCATGATGATGATGATATCATGATGATATCATGATGATGATATCATGATGATGATATCATGATGATGATATCATGATGATGATATCATGATGATGATATCATGATGATGATGATGATGATGATATCATGATGATGATGATATCGATGATGATATCGATGATGATATCATGATGATGATATCCTGATGATGATGATATCATGATGACGATGATGATGATATCATGATGATGATATCGATGATGATATCATGATGATGATATCCTGATGATGATGATATCATGATGATGATGATGATGATATCATGATGATGATGATGATGATATCATGATGATGATGATGATGATATCATGATGATGATGATATCATGATGATGATGATATCATGATGATGATGATGATGATGATGATATCATGAAGATGATGATGATGATGATATCATGATGATGATGATGATGATATCATGATGATGATATCATGATGATGATATCATGATGATGATGATATCATGATGATGATGATGATGATGATATCATGAAGATGATGATGATGATGATATCATGATGATGATGATGATGATATCATGATGATGATGATGATGATGATATCATGATGATGATATCATGATGATGATATCATGATGATGATGATGATGATATCATGATGATGATGATGATGATATCATGATGATGATATCATGATGATGATGATGATATCATGATGATGATATCATGATGATGATGATGATATCATGATGATGATGATGATATCATGATGATGATGATGATGATATCATGATGATGATGATGATATCATGATGATGATGATGATGATATCATGATGATGATATCATGATGATGATGATGATGATATCATGATGATGATGATGATATCAGGATGATGATATCATGATGATGATGATATCATGATGATGATGATGATATCAGGATGATGATATCATGATGATGATGATGATGATATCATGATGATGATGATATCATGATGATGATATCATGATGATGATGATATCATGATGATGATGATGATGATGATATCATGATGATGATATCATGATGATGATATCATGATGATGATATCATGATGATGATGATGATATCATGATGATGATGATGATGATGATATCATGATGATGATGATGATGATGATGATATCATGATGATGATATCATGATGATGATGATATCATGATGATGATGATGATGATATCATGATGATGATATCATGATGATGATGATATCATGATGATGATATCATGATGATGATATCATGATGATGATGATGATATCATGATGATGATGATGATATCATGATGATGATGATGATGATGATGATGATGATGATGATATCATGATGATAATGATGATGATGATGATATCATGATGATGATATCATGATGATGATGATATCATGATGATGATATCATGATGATGATGATGATGATGATATCATGATGATGATGATGATATCATGATGATGATGATGATGATGATGATGATGATGATGATGATGATGATATGATGATGATGATGATATGATGATGATATCATGATGATGATGATGATGATGATATGATGATGATATCATGATGATGATGATGATGATATGATGATGATATCATGATGATGATGATGATATGATGATGATGATGATATCATGATGATGGTAAGATGTTGATGATGATGATGATGATATCATGATGATGGTAAGATGATGATGATGATGATGAAATTATGATGATGATATCATGATGATGATGATGATGATATTATGATGATGATATCATGATGATGATGATGATGATATTATGATGATGATATCATGATGATGATGATGATATCATGATGATGATGATGATATCATGATGATGATATCATGATGATGATATCATGATGATGATGATGATGATATCATGATGATGATGATGATGATGATATTATGATGATGATATCATGATGATGATATCATGATGATGATGATGATATTATGATAATGATATCATGATGATGATGATGATGATATCATGATGATGATGATGATATCATGATGATGATGATGATGATGATATTATGATGATGATATCATGATGATGATATCATGATGATGATGATGATATTATGATAATGATATCATGATGATGATGATGATGATATCATGATGATGATATCATGATGATGATGATGATGATATCATGATGATGATATCATGATGATGATGATGATATCATGGTGATGATATCATGATGATGATATCATGATGATGATATGATGATGATGATGATGATGATGATGATATCATGATGATGATATCATGATGATGATATCATGATGATGATGATGATATCATGGTGATGATATCATGATGATGATATCATGATGATGATATGATGATGATGATGATGATGATGATATCATGATGATGATATCATGATGATGATATCATGATGATGATGATGATGATGATATCATGATGATGATATCATGATGATGATGATGATATCATGGTGATGATATCATGATGATGATATCATGATGATGATATGATGATGATGATGATGATGATGATGATATCATGATGATGATATCATGATGATGATATCATGATGATGATATCATGATGATGATGATGATGATGATATCATGATGATGATATCATGATGATGATGATGATGATGATGATATCATGATGATGATATCATGATGATGATATCATGATGATGATATCATGATGATGATGATGATGATGATGATATCATGATGATGATATCATGATGATGATGATGATGATGATGATGATATCATGATGATGATATCATGATGATGATATCATGATGATGATATCATGATGATGATGATATCATGATGATGATGATGATGATATCATGATGATGATGATGATGATATCATGATGATGATGATGATATCATGATGATGATATCATGATGATGATGATGATGATGATGATATCATGATGATGATGATATCTATGATGATGATGATGATGATGATATCATGATGATGATATCCTGATGATGATGATATCATGATGATGATATCCTGATGATGATGATATCATGATGATGATATCATGATGATGATGATATCATGATGATATCATGATGATGATGATGATGATGATATCGTAATGATGATGATGATATCATGATATGATGATGATGATATTATGATGATGATATCATGATATGATGATGATGATGATGATGATATTATGATGATATCATGATGATGATATGATGATGATGATGATATCCTGATGATGATGATATCATGATGATGATGATGATATGATGATGATGATGATGATGATGATGATGATGATGATATCATGATGATGATGATATCATGATGATGATGATATAATGATGATGATGATGATATGATGATGATGATGATGATGATATCATGATGATGATGATGATATCATGATGATGATGATATCATGATGATGATGATATCATGATGATGATGATATCATGATGATGATGATGATGATGATGACATGATGATGATATGATGATGATGATGATGATGATGATGATATCATGATGATGATATCATGATGATGATGATATCATGATGATGATTATATCATGATGATGATGATGATGATATTATGATGATGATGATGATATCATGATGATGATGATGATGATGATGATATCATGATGATGATGATGATGATGATGATATCATGATGATGATGATGATGATGATATCATGATGATGATATCATGATGATGATATCATGATGATGATATCATGATGATATCATGATGATGATGATGATATCATGATGATGATCATGATGATGATATCATGATGATGATGATATCATGATGATGATGATATCGATGATGATGATGATGATGATGATGATATCATGATGATGATATCCTGATGATGATGATATCATGATGATGATATCCTGATGATGATGATATCATGATGATGATATCATGATGATGATGATATCATGATGATGATATCCTGATGATGATGATATCATGATGATGATGATGATGATATCATGATGATGATGATGATGATATCATGATGATGATATCATGATGATGATGATGATATCATGATGATGATGATATCATGATGATGATGATGATGATGATATCATGAAGATGATGATGATGATGATATCATGATGATGATGATGATGATATCATGATGATGATATCATGATGATGATGATGATGATGATATGATGATGATGATCATGATGATATCATGATGATGATATCATGATGATGATATCATGATGATGATATCATGATGATGATGATGATGATGATGATATCATGATGATGATATCATGATGATGATGATGATGATGATGATGATATCATGATGATGATGATGATGATGATGATGATATCATGATGATGATGATGATGATGATATCATGATGATGATGATGATGATATCATGATGATGATGATGATGATGATGATATCATGATGATGATGATGATGATGATATCATGATGATGATATCATGATGATGATATCATGATGATATCATGATGATGATGATGATATCATGATGATGATCATAATGATGATATCATGATGATGATGATATCATGATGATGATGATATCGATGATGATGATGATGATGATGATATCATGATGATGGTATCCTGATGATGATGATATCATGATGATGATATCCTGATGATGATGATATCATGATGATGATATCCTGATGATGATGATATCATGATGATATCATGATGATGATGATGATGATATCATGATGATGATGATATCATGATGATGATGATATCGATGATGATGATGATGATGATGATGATGATATCATGATGATGATGATGATATCATGATGATGATATCCTGATGATGATGATATCATGATGATGATATCCTGATGATGATGATATCATGATGATGATATCCTGATGATGATATCATGATGATGATATCATGATGATGATATCATGATGATGATGATATCATGATGATGATATCCTGATGATGATGATATCATGATGATGATGATATCATGATGATGATGATATCATGATGATGATGATGATGATGATGATATCATGAGGATGATGATATTGATGATGATATCGATGATGATATCATGATGATGATATCCTGATGATGATGATATCATGATGATGATGATGATGATATCATGATGATGATGATGATGATATCATGATGATGATATCATGATGATGATGATGATATCATGATGATGATGATATCATGATGATGATGATGATGATGATATCATGAAGATGATGATGATGATGATATCATGATGATGATATCATGATGATGATATCATGATGATGATATCATGATGATGATGATGATGATGATGATATCATGATTATGATATCATGATGATGATGATGATGATGATGATGATATGATGATGATGATGATGATGATATCATGATGATGATGATATCATGATGATGATGATGATGATGATGATGATATCATGATGATGATGATGATGATGATGATGATATCATGATGATGATGATGATGATGATATCATGATGATGATGATGATGATATCATGATGATGATGATGATGATGATGATATCATGATGATGATGATGATGATGATATCATGATGATGATATCATGATGATGATATCATGATGATATCATGATGATGATGATGATGATATCATGATGATGATCATGATGATGATATCATGATGATGATGATATCATGATGATGATGATATCGATGATGATGATGATGATGATGATATCATGATGATGGTATCCTGATGATGATGATATCATGATGATGATATCCTGATGATGATGATATCATGATGATGATATCCTGATGATGATGATATCATGATGATGATATCCTGATGATCATGATATCATGATGATGATATCCTGATGATGATGATATCATGATGATATTATGGTGATAATGATGATGATATCATGATGATGATGATATCATGATGATGAAGATGATATCATGATGATGATGATGATATGATGATGATGATGATATTATGATGATGATATCATGATATAATGATGATGATGATGATATTATGATGATATCATGATGATGATATGATGATGATGATGATATCCTGATGATGATGATATCATGATGATGATGATGATGATATCATGATGATGATGATGATGATATCATGATGATTATGATGATGATATCATGATGATGATGATATCATGATGATGATCATGATGATATGATGATGATGATGATGATATCATGATGATGATGATATCATGATGATGATGATGATGATGATGATATGATGATGATGATGATATCATGATGATGATGATGATGATGATATCATGATGATGATGATGATATCATGATGATGATGATGATATGATGATGATGATATCATGATGATGATGATGATATGATGATGATGATATCATGATGATGATGATATCATGATGATGATGATGATGATGATATCATGATGATGATGATATCATGATGATGATGATGATGATATCATGATGATGATGATGATGATGATATCATGATGATGATGATGATATGATGATGATGATATCATGATGATGATGATATCATGATGATGATGATGATATGATGATGATGATGATGATATCATGATGATGATGATGATATGATGATGATGATGATGATATCATGATGATGATGATGATGATATCATGATGATGATGATATCATGATGATGATGATGATGATATCATGATGATGATGATGATGATATCATGATGATGATGATGATGATATCATGATGATGATGATGATGATGATATCATGATGATGATGATGATGATATGATGATATCATGATGATGATGATATCATGATGATGATGATATCATGATGATGATGATATCATGATGATGATGATATCATGATGATGATATCATGATGATGATGATGATATTATGATGATGATGATGATGATATCATGATGATGATGATGATGATATCATGATGATGATATCATGATGATGATGATGATGATATCATGATGATGATGATGATGATATCATGATGATGATGATATCATGATGATGATGATGATGATATCATGATGATGATGATGATGATGATATCATGATGATGATGATATCGATGATGATATCATGATGATGATGATATCGATGATGATATCATGATGATGATATCGATGATGATATCATGATGATGATATCCTGATGATGATGATATCATGATGATGATGATGATGATATCATGATGATGATATCGATGATGATATCATGATGATGATATCCTGATGATGATGATATCATGATTATGATGATGATGATATCATGATGATGATGATGATGATATCATGATGATGATATCATGATGATGATGATGATGATATCATGATGATGATGATATCATGATGATGATGATGATGATGATATCATGAAGATGATGATGATGATGATATCATGATGATGATGATGATGATGATATCATGATGATGATATCATGATGATGATATCATGATGATGATGATGATGATGATATCATGATGATGATATCATGATGATGATGATGATATCATGATGATGATGATGATGATATCATGATGATGATGATATCATGATGATGATATCATGATGATGATGATATGATGATATGATGATGATGATATGATGATGATGATATCATGAAGATGATGATATCATGATGATGATGATATCATGATGATGATGATGATGATGATGATGATGATATCATGATGATGATGATGATATCATGATGATGATGATGATGATGATGATGATATCATGATGATGATGATGATGATGATATCATGATGATGATGATGATGATATCATGATGATGATATCATGATGATGATGATGATATCATGATGACGATATCATGATGATGATGATGATATCATGATGATGGTAAGATGATGATGATGATGATCTTATTATGATGATGATATCATGATGATGATGATGATGATATCATGATGATGATGATATCATGATGATGATGATGATGATATGATGATGATGATGATGATGATGATGATATCATGATGATGATGATATCATGATGATGATGATATCATTATGATGATGATATCGATGATGATGATGATGATGATGATGATGATGATGATGATGATATCATGATGATGATATCCTGATGATGATGATATCATGATGATGATATCCTGATGATGATGATATCATGATGATGATATCCTGATGATGATGATATCATGATGATATCATGATGATGATGATGATGATATCATGATGATGATGATGATGATGATGATATGATGATGATGATGATGATGATGATGATATCATGATGATGATGATATCATGATGATGATGATGATGATGATATCATGATGATGATGATTATGATGATGATATCATGATGATGATGATGATGATGATATCATGATGATGATGATGATGATGATGATATCATGATGATGATGATGATGATATCATGATGATGATATCATGATGATGATGATGATATCGATGATGATGATGATGATATCATGATGATGATATCCTGATGATGATGATATCATGATGATGATATCCTGATGATGATGATATCATGATGATGATATCCTGATGATGATGATATCATGATGATATCATGATGATGATGATGATGATGATGATATCATGATGATGATGATGATATCATGATGATGATGATGATATCATGATGATATCGTGATGATGATGATATCATGATGATGATATCAATGATGATGATGATGATGATGATATCATGATGATGATATCCTGATGATGATGATATCATGATGATGATATCCTGATGATGATGATATCATGATGATGATATCCTGATGATGATGATATCATGATGATGTCATGATGATGATGATGATGATGATATCATGATGATGATGATATCATGATGATGATGATGATATCATGATGATGATGATGATGATATCATGATGATGATGATATCGATGATGATGATATCCTGATGATGATGATATCATGATGATGATATCCTGATGATGATGATATCATGATGATATCATGATGATGATGATGATGATATCATGATGATGATGATATCATGATGATGATGATGATATCATGATGATGATGATATCATGATGATGATGATGATATCATGATGATGATGATGATGATGATGATGATGATATCATGATGATGATATGATGATGATGATGATATCATGATGATGATATCCTGATGATGATGATATCATGATGATGATATCCTGATGATGATGATATCATGATGATATCATGATGATGATGATGATGATATCATGATGATGATGATATCATGATGATGATGATGATATCATGATGATGATGATGATATGATGATGATGATGATATCATGATATGATGATGATGATGATATTATGATGATGATATCATGATATGATGATGATGATATTATGATGATATCATGATGATGATATGATGATGATGATGATATCCTGATGATGATGATATCATGATGATGATGATGATATCATGATGATGATGATGATGATGATGATGATATCATGATGATGATGATGATATCATGATGATGATGATGATATCATGATGATGATGATGATATGATGATGATGATGATGATATCATGATGATGATGATGATATCATGATGATGATGATATCATGATGATGATGATATCATGATGATGATGATATCATGATGATGATGATATCGATGATGATGATGATGATGATGATGATATGATGATGATGATATCCTGATGATGATGATATCATGATGATGATATCCTGATGATGATGATATCATGATGATATCATGATGATGATGATGATGATATCATGATGATGATGATGATGATATGATGATGATGATGATGATGATGATGATATCATGATGATGATGATATCATGATGATGATGATGATGATGATATCATGATGATGATGATGATGTTGATGATGATGATGATATCATCATGATGATGATGATTATATCATGATGATGATGATGATGATATCATGATGATGATGATGATGATATCATGATGATGATGATGATGATATCATGATGATGATGATGATGATGTTGATGATGATGATGATATCATCATGATGATGATGATGTTGATGATGATGATGATATCATCATGATGATGATGATTATATCATGATGATGATGATGATGATATCATGATGATGATGATGATGATATCATGATGATGATGATGATGATATCATGATGATGATGATATCATGATGAAATCATGATGATGATGATGATATCATGATGATGATGATATCATGATGATGATGATATCATGATGATGATATCCTGATGATGATGATATCATGATGATGATATCCTGATGATGATGATATCATGATGATGATATCCTGATGATGATGATATCATGATGATATCATGATGATGATGATGATGATGATATCATGATGATGATGATATCATGATGATGATGATGATATCATGATGATGATGATGATGATGATATCATGATGATGATGATGATATCGATGATGATGATGATGATGATGATGATATCATGATGATGATATCATGATGATGATGATGATGATGATATCATGATGATGATATCATGATGATGATGATGATGATATCATGATGATGATATCCTGATGATGATGATATCATGATGATGATATCCTGATGATGATGATATCATGATGATATCATGATGATGATGATGATGATATCATGATGATGATGATATCATGATGATGATATCCTGATGATGATGATATCATGATGATGATATCCTGATGATGATGATATCATGATGATGATATCCTGATGATGATGATATCATGATGATATCATGATGATGATGATATCATGATGATGATGATGATGATATCATGATGATGATGATGATATCATGATATGATGATGATGATATTATGATGATGATATCATGATATGATGATGATGATATCCTGATGATGATGATATGATGATGATGATGATATCATGATGATGATGATGATGATGATATCATGATGATGATGATATCATGATGATGATGATATCATGATGATGATGATGATATCATGATGATGATGATATCATGATGATGATGATATCATGATGATGATATCCTGATGATGATGATATCATGATGATGATATCCTGATGATGATGATATCATGATGATATCATGATGATGATGATGATGATATCATGATGATGATGATGATGATATGATGATGATGATGATGATGATGATGATGATATCATGATGATGATGATATCATGATGATGATGATGATATCATGATGATGATGATGATGTTGATGATGATGATGATATCATCATGATGATGATGATTATATCATGATGATGATGATGATGATATCATGATGATGATGATGATGATATCATGATGATGATGATGATGATATCATGATGATGATGATGATGATGTTGATGATGATGATGATATCATCATGATGATGATGATGTTGATGATGATGATGATATCATCATGATGATGATGATTATATCATGATGATGATGATGATGATATCATGATGATGATGATGATGATATCATGATGATGATGATGATGATATCATGATGATGATGATATCATGATGAAATCATGATGATGATGATGATATCATGATGATGATGATATCATGATGATGATGATATCATGATGATGATATCCTGATGATGATGATATCATGATGATGATATCCTGATGATGATGATATCATGATGATGATATCCTGATGATGATGATATCATGATGATATCATGATGATGATGATGATGATGATATCATGATGATGATGATATCATGATGATGATGATGATATCATGATGATGATGATGATGATGATATCATGATGATGATGATGATATCGATGATGATGATGATGATGATATCATGATGATGATATCATGATGATGATGATGATGATGATATCATGATGATGATATCATGATGATGATGATGATGATATCATGATGATGATATCCTGATGATGATGATATCATGATGATGATATCCTGATGATGATGATATCATGATGATATCATGATGATGATGATGATGATATCATGATGATGATGATATCATGATGATGATATCCTGATGATGATGATATCATGATGATGATATCCTGATGATGATGATATCATGATGATGATATCCTGATGATGATGATATCATGATGATGATGATGATGATATCATGATGATGATGATGATGATATCATGATGATGATGATGATATCATGATATGATGATGATGATATTATGATGATGATATCATGATATGATGATGATGATATCCTGATGATGATGATGATATCATGATGATGATGATGATATCATGATGATGATGATGATGATGATATCATGATGATGATGATATCATGATGATGATGATATCATGATGATGATGATATCATGATGATGATGATGATATCATGATGATGATGATATCATGATGATGATGATATCATGATATCATGATGATGATGATGATGATGATGATGATGATGATGATGATGATGATGATGATGATGATATCATGATGATGATGATATCATGATGATGATGATATCATGATGATGATGATATCATGATGATGATATCATGATGATGATGATGATATTATGATGATGATGATGATGATGATATCATGATGATGATGATGATGATATCATGATGATGATATCATGATGATGATGATGATGATGATATCATGATGATGATATCATGATGATGATGATGATGATATCATGATGATGATGATGATGATATCATGATGATGATATCATGATGATGATATCATGAGGATGATGATGATGATATCAAGATGATGATATCATGATGATGATGATATCATGATGATGATGATGATGATATCATGATGATGATGATGATGATGATGATGATGATGATATCATGATGATGATATCATGATGATGATGATGATGATATCATGATGATGATGATGATGATGATATCATGATGATGATGATGATGATATCATGATGATGATATCATGATGATGATATCATGATGATGATATCATGATGATGATATCATGATGATGATGATGATATCATGATGATGATGATGATGATGATATCATGATGATGATATCATGATGATGATATCATGATGATGATGATATCATGATGATGATGATGATGATATCATGATGATGATGATATCATGATGATGATGATGATGATGATATCATGATGATAATGATGATGATATCATGATGATGATGATGATGATGATGATGATATCATGATGATGATATCATGATGATGATGATATCATGATGATGATGATATCATGATGATGATGATGATGATGATGATATCATGATGATGATGATGATGATATCATGATGATGATGATGATGATGATGATATCATGATGATGATGATGATGATGATGATATCATGATGATGATGATGATATCATGATGATGATGATGATATCATGATGATGATGATGATATCATGATGATGATATCATGATGATGATGATATCATGATGATGATGATGATATGATGATGATATCATGATGATGATGATATCATGATGATGATATCATGATGATGATATCATGATGATGATATCATGATGATATCATGATGATGATGATGATATCATGATGATGATATCATGATGATGATGATATCGATGATGATGATGATGATGATGATATCATGATGATGATATCCTGATGATGATGATATCATGATGATGATATCCTGATGATCATGATATCATGATGATGATATCCTGATGATCATGATATCATGATGATGATATCCTGATGATGATGATATCATGGTGATAATGATGATGATATCATGATGATGATGATATCATGATGATGAAGATGATATCATGATGATGATGATGATATTATGATGATGATGATGATGATATCATGATGATGATGATGATGATGATATCATGATGATGATATCATGATGATGATGATGATGATATCATGATGATGATGATGATATCATGATGATGATGATATCATGATGATGATGATGATGATGATATCATGATGATGATGATGATGATATCATGATGATGATGATGATAGCATGATGTTGATGATATCGATGATGATATCATGATGATGATATCGATGATGATATCATGATGATGATATCCTGATGATGATGATATCATGATGATGATGATGATGATATCGATGATGATATCATGATGATGATATCGATGATGATATCATGATGATGATATCCTGATGATGATGATATCATGATGATGATGATGATTATGATATCATGATGATGATATCATGATGATGATGATGATGATATCATGATGATGATGATATCATGATGATGATGATGATGATGATATCATGAAGATGATGATGATGATGATATCATGATGATGATGATGATGATATCATGATGATGATATCATGATGATGATATCATGAGGATGATGATGATGATATCAAGATGATGATATCATGATGATGATGATGATGATATCATGATGATGATGATGATGATATCATGATGATGATGATGATGATGATGATATCATGATGATGATGATATCATGATGATGATGATGATGATATCATGATGATGATGATGATGATATCATGATGATGATATCATGATGATGATATCATGATGATGATGATGATGATATCATGATGATGATGATGATACCATGATGATGATATCATGATGATGATATCATGATGATGATGATGATATCATGATGATGATGATGATGATGATATCATGATGATGATGATGATGATGATGATATCATGATGATGATGATATCATGATGATGATGATGATGTTGATGATATCATGATGATGATGATGATATCATGATGATGATGATGATGATGATGATATCATGATGATGATATCATGATGATGATATCATGATGATGATGATGATGATGATGATGATATCATGATGATGATATCATGATGATGATGATGATGATATCATGATGATGATGATGATGATGATATCATGATGATGATATCATGATGATGATGATATCATGATGATGATGACGATATCATGATGATGATCATGATGATGATATCATGATGATGATGATATCGATGATGATGATGATGATGATGATATCATGATGATGATATCCTGATGATGATGATATCATGATGATGATATCCTGATGATCATGATATCATGATGATGATATCCTGATGATGATGATATCATGATGATATCATGGTGATAATGATGATGATATCATGATGATGATGATATCATGATGATGAAGATGATATCATGATGATGATGATGATATGATGATGATGATGATATTATGATGATGATATCATGATATAATGATGATGATATTATGATGATATCATGATGATGATATGATGATGATGATGATGATATCCTGATGATGATGATATCATGATGATGATGATGATGATGATATCATGATGATGATGATGATATCATGATGATTATGATGATGATATCATGATGATGATGATATCATGATGATGATGATGATGATATGATGATGATGATGATGATATCATGATGATGATGATATGATGATGATGATGATGATGATGATGATGATGATGATGATATGATGATGATGATGATGATATCATGATGATGATGATGATATCATGATATGATGATGATGATATTATGATGATGATATCATGATATGATGATGATGATATCCTGATGATGATGATATCATGATGATGATGATGATATCATGATGATGATGATGATGATGATATCATGATGATGATGATATCATGATGATGATGATGATATCATGATGATGATGATATCATGATGATGATGATATCATGATATCATGATGATGATGATGATGATGATGATGATGATGATGATGATGATGATGATATCATGATGATGATGATATCATGATGATGATGATATCATGATGATGATGATATCATGATGATGATATCATGATGATGATGATGATATTATGATGATGATGATGATGATATCATGATGATGATGATGATGATATCATGATGATGATATCATGATGATGATGATGATGATGATATCATGATGATGATATCATGATGATGATGATGATGATATCATGATGATGATGATGATGATATCATGATGATGATATCATGATGATGATATCATGAGGATGATGATGATGATATCAAGATGATGATATCATGATGATGATGATGATGATATCATGATGATGATGATGATGATATCATGATGATGATGATGATGATGATGATGATGATATCATGATGATGATGATGATGATATCATGATGATGATGATGATGATGATATCATGATGATGATGATGATGATATCATGATGATGATGATATCATGATGATGATGATGATGATGATGATATCATGATGATGATGATGATATCATGATGATGATGATGATGATGATGATATCATGATGATGATATCATGATGATGATGATGATGATGATGATGATATCATGATGATGATGATGATGATATCATGATGATGATGATGATGATGATATCATGATGATGATATCATGATGATGATGATATCATGATGATGATGACGATATCATGATGATGATCATGATGATGATATCATGATGATGATGATATCGATGATGATGATGATGATGATGATATCATGATGATGATATCCTGATGATGATGATATCATGATGATGATATCCTGATGATCATGATATCATGATGATGATATCCTGATGATGATGATATCATGATGATATCATGGTGATAATGATGATGATATCATGATGATGTTGATATCATGATGATGAAGATGATATCATGATGATGATGATGATATGATGATGATGATGATATTATGATGATGATGATATCATGATGATGATGATGATGATGATATCATGATGATGATGATGATATCATGATGATTATGATGATGATATCATGATGATGATGATATCATGATGATGATGATGATGATATGATGATGATGATGATATCATGATGATGATGATATGATGATGATGATGATGATGATGATGATGATGATGATGATATGATGATGATGATATCATGATGATGATGATGATGATGATATCATGATGATGATGATGATATCATGATGATGATGATGATATGATGATGATGATATCATGATGATGATGATGATATGATGATGATGATATCATGATGATGATGATATCATGATGATGATGATGATGATATCATGATGATGAGGATATCATGATGATGATGATGATGATATCATGATGATGATGATGATGATATCATGATGATGATGATGATATGATGATGATGATATCATGATGATGATGATATCATGATGATGATGATGATGATATCATGATGATGATGATGATGATATCATGATGATGATGATATCATGATGATGATGATATCATGATGAAATCATGATGATGATGATGATATCATGATGATGATGATATCATGATGATGATGATATCATGATGATGATATCCTGATGATGATGATATCATGATGATGATATCCTGATGATGATGATATCATGATGATGATATCCTGATGATGATGATATCATGATGATATCATGATGATGATGATGATGATGATATCATGATGATGATGATATCATGATGATGATGATGATATCATGATGATGATGATGATGATGATATCATGATGATGATGATGATATCGATGATGATGATGATGATGATGATGATATCATGATGATGATATCATGATGATGATGATGATGATGATATCATGATGATGATATCATGATGATGATGATGATGATATCATGATGATGATATCCTGATGATGATGATATCATGATGATGATATCCTGATGATGATGATATCATGATGATATCATGATGATGATGATGATGATATCATGATGATGATGATATCATGATGATGATATCCTGATGATGATGATATCATGATGATGATATCCTGATGATGATGATATCATGATGATGATATCCTGATGATGATGATATCATGATGATATCATGATGATGATGATATCATGATGATGATGATGATGATATCATGATGATGATGATGATATCATGATATGATGATGATGATATTATGATGATGATATCATGATATGATGATGATGATATCCTGATGATGATGATGATATCATGATGATGATGATGATATCATGATGATGATGATGATATGATGATGATGATATCATGATGATGATGATGATATGATGATGATGATATCATGATGATGATGATATCATGATGATGATGATGATGATATCATGATGATGAGGATATCATGATGATGATGATGATGATATCATGATGATGATGATGATGATATCATGATGATGATGATGATATGATGATGATGATATCATGATGATGATGATATCATGATGATGATGATGATGATATCATGATGATGATGATGATGATATCATGATGATGATGATATCATGATGATGATGATATCATGATGAAATCATGATGATGATGATGATATCATGATGATGATGATATCATGATGATGATGATATCATGATGATGATATCCTGATGATGATGATATCATGATGATGATATCCTGATGATGATGATATCATGATGATGATATCCTGATGATGATGATATCATGATGATATCATGATGATGATGATGATGATGATATCATGATGATGATGATATCATGATGATGATGATGATATCATGATGATGATGATGATGATGATATCATGATGATGATGATGATATCGATGATGATGATGATGATGATGATGATATCATGATGATGATATCATGATGATGATGATGATGATGATATCATGATGATGATATCATGATGATGATGATGATGATATCATGATGATGATATCCTGATGATGATGATATCATGATGATGATATCCTGATGATGATGATATCATGATGATATCATGATGATGATGATGATGATATCATGATGATGATGATATCATGATGATGATATCCTGATGATGATGATATCATGATGATGATATCCTGATGATGATGATATCATGATGATGATATCCTGATGATGATGATATCATGATGATATCATGATGATGATGATATCATGATGATGATGATGATGATATCATGATGATGATGATGATATCATGATATGATGATGATGATATTATGATGATGATATCATGATATGATGATGATGATATCCTGATGATGATGATGATATCATGATGATGATGATGATATCATGATGATGATGATGATGATGATATCATGATGATGATGATATCATGATGATGATGATATCATGATGATGATGATATCATGATGATGATGATGATATCATGATGATGATGATATCATGATGATGATGATATCATGATGATGATGATATCATGATATCATGATGATGATGATGATGATGATGATGATGATGATGATGATGATGATATCATGATGATGATGATATCATGATGATGATGATATCATGATGATGATGATATCATGATGATGATATCATGATGATGATGATGATATTATGATGATGATGATGATGATATCATGATGATGATGATGATGATATCATGATGATGATATCATGATGATGATGATGATGATGATATCATGATGATGATATCATGATGATGATGATGATGATATCATGATGATGATGATGATGATATCATGATGATGATATCATGATGATGATATCATGAGGATGATGATGATGATATCAAGATGATGATATCATAATGATGATGATGATGATATCATGATGATGATGATGATGATATCATGATGATGATGATGATGATGATGATGATGATGATATCATGATGATGATATCATGATGATGATGATGATGATATCATGATGATGATGATGATGATGATATCATGATGATGATGATGATGATATCATGATGATGATATCATGATGATGATATCATGATGATGATATCATGATGATGATATCATGATGATGATGATGATATCATGATGATGATGATGATGATGATATCATGATGATGATATCATGATGATGATATCATGATGATGATGATGATGATATCATGATGATGATGATGATGATATCATGATGATGATGATATCATGATGATGATGATGATGATGATATCATGATGATGATGATGATGATATCATGATGATGATGATGATGATGATGATATCATGATGATGATATCATGATGATGATGATATCATGATGATGATGATATCATGATGATGATGATGATGATTGTATTGGTTGGTGAAGATTAGTAAATGCTCTATTTAAATTAATACCAGATATGGTATCAATTGGTGTCTGTTTAACAGTTTACAGTTTGGTTTCCACGGTTACACAATAACAATAGAAACCAAATGAGCATTACCTCAACAGCAACATTAATAAGGTATACTGGTCAATCACACAAATATTGGTAAATATCTTGAATGAACAGACAAAAGTCTAAAGTTTGATAAAAGTATAAACAAAACTTTACTGGAAATAAAACAACACAAACACTTTAACATACACTGCTATAAACAATACAATCAGGTAAGAAATCTACTTAGCTCTAATGGTGGAGATTCAGCAGCTTACACAGGATAGTTGAATCAGCATACACAAGACAATGAGGGGAGTTCCTTGCTGCATGTTCAATGGATTGTACATGAGACCCTCTAGAGACACCTGGCTTCTTCAGACCCAGTCATGAAACTGCCCCCCTAGCTAACTGGTAATCCCTTAGGTAACCTCCCACCCATTATCCACCCACAGAGGTAACCAACCAATACCTGATGGTCATCTCTAGGAGGTGGACACTACCTGTGGTCACTTGTGGAAGGAAGTGACTCAAAGATTGTCACTTCCTCCCTCAAGCACATGTCTCATTGAATATGCGGCAGCCATCTTTATTCACTCGACGTCACAATGCTCACTAAACCCCCCTATAGGTTACATTTGTTATCACACATGAATGGGAACACTAAACATTTATTATTGCCCATAATCAATACAATCCACCTATTGATCCCATTACATAAGTAATAACTATAACTCATAAATTTCCCGTATAGGTCTTACTTTCTTCATAGCTTGCTTTCCCACACACATTACCAAAATTACCAAAAAATACAATGTTACACATATAACAACACCCACTACTAGCCATTGCATCACTTTAACTCCTAGATTACCCATCCACCCAAAAGGTCCACTATCCGGTGGATCCTGGAGCTTCTTCCTGGCATCATTTATTTTTGAAATATCATGTGTTATAGCTCCAGAGTTATTGACAATGTATGAGCAGCACTCTGTCCCCACCAGCGCACAAACTCCTCCTTTGGCGGCCAAAACATAATCTAATTCCAGTCTATTTTGTAATACTACTGCTCTCATTTGTACCTGCTCTTGGGATAGTTTGTTAATAGAATCCACAGTTGCATCTAGGGCATCATCCACTAGCTTCTTTAAGGCTTCTATGCGGTTTAAGGACCAATATACTCCCCAGCCAGGAAATCCGACTCCCAAATTAGCTTCATGCTCTCCAATAAATGAACTCCACCTTTTATTTCTAATCATGCCTTCAGGAAAGCTATTTCTACGTCTTATTGCGGGGATGATTGATCCAATGTAACATTCTCCTTCCCATTGACTAGGTAACCACCTATAGGCCCAGCTACCACATAGAAAATATACACCTCTAGGAAGGACACTGTAACTGTCATCTGGAGCTCCACTAAAACAAGTGTCCAGGAGTATAGGAATGAAGGGAAAGTTCAGTCTTTTTATAGCACCATGAGGGGTCATACTTATTACTCTTACCACTGGGCTGGAGTCTTTGACAGTCACTTCCGTCCCTTCTTGTAACACCCCACCCATGGGAAGGATGTATGTCACCCATTCGCCACCCTGTACTATTTCAACTAGTTGCTGGTTGACCACTTTAAATTTGTTTTTTCCCACCACTTGGGGGAAAAGATCCCTTGAACTTTAATCGGACTGTCACTGTTGGTGTCTCTACCTGTCCAGTCAATCTTTCATAAGGTGAGAACTGTCCTATTGGTCTACTGTTTAGAATCATAACTGCCTGTGTGATCACCCGATCCCACCCCCTCAATGTCCTACTTGGGGATAGCTTTCGAATTTGTTCTTTTAGAAGCCCATTGCACCTTTCAATCAACCCTGAAGCTTGAGGATGATAGGGGATGTGGAAGATCCACTTAATCCCTGAGTCATTTGCCCACTGCTGGACGAGCTGTCCAGTGAAGTGGGTTCCGTTGTCTGTCTGTATCTCTGATGGCAGTCCATAAGCAATCACAAGAGTCTGTAGCATTTGAAGTGTGGATGCTTGGTTTGCATGCTTGCAGGGTAATACTCTCAGTATTCCAGAAAAAGTATCTACAGCAGTACAGCAATACAGCAGCCCCCCTCTCCCTTTAGGCATGGGACCAATGTAGTCCATTTGCCAGATCTGTCCAGCTGTGGTTCCTTTGTTTAAATGTCCACAGGCTTGCTTAGTGAGAGGCCACTTCTTAACCTCATTGCAGGTCTCGCATATTTCTTGTGCTTGAACAATCATCTGAAGAGTTATTGGTAGTCCTCGGGCTCGCGCCCACTCTAGAGTTGCTGAATTTCCTCTATGCCCCGCGGTTTCATGGGCCCAGTCTGCCATCCTTAGTAACACTGGATCTACAGGCTCTGGTGATATTTTTGCTTCTCGTATTCTGGTCAATTCATCGGCTATCTTATTCGGATTCTCTTCACCATTACTGTCTTTCACATGGGCATCAACATGTCCGAGGTATATTAATCTTGAATGGGCTGTTTGCCATATCTTTTCCCATAGATCTTCTCCTCCCCATACTGGCTTGCCATGTATTTGCCACCTGTTGTTTCTCCAGGTAGGCATCCATGTAACACAGGCCTTGTACACAGCCCAGCTATCGGTATAGATATAGAGCTCTGGATCTGTGGTTTCTTCCATCAGTACGACCATGGCAGTCAATTCAGCATACTGACTTGATCCTCCAATTCCCTTCTCTTGAATCACGATTTGTTGCTGAGGGTTGTAGGCTACTGCAGTCCAATGTCGCCCTTTGTGGGTCATGATTGCAGACCCATCTGTGAACCATGAATTCTTCTTCTGTTCTTCACCCAGTTCTCTGAACGGAGGAGCTGTCTTGATTGGAGAGGGCTGCAAGATTGGGACTTCTTGTACATTGGGATGTGATAAAGTATCGTATGTCACTAACCCAGTAAGGAGTTTGGTCAGTTCTTTGACTTCACCAGCTTGGATCCCTCCTCTTTCCTGCAGGTACCACTTCCATTTCAATAATGTCTGGTTTTGGGCCACTGTTGTCTTTAGAGGCAATCCTTCATCTCGTACCCATCCTGCGATCGGTAAATCCGTCTTCACAGATACTGTGCTTTTCTCAGTCATCGTCTCCACATGCTGTAGTGCGAGGTATGCTGCCAGAAGATTCTTTTCCAAAGGTGTGTACCTTTGCTGAGCCCCAGTCAATTGTTTTGACCAAAACCCAATTGGTACTGCCCGCTTGCCTTTGTCTTCGCTCGGTTGCCATAGTCCCCATGATGCCACGTTGTCGTTCACCATCACATCCAATCTGAACGGAGCTTCAATTCGAACCGGTCCTAAACCCTGATGCTGTAACACTGCTTCCTTTGCTGCTTGGAATGCTGTAGCTTGATCAATTCCCCAAGCAAATGCAGATTTCTTCCGGGTAACATTGTATATGGGGCGTAGCAGCAATCCTAGATGGGGTATAAAGGCTCTCCAGTAACCCAATGCACCCAAAAATTTTTGGGCATCTTTCAATGTCTTAGGTTCTGGAGAATTCTGGATCGTATCCAGCACAGGCTGAGGTATCTTCCGGACAGGCCCGGACCACATCATTCCTAGGAATTTAACTTCTTGGGCTGGTCCTTGAATCTTTTCTTTATTTATTGCCCATCCCCGTCCGTTCATGTAATTCACTAGAACAGGTAATGCTGCTGTCACTTCCTCTTTAGGTCCAGAGATCATGATGTCATCAATGTAGTGAAATACTGGAAGCTGTAGAGTGAGGTGGCTTAAATCTCGAGCAACTAGTCCATGGCAAATCGTAGGGGAGTGTATATATCCCTGGGGTACAACTTGGAAGGTATACTGGCGTCCTTCCCAAGTGAAGGCAAATTGATCTTGCGACTCAGGTGCAATAGGAATTGAAAAGAACGCATTTGCTAAGTCTATTACCGCGTGCCACTCCCCGGCCTGTTTGGCAATGTTTCCCACAATGGTGATGATATCAGGGACGGCAGCACTCAATGGTGGTGCTACCTTGTTAAGTCCCCGGTAATCCACTGTCACCCGCCATGAGCCATCCGGTTTCTTTACCGGAAATACAGGAGCATTAAATGGGCTGATTGCGGGTCGAACTACACCAGATTGCAAGAGCTTTATGATAGTCTCGCTAATTTCTTGATGTCCCCCCGGCAACCGGTATTGCTTCAGCCTTACCGGATTGCTTGGGGGAGGAATAATCACAGGTGTCCAATTTGCATTCCCTCGCACAATGTCCTTTACCGGTCTGAGATAGTATGGCTTGTGAGGGAATCCAAAAGTGAACACCCCCCACTGTGTCTCAATACTCTGCCCTAGTAACACATCTATTCCCAAGATATTGTCAGGCAATTCTGAAATCAACACTTTAGCATTAAAGCGTGGTCCTTTGTTAATGGACATAGCGACAACAATTTGCACTGCTTTGGTAATTCTACCTCCTAAACCTTCTATCCTCACACAGGGTCCTGATAGCTTTGATGGATTACCATGCAGTACTGTGACTTCTGCTCCTGTGTCAACTAAAGCTAAAATCTTTGTTGGTCCTGGTCTTGTCCCCCACCAAACAGTCAAAGGTACATGAGGGCGTCGGTCCCCGGCGGTTAAAGGGGACACATGTACCGCCGGAGGCCCACCATTCTGTCATTGCATTTTAGAATTTTCCCAACAAATCAAATCATGTGTCATCAGATCTTTTAAGGGGTACAAGGATCTGACTTTACCATCACTCTCTGGCAGTGTTTGTGTTTGTTTCGGTGTAGTATGAGAGTATCTTATTTCACCATATTGCGCTGGGACGAGTGAGGACATGTGTGGGTATGAATGTGTGGGAATGTTTTCTGGGGCGGAAGACGAGGGCACAGCATAAGGGACACAATCTTGGAATAGGGGTGTGAGCAGAGGAGGTGTGGCTGTAGGTATGAGAGGAGTGGCTTGTAAATAACTAGGGGGAGGAGACTTGGGAACATATGGTGCAGAGGGTGTGGTTTTGTCTGCCTGATCCTTGCATGCCAAATGCACCTGAACCTTTTTATTAGACCTTTTTTCAACCTCCAACCATTTTTTAAACATGGCAGATGTTGAAATTCCATCAATTTGTTCTTCAGGTACACCAGCATCAACCAAATCGTTCCACATTTGTCCACGTGTTACTCTGTGCCTTGTTTTACTCCTAAACTTTCCCTGCTTCTCCCCTTCTGGGCCCAATTTGTCCTCCCTTGCTCTGTTAGCAGCAAACACACCTTTCCTAGGTTTAGATTCTGACTCTAATTCACCCATTTCAGCTAAATATGTGGTCAGCTGGTGTACCTTTCCACCATTCCCCAAACTGCCCAGCAAAGACAATAAAGATGCCTTTATGTCCTGAGGTGCATTTTTTAAAAACCGACACCGCATGCTGGCCGTGAATTCCTCCATGTCTGGGCCTTCCCAATTATCCTTGTTTAAACCTGCCACACAACCCATAACTCTAATGCGGGTAATAGCATCACTCAATTTTGACCAGGGGGAAATGGGCTCAATGTCACTGTTAGATGGAAATGCTACAAGTATGGCATGGCGCACCATATCAAATAATGAAAAATTACCTCCAATCTCCCTCACCCTCCTTAATACCTGCATGAGCTGTGGATGCACGGTTAGCTGTCCCATACTTAGTGCTTCTCTTGCATTTAACAGTATACTATCAGCTCCTCCATCCCAAATGCGCAATAACCACACACCCACATTCTCGCTAACCTGCTGCCGATAGACCTTTGCGAGCTCCATGAGCTCAGTTTGCGTGTAGCTCTTTACTACTTCATTCATCTCATCATGTGTACCATCTCTCAAACCATGCTGCCTATCTTGGTCACAGTGTAGTCTCCTTTTCCGCTGCTGTGTAATAATAGGACGGGCTTGTTGCCTGTCCACATCATTATCATCATCAGAAAAGGACACATATTCCTCATCAGATGACTCCAGGGGTGCTTTAGGATCCCATGTGGGGTCTGCAATCATTGACCGTACCTTGCTTACAGGCACCGGTTTTCTACCTTTTTTTGACCTCCTGCGGTTAATTTTGTTTACCACTAGATTGGTACATTTCTCTTCTAGGGCATTTACATGGCATGCATTACTGCGCATACATTCTTTAGTCATAACTAACAAGTCTTTTACATCCTGCAACTCTTTCTCGAGTGCTTCATTTCTCTGCACCTCGCGGCTAAGGGCCTGCACAACTATCCACCCTGTGGTGGCAGCGGCTTTCCGCTCCTTTTTAGAGTATACTCCCAGGTCTAACCGTAATGCCTGAGTACCAAGTTCAGTACCAGCATCAGGATAGACTGGAGCTGCATATTTTATCAGCTCCTCAGCAATGGGTTTCCAGCTTGCTAAACTGGCCCACAATGGAATTGTCCCATACTTAGACACCTCCTTCCCTCCTGCTCTATTACTTTTTCTAAACAGAGTATGCATCTCTACTCTCAGGGGGAACACAAAAATGCAATATACAAATCAAAGACAGTACTTGTTAACTCTATCTCTTGGTACAGTGCCACGTGACTGTGCTAAATGCTTATTCACTATACAGTAGTTATACACAGTTCAGAGGTTGTTAAATACCTTGTATAGGGGCACTATAAACACATATACATAACACAATAGTTCACTCAATTATTTTATATTTAGTGATTGTGCAGTATCCTGCCGACTACGCCAGTTGTATTGGTTGGTGAAGATTAGTAAATGCTCTATTTAAATTAATACCAGATATGGTATCAATTGGTGTCTGTTTAACAGTTTACAGTTTGGTTTCCACGGTTACACAATAACAATAGAAACCAAATGAGCATTACCTCAACAGCAACATTAATAAGGTATACTGGTCAATCACACAAATATTGGTAAATATCTTGAATGAACAGACAAAAGTCTAAAGTTTGATAAAAGTATAAACAAAACTTTACTGGAAATAAAACAACACAAACACTTTAACATACACTGCTATAAACAATACAATCAGGTAAGAAATCTACTTAGCTCTAATGGTGGAGATTCAGCAGCTTACACAGGATAGTTGAATCAGCATACACAAGACAATGAGGGGAGTTCCTTGCTGCATGTTCAATGGATTGTACATGAGACCCTCTAGAGACACCTGGCTTCTTCAGACCCAGTCATGAAACTGCCCCCCTAGCTAACTGGTAATCCCTTAGGTAACCTCCCACCCATTATCCACCCACAGAGGTAACCAACCAATACCTGATGGTCATCTCTAGGAGGTGGACACTACCTGTGGTCACTTGTGGAAGGAAGTGACTCAAAGATTGTCACTTCCTCCCTCAAGCACATGTCTCATTGAATATGCGGCAGCCATCTTTATTCACTCGACGTCACAATGCTCACTAAACCCCCCTATAGGTTACATTTGTTATCACACATGAATGGGAACACTAAACATTTATTATTGCCCATAATCAATACAATGATGATGATGATATCATGATGATGATGATGATGATATCATGATGATGATGATGATGATGATGATATCATGATGATGATGATGATATCATGATGATGATGATGATATCATGATGATGATGATGATATCATGATGATGATATCATGATGATGATGATGATGATATCATGATGATGATGATGATATGATGATGATATCATGATGATGATGATATCATGATGATGATATCATGATGATGATATCATGATGATGATATCATGATGATATCATGATGATGATGACGATATCATGATGATGATATCATGATGATGATGATATCGATGATGATGATGATGATATCATGATGATGATATCCTGATGATGATGATATCATGATGATGATATCCTGATGATCATGATATCATGATGATGATATCCTGATGATCATGATATCATGATGATGATATCCTGATGATGATGATATCATGGTGATAATGATGATGATATCATGATGATGATGATATCATGATGATGAAGATGATATCATGATGATGATGATGATATTATGATGATGATGATGATGATATCATGATGATGATGATGATGATGATATCATGATGATGATATCACGATGATGATGATGATGATATCATGATGATGATGATGATATCATGATGATGATGATATCATGATGATGATGATGATGATGATATCATGATGATGATGATGATGATATCATGATGATGATGATGATAGCATGATGTTGATGATATCGATGATGATATCATGATGATGATATCGATGATGATATCATGATGATGATATCCTGATGATGATGATATCATGATGATGATGATGATGATATCGATGATGATATCATGATGATGATATCGATGATGATATCATGATGATGATATCCTGATGATGATGATATCATGATGATGATGATGATGATGATATCATGATGATGATGATGATGATATCATGATGATGATATCATGATGATGATATCATGAGGATGATGATGATGATATCAAGATGATGATATCATAATGATGATGATGATGATATCATGATGATGATGATGATGATATCATGATGATGATGATGATGATGATGATGATGATATCATGATGATGATATCATGATGATGATATCATGATGATGATGATGATGATATCATGATGATGATGATGATGATGATGATATCATGATGATGATGATGATGATATCATGATGATGATATCATGATGATGATATCATGATGATGATATCATGATGATGATATCATGATGATGATGATGATATCATGATGATGATGATGATGATGATATCATGATGATGATATCATGATGATGATATCATGATGATGATGATGATGATATCATGATGATGATGATGATGATATCATGATGATGATGATATCATGATGATGATGATGATGATGATATCATGATGATGATGATGATGATATCATGATGATGATGATGATGATGATGATGATATCATGATGATGATATCATGATGATGATGATATCATGATGATGATGATATCATGATGATGATGATGATGATGATGATGATATCATGATGATGATGATGATGATATCATGATGATGATGATGATGATGATGATATCATGATGATGATGATGATGATGATGATATCATGATGATGATGATGATATCATGATGATGATGATGATATCATGATGATGATGATGATATCATGATGATGATATCATGATGATGATGATGATGATATCATGATGATGATGATGATATGATGATGATATCATGATGATGATGATATCATGATGATGATATCATGATGATGATATCATGATGATGATATCATGATGATATCATGATGATGATGACGATATCATGATGATGATGACGATATCATGATGATGATATCATGATGATGATGATATCGATGATGATGATGATGATGATGATATCATGATGATGATATCCTGATGATGATGATATCATGATGATGATATCCTGATGATCATGATATCATGATGATGATATCCTGATGATCATGATATCATGATGATGATATCCTGATGATGATGATATCATGGTGATAATGATGATGATATCATGATGATGATGATATCATGATGATGAAGATGATATCATGATGATGATGATGATATTATGATGATGATGATGATGATATCATGATGATGATGATGATATCATGATGATGATGATGATATCATGATGATGATATCATGATGATGATGATGATGATATCATGATGATGATGATGATATCATGATGATGATGATATCATGATGATGATGATGATGATGATATCATGATGATGATGATGATGATATCATGATGATGATGATGATAGCATGATGTTGATGATATCGATGATGATATCATGATGATGATATCGATGATGATATCATGATGATGATATCCTGATGATGATGATATCATGATGATGATGATGATGATATCGATGATGATATCATGATGATGATATCGATGATGATATCATGATGATGATATCCTGATGATGATGATATCATGATGATGATGATGATGATGATATCATGATGATGATATCATGATGATGATGATGATGATATCATGATGATGATGATATCATGATGATGATGATGATGATGATATCATGAAGATGATGATGATGATGATATCATGATGATGATGATGATGATATCATGATGATGATATCATGATGATGATATCATGAGGATGATGATGATGATATCAAGATGATGATATCATGATGATGATGATGATGATATCATGATGATGATGATGATGATATCATGATGATGATGATGATGATGATGATATCATGATGATGATGATATCATGATGATGATGATGATGATATCATGATGATGATGATGATGATATCATGATGATGATATCATGATGATGATATCATGATGATGATGATGATGATATCATGATGATGATGATGATGATATCATGATGATGATATCATGATGATGATATCATGATGATGATGATGATATCATGATGATGATGATGATGATGATATCATGATGATGATGATGATGATGATGATATCATGATGATGATGATATCATGATGATGATGATGATGATGATGATATCATGATGATGATGATGATATCATGATGATGATGATGATGATGATGATATCATGATGATGATATCATGATGATGATGATGATGATGATGATGATATCATGATGATGATATCATGATGATGATGATGATGATATCATGATGATGATGATGATGATGATATCATGATGATGATATCATGATGATGATGATATCATGATGATGATGACGATATCATGATGATGATCATGATGATGATATCATGATGATGATGATATCGATGATGATGATGATGATGATGATATCATGATGATGATATCCTGATGATGATGATATCATGATGATGATATCCTGATGATCATGATATCATGATGATGATATCCTGATGATGATGATATCATGATGATATCATGGTGATAATGATGATGATATCATGATGATGATGATATCATGATGATGAAGATGATATCATGATGATGATGATGATATGATGATGATGATGATATTATGATGATGATATCATGATATAATGATGATGATATTATGATGATATCATGATGATGATATGATGATGATGATGATGATATCCTGATGATGATGATATCATGATGATGATGATGATGATGATATCATGATGATGATGATGATATCATGATGATTATGATGATGATATCATGATGATGATGATATCATGATGATGATGATGATGATATGATGATGATGATGATGATATCATGATGATGATGATATGATGATGATGATGATGATGATGATGATGATGATGATATGATGATGATGATGATGATATCATGATGATGATGATGATATCATGATATGATGATGATGATATTATGATGATGATATCATGATATGATGATGATGATATCCTGATGATGATGATATCATGATGATGATGATGATATCATGATGATGATGATGATATCATGATGATGATGATATCATGATGATGATGATATCATGATATCATGATGATGATGATGATGATGATGATGATGATGATGATGATGATGATGATATCATGATGATGATGATATCATGATGATGATGATATCATGATGATGATGATATCATGATGATGATATCATGATGATGATGATGATATTATGATGATGATGATGATGATATCATGATGATGATGATGATGATATCATGATGATGATATCATGATGATGATGATGATGATGATATCATGATGATGATATCATGATGATGATGATGATGATATCATGATGATGATGATATCATGATGATGATATCATGATGATGATATCATGAGGATGATGATGATGATATCAAGATGATGATATCATGATGATGATGATGATGATGATATCATGATGATGATGATGATGATATCATGATGATGATGATGATGATGATGATGATGATGATATCATGATGATGATATCATGATGATGATGATGATGATATCATGATGATGATGATGATGATGATATCATGATGATGATGATGATGATATCATGATGATGATGATATCATGATGATGATGATGATGATGATGATATCATGATGATGATGATGATATCATGATGATGATGATGATGATGATGATATCATGATGATGATATCATGATGATGATGATGATGATGATGATGATGATGATATCATGATGATGATGATGATATCATGATGATGATGATGATGATGATGATATCATGATGATGATATCATGATGATGATGATGATGATGATGATGATATCATGATGATGATGATGATGATATCATGATGATGATGATGATGATGATGATATCATGATGATGATATCATGATGATGATGATATCATGATGATGATGACGATATCATGATGATGATCATGATGATGATATCATGATGATGATGATATCGATGATGATGATGATGATGATGATATCATGATGATGATATCATGATGATGATGACGATATCATGATGATGATCATGATGATGATATCATGATGATGATGATATCGATGATGATGATGATGATGATGATATCATGATGATGATATCCTGATGATGATGATATCATGATGATGATATCCTGATGATCATGATATCATGATGATGATATCCTGATGATGATGATATCATGATGATATCATGGTGATAATGATGATGATATCATGATGATGTTGATATCATGATGATGAAGATGATATCATGATGATGATGATGATATGATGATGATGATGATATTATGATGATGATGATATCATGATGATGATGATGATGATGATATCATGATGATGATGATGATATCATGATGATTATGATGATGATATCATGATGATGATGATATCATGATGATGATGATGATGATATGATGATGATGATGATGATATCATGATGATGATGATATGATGATGATGATGATGATGATGATGATGATGATGATGATGATGATATGATGATGATGATATCATGATGATGATGATGATGATGATATCATGATGATGATGATGATATCATGATGATGATGATGATATGATGATGATGATATCATGATGATGATGATGATATGATGATGATGATATCATGATGATGATGATATCATGATGATGATGATGATGATATCATGATGATGAGGATATCATGATGATGATGATGATGATATCATGATGATGATGATGATGATATCATGATGATGATGATATGATGATGATGATGATATCATGATGATGATGATGATATGATGATGATGATGATGATATCATGATGATGATGATGATGATATCATGATGATGATGATGATGATATCATGATGATGATGATGATGATGATATCATGATGATGATGATGATGATGATATCATGATGATGATGATATCATGATGATGATGATATCGATGATGATATCATGATGATGATATCATGATGATGATATCGATGATGATATCATGATGATGATATCCTGATGATGATGATATCATGATGATGATGATGATGATGATATCGATGATGATATCATGATGATGATATCGATGATGATATCATGATGATGATATCATGATGATGATATCATGATGATGATATCCTGATGATGATGATATCATGATTATGATGATGATGATATCATGATGATGATGATGATGATGATATCATGATGATGATATCATGATGATGATGATGATGATATCATGATGATGATGATATCATGATGATGATGATGATGATGATATCATGAAGATGATGATGATGATATCATGATGATGATGATGATATCATGATGATGATGATATCATGATGATGATGATGATGATATGATGATGATGATGATGATATCATGATGATGATGATATGATGATGATGATGATGATGATGATATGATGATGATGATATCATGATGATGATGATGATGATGATATCATGATGATGATGATGATATCATGATGATGATGATGATATGATGATGATGATATCATGATGATGATGATATGATGATGATGATATCATGATGATGATGATATCATGATGATGATGATGATGATGATATCATGATGATGATGATATCATGATGATGATGATGATGATATCATGATGATGATGATGATGATATCATGATGATGATGATGATATGATGATGATGATATCATGATGATGATGATGATATGATGATGATGATGATGATGATGATATCATGATGATGATGATGATATCATGATGATGATGATGATGATATCATGATGATGATGATGATGATGATATCATGATGATGATGATGATATCATGATGATGATGATATCATGATGATGATGATATTATGATGATGATGATATCATGATGATGATATCATGATGATGATGATGATATTATGATGATGATGATGATATCATGATGATGATGATGATGATATCATGATGATGATATCATGATGATGATGAAGATGATATCATGATGATGATGATGATGATATCATGATGATGATGATATCATGATGATGATGATGATGATGATATCATGATGATGATGATATCGATGATGATATCATGATGATGATATCATGATGATGATATCGATGATGATATCATGATGATGATATCCTGATGATGATGATATCATGATGATGATGATGATGATATCGATGATGATATCATGATGATGATATCGATGATGATATCATGATGATGATATCATGATGATGATATCATGATGATGATATCCTGATGATGATGATATCATGATTATGATGATGATGATATCATGATGATGATGATGATGATATCATGATGATGATATCATGATGATGATGATGATGATATCATGATGATGATGATATCATGATGATGATGATGATATCATGAAGATGATGATGATGATATCATGATGATGATGATGATATCATGATGATGATATCATGATGATGATATCATGATGATGATGATGATGATGATTTCATGATGATGATATCATGATGATGATGATGATGATATCATGATGATGATGATATCATGATGATGATATCATGATGATGATATCATCATGATGATGATGATGATATCATGATGATGATATCATGATGATGATGATGATGATATCATGATGATGATGATGATATCATGATGATGATGATGATGATATCATGATGATGATGATGATGATGATATCATGATGATGATATCATGATGATGATGATATGATGATGATGATGATGATGATATCATGATGATGATGATGATGATATCATGATGATGATGATGATATCATGATGATGATGATGATGATGATATCATGATGATGATGATGATGATGATGATATCATGATGATGATATCATGATGATGATATCATGATGATGATATCATGATGATATCATGATGATGATGATGATATCATGATGATGATCATGATGATGATATCATGATGATAATGATATCGATGATGATGATGATGATGATATCATGATGATGATATCCTGATGATGATGATATCATGATGATGATATCCTGATGATCATGATATCATGATGATGATATCCTGATGATGATGATATCATGATGATAATGATGATGATATCATGATGATGATGATATCATGATGATGATGATGATATCATGATGATGATGATTATATGATGATGATGATGATATTATGATGATGATATCATGATATGATGATGATGATGATGATGATGATGATGATGATATTATGATGATATCATGATGATGATATGATGATGATGATGATATCCTGATGATGATGATATCATGATGATGATGATTATGATGATATCATGATGATGATGATGATATCATGATGATTATGATGATGATATCATGATGATGATGATATCATGATGATGATGATATCATGATGATGATGATATCATGATGATGATATGATGATGATGATGATGATATCATGATGATGATGATATCATGATGATGATGATGATGATGATGATATCATGATGATGATGATGATGATATCATGATGATGATGATGATGATATCATGATGATGATATCATGATGATGATATCATGATGAGGATGATGATGATATCATGATGATGATATCATGATGATGATGATGATGATATCATGATGATGATGATGATATCATCATGATGATGATGATATCATGATGATGCTGATGATATCATGATGATGATGATGATATCATGATGATGATGATATCATGATGATGATATCATGATGATGATGATGATATGATGATGATGATGATATCATGATGATGATGATATCATGATGATGATATGATGATGATGATGATATCATGATGATGATGATATCATGATGATGATATCATGATGATGATGATGATATCATGATGATGATGATGATGATATGATGATGATATCATGATGATGATATCATGATGATGATGATATGATGATATGATGATGATGATATCATGATGATGATGATATCATGAAGATGATGATATCATGATGATGATGATATCATGATGATGATGATGATGATATCATGATGATGATGATGATGATGATGATGATGATATCATGATGATGATGATGATGATGATATCATGATGATGATGATGATGATGATGATATCATGATGATGATGATGATGATGATGATGATATCATGATGATGATGATGATGAGATGATGATGATGATGATATCATGATGATGATGATGATGTCATGATGATGATGATGATATCATGATGATGGTAAGATGATGATGATGATGATGATATTATGATGATGATATCATGATGATGATGATGATGATATCATGATGATGATGATGATGATATCATGATGATGATGATGATGATATGATGATGATGATGATGATGATGATGATATCATGATGATGATGATATCATGATGATGATGATGATGATGATATCATGATGATGATGATGATGATGATGATATCATGATGATGATGATGATATCATCATGATGATGATGATTATATCATCATGATGATGATGATGATATCATGATGATGATGATGATGATGATATCATGATGATGATGATATCATGATGATGATGATATCATGATGAAATCATGATGATGATGATGATGATGATATCATGATGATGATGATGATGATATCATGATGATGATGATATCATGATGATGATGATATCATGATGAAATCATGATGATGATGATGATGATGATATCATGATGATGATGATGATATCATGATGATGATGATGATGATGATGATATCATGATGATGATATCGATGATGATGATGATGATGATGATATCATGATGATGATATCCTGATGATGATGATATCATGATGATGATATCCTGATGATGATGATATCATGATGATGATATCCTGATGATGATGATATCATGATGATATCATGATGATGATGATGATGATGATATCATGATGATGATGATATCATGATGATGATGATGATATCATGATGATGATGATGATGATATCATGATGATGATGATGATATCGATGATGATGATGATGATGATGATGATGATGATGATATGATGATGATGATATGATGATGATGATGATATCATGATGATGATATCCTGATGATGATGATATCATGATGATGATATCCTGATGATGATGATATCATGATGATGATATCCTGATGATGATGATATCATGATGATATCATGATGATGATGATGATGATGATATCATGATGATGATGATATCATGATGATGATGATGATATCATGATGATGATGATGATATCATGATGATGATGATGATGATATCATGATATGATGATGATGATATTATGATGATGATATCATGATATGATGATGATGATGATGATATTATGATGATATCAAGATGATGATATGATGATGATGATGATATCCTGATGATGATGATATCATGATGATGATATCATGATGATGATGATGATGATATCATGATGATGATATCATGATGATGATGATGATGATATGATGATGATGATGATGGTATGGTGATGATGATGATGATGATGATGATGATGATATCATGATGATGATGATATCATGATTATGATGATGATGATATCATGATGATGATGATGATGATATCATGATGATGATGATGATGATATCCTGATGATGATGATGATGATATGATGATGATGATGATGATATCATGATGATGATGATATCATGATGATGATGATGATGATGATATCATGTTGATGATGATGATGATGATGATATCATGATGATGATGATGATGATGATATCATGATGATGATGATGATGATGATATCATGATGATGATGATGATGATGATATCATGATGATGATGATGATGATGATGATATCATGATGATGATATCATGATGATGATATCATGATGATGATATCATGATGATGATATCATGATGATGATATGATGATATCATGATGATGATATCATGATGATGATGATATCATGATGATGATGATGATATCATGATGATGATGATATCGATGATGATGATGATGATGATGATGATATCATGATGATGATATCCTGATGATGATGATATCATGATGATGATATCCTGATGATGATGATATCATGATGATGATATCCTGATGATGATGATATCTTGATGATGATGATGATATGATGATGATGATATCATGATATGATGATGATGATGATGATGATATTATGATGATATCATGATGATGATATGATGATGATGATGATATCCTGATGATGATGATATCATGATGATGATGATGATATCATGATGATGATGATGATATCATGATGATGATATCATGATGATGATGATGATGATATCATGATGATGATATCATGATGATGATGATGATGATATCATGATGATGATATCATGATGATGATGATGATGATATGATGATGATGATGATGGTATGATGATGATGATGATGATGATGATATCATGATGATGATGATATCATGATGATGATGATATCATGATGATGATGATGATGATATCATGATGATGATGATGATGATATCATGATGATGATGATGATGATGATATCCTGATGATGATGATGATGATATGATGATGATGATGATATCATGATGATGATGATATCATGATGATGATGATATCATGATGATGATGATGATATCATGATGATGATGATGATGATATCATGATGATGATGATGATGATGATATCATGTTGATGATGATGATGATGATGATATCATGATGATGATGATGATGATGATATCATGATGATGATGATGATGATGATGATATCATGATGATGATGATGATGATGATATCATGATGATGATGATGATGATGATATCTTGATGATGATGATGATGATGATATCATGATGATGATATCATGATGATGATATCATGATGATGATATCATGATGATGATATCATGATGATATCATGATGATGATATCATGATGATGATGATATCATGATGATGATGATATCGATGATGATGATGATGATGATGATGATATCATGATGATGATATCCTGATGATGATGATATCATGATGATGATATCCTGATGATGATGATATCATGATGATGATATCCTGATGATGATGATATCATGATGATGATAATGATATGATGATGATGATATCATGATATGATGATGATGATGATGATGATATTATGATGATATCATGATGATGATATGATGATGATGATGATATCCTGATGATGATGATATCATGATGATGATGATGATATCATGATGATGATGATGATATCATGATGATTATGATGATGATATCATGATGATGATGATATCATGATGATGATGATATCATGATGATGATGATATGATGATGCTGATGATGATGATATCATGATGATGATGATATCATGATGATGATGATATCATGATGATGATGATGATGATATCATGATGATGATGATGATGATATCATGATGATGATATCATGATGAGGATGATGATGATATCATGATGATGATATCATGATGATGATGATATCATGATGATGATGATGATATCATGATGATGATGATGATGATGATATGATGATGATGATGATGATATCATGATGATATCATGATGATGATGATATCATGATGATGATATCATGATGATGATGATGATATCATGATGATGATGATGATGATATGATGATGATGATGATATCATGATTATGATATCATGATGATGATATCATGATGATGATGATATGATATCATGATGATGATGATATCATGAAGATGATGATATCATGATGATGATGATGATGATGATGATGATGATGATATCATGATGATGATATCATGATGATGATAGCATGATGATGATGATATGATGATATGATGATGATGATATCATGATGATGATGATATCATGAAGATGATGATATCATGATGATGATGATATCATGATGATGATGATGATGATGATGATGATATCATGATGATGATGATGATGATGATGATATCATGATGATGATGATGATGATGATGATGATGATATCATGATGATGATAATGATGATGATGATGATATCATGATGATGATGATGATGATGATGATGATATCATGATGATGATGATGATGATATCATGATGATTATGATGATGATGATGATATCATGATGATGATGATGATGATGATGATGATGATGATATCATGATGATGATGATGATGATGATGATGATGATGATGATATCATGATGATGATGATGATATCATGATGATGATATCATGATGATGATATCATGATGATGATGATATCATGATGATGGTAAGATGATGATGATGATGATGATATTATGATGATGATATCATGATGATGATAATGATGATATCATGATGATGATATCATGATGATGATGATGATATCATGATGATGATGATGATATCATGATGATGATATCATGATGATGATGATGATGATATCATGATGATGATATCATGATGATGATGATATTGATGATGATGATGATATCATGATGATGATGATGATGATGATATCATGATGATGATGATGATGATGATATCATGATGATGATGATGATATCATGATGATGATGATATCATGATGATGATGATATCATGATGATGATGATATCATGATGATGATATCATGATGATGATGATGATATTATGATGATGATGATATCATGATGATGATGATGATGATATCATGATGATGATATCATGATGATGATGATGATATCATCATGATGATGATGATGATATCATCATGATGATGATATCGTGATGATGATGATATCATGATGATGATATCATGATGATGATATCATGATGATGATGATGATATTATGATGATGATGATGATATCATGATGATGATGATGATGATATCATGATGATGATATCATGATGATGATGAAGATGATGATATCATGATGATGATATCATGATGATGATATCATGATGATGATGATATCATGATGATGATGATGATGATATCATGATGATGATGATGATGATGATATCATCATGATGATGATGATGATATCATCATGATGATGATGATGATATCATCATGATGATGATGATGATATCATCATGATGATGATGATGATATCATCATGATGATGATGATGATATCATCATGATGATGATGATGATATCATGATGATGATATCATGATGATGATATCATGATGATGATATCATGATGATGATGATATCATGATGATGATATCATGATGATGGTGATGATATCATGATGATGATGATATCGATGATGATATCATGATGATGATATCATGATGATGATATCGATGATTATATCATGATGATGATATCCTGATGATGATGATATCATGATGATGATATCATGATGATGATGATATCATGATGATGATGATGATGATATCATGATGATGATGATGATGATATCATGATGATGATGATGATGATATCATGAAGAAGATGATGATGATGATGATGATATCATGATGATGATGATGATGATATCATGATGATGATATCATGATGATGATGATGATGATGATATCATGATGATGATGATGATGATGATGATATCATGATGATGATATCATGATGATGATGATGATGATATCATGATGATGATGATGATGATATCATGATGATGATGATGATGATGATGATATCATGACGATGATATCATGATGATGATGATGATGATATCATGATGATGATATCATGATGATGATGATGATGATAGCATGATGATGATGATGATGATATCATGATGATGATGATGATGATGATGATATCATGATGATGATGATGATGATGATGATGATGATGATGATGATGATGATGATGATGATGATATCATGATGATGATATCATGATGATGATGATATCGATGATGATGATGATGATGATGATGATATCATGATGATGATATCCTGATGATGATGATATCATGATGATGATATCATGATGATGATGATATCGATGATGATGATGATGATGATGATGATATCCTGATGATGATGATATCATGATGATGATATCCTGATGATGATGATATCATGATGATATCATGATGATGATGATGATGATATCATGATGATGATGATATCATGATGATGATGATGATATCATGATGATGATGATATCATGATGATGATGATGATATCATGATGATGATATCATGATATGATGATGATGATGATGATGATGATGATATTATGATGATATCATGATGATGATATGATGATGATGATGATGATATCCTAATGATGATGATATCATGATGATGATGATGATATCATGATGATGATGATGATATCATGATATGATGATGATGATGATGATGATGATGATGATGATGATATTATGATGATATCATGATGATGATATGATGATGATGATGATGATATCCTGATGATGATGATATCATGATGATGATGATGATATCATGATGATGATGATGATATCATGATGATTATGATGATGATGATATCATGATGATGATGATGATGATATCATGATGATGATGATATCATGATGATGATATCATGATGATGATATCATGATGAGGATGATGATGATATCATGATGATTATATCATGATGATGATGATGATGATGATATCATGATGAGGATGATGATGATATCATGATGATGATGATGATATCATGATGATGATGATGATGATGATGATGATGATGATGATGATGATGATATCATGATGATGATGATATCATGATGATGATGATATCATGATGATGATGATGATGATGATGATGATGATGATGATGATGATGATGATATCATGATGATGATGATATCATGATGATGATGATATCATGATGATGATGATATGATGATATGATGATGATGATATCATGATGATGATGATATCATGAAGATGATGATATCATGATGATGATGATATCATGATGATGATGATGATGATATCATGATGATGATGATGATGATGATGATGATATCATGATGATGATGATGATGATGATATCATGATGATGATGATGATGATGATATCATGATGATGATGATGATGATATCATGATGATGATGATGATGATGATATCATGATGATGATGATGATGATGATATCATGATGATGATGATGATGATGATATCATGATGATGATATCATGATGATGATGATGATGATGATATCATGATGATGGTAAGATGATGATGATGATGATATTATGATGATGATATCATGATGATGATGATGATGATGATGATGATATCATGATGATGATATCATGATGATGATGATGATATCATGATGATGATATCATGATGATGATGATGATATCATGATGATGATATCATGATGATGATGATGATGATGATATCATGATGATGGTAAGATGATGATGATGATGATATTATGATGATGATATCATGATGATGATGATGATGATGATATCATGATGATGATATCATGATGATGATGATGATATCATGATGATGATATCATGATGATGATGATGATGATATTATGATGATGATATCATGATGATGATGATGATGATATTATGATGATGATATCATGATGATGATGATGATGATATCATGATGATGATATCATGATGATGATGATGATGATGATATCATGATGATGATGATGATATCATGATGATGATATCATGATGATGATGATGATGATATCATGATGATGATGATATCATGATGATGATGATGATATGATGATGATATCATGATGATGATGATATCATGATGATGATGATGATGATATTATGATGATGATATCGATGATGATGATGATGATGATGATGATGATGATGATGATATGATGATGATGATATCCTGATGATGATATCCTGATGATGATGATATCATGATGATGATATCCTGATGATGATGATATCATGATGATGATGATGATGATGATGATGATATCATGATGATGATGATGATGATGATGATATCATGATGATGATGATGATGATGATGATATCATGATGATGATGATATCATGATGATGATGATGATGATGATGATATCATGATGATGATATCATGATGATGATGATATCATGATGATGATGATATCATGATGAAATCATGATGATGATGATGATATCGATGATGATGATATGATGATGATGATGATATCATGATGATGATGTTCTGATGATGATGATATCATGATGATGATATCCTGATGATGATGATATCATGATGATATCATGATGATATCATGATGATATCATGATGATATCATGATGATATCATGATGATATCATGATGATGATGATGATGATATCATGATGATGATGATATCATGATGATGATGATGATATCATGATGATGATGATGATATCATGATGATGATGATGATATCATGATATGATGATGATGATGATATTATGATGATGATATCATGATATGATGATGATGATGATGATGATGATATTATGATGATATCAAGATGATGATATGATGATGATGATGATATCCTGATGGTGATGATATCATGATGATGATGATGATATCATGATGATGATGATGATGATGATGATATGATGATGATGATGATGATGATATCATGATGATGATGATATCATGATGATGATGATATCATGATGATGATGATGATATCATGATGATGATGATGATGATGATGATATCATCATGATGATGATGATGATATCATCATGATGATGATGATGATATCATCATGATGATGATGATGATATCATCATGATGATGATGATGATATCATCATGATGATGATGATGATATCATCATGATGATGATGATGATATCATCATGATGATGATGATGATATCATGATGATGATGATATCATGATGATGATGATATCATGATGATGATGATATCATGATGATGATGATATCATGATGATGATATCATGATGATGATGATGATATTATGATGATGATGATGATATCATGATGATGATGATGATGATATCATGATGATGATGATGATGATGATATCATGATGATGATATCATGATGATGATGATGATGTCATGATGATGATGATGATGATATCATGATGATGATGATATCATGATGATGATGATGATATCATGATGATGATGATGATGATATCATGATGATGATATCATGATGATGATATCATGATTGATGATGATGATATCATGATGATGATATCATGATGATGATATCATGATGATGATATCATGATGATGATGATATCATGATGATGATATCATGATGATGATGATGATATCATGATGATGATGATATCGATGATGATATCATGATGATGATATCGATGATTATATCATGATGATGATATCCTGATGATGATGATATCATGATGATGATGATATCGATGATGATATCATGATGATGATATTCTGATGATGATGATATCATGATGATGATGATGATGATATCATGATGATGATGATGATGATATCATGATGATGATGATGATGATATCATGATGATGATATCATGATGATGATGATGATGATATCATGATGATGATGATATCATGATGATGATGATGATGATGATATCATGATGATGATATCATGATGATGATATCATGATGATGATGATATCATGATGATGATATCATGATGATGATATCATGATGATGATGATGATGATGATATCATGATGATGATATCATGATGATGATATCATGATGATGATATCATGATGATGATGATGATGATATTATGATGATGATATCATGATGATGATGATGATGATGATATCATGATGATGATGATGATGGTATGATGATGATGATGATGATGATGATGATATCATGATGATGATGATATCATGATGATGATGATGATGATATCATGATGAGGATGATGATGACATCATGATGATGATGATGATGATGATATCATGATGATGATGATGATGATATGATGATGATGATGATGATGATATGATGATGATGATGATGATATCATGATGATGATGATATCATGATGATGATGATATCATGATGATGATGATGATGATGATGATGATATCATGATGATGATGATGATATCATGATGATGATGATGATGATATCATGATGATGATGATGATGATATCATGATGATGATATCATGATGATGATGATGATATCATGATGATGATGATGATATCATGATGATGATGATGATATCATGATGATGATGATGATGATGATATCATGATGATGATGATATCATGATGATGATATCATGATGATGATGATGATATCATGATGATGATGATGATGATATCATGATGATGATATCATGATGATGATGATATGATGATATGATGATGATGATATCATGATGATGATGATATCATGAAGATGATGATATCATGATGATGATGATATCATGATGATGATGATGATGATGATGATATTATGATGATATCATGATGATGATGATGATATGATGATGATGATGATGATGATATCATGATGATGATGATATCATGATGATGATAATATCATGATGATGATGATGATGATGATGATATCATGATGATGATGATGATGATATCATGATGATGATGATGATGATATCATGATGATGATGATGATATGATGATGATGATGATGATGATGATGATATCATGATGATAATGATATCATGATGATGATGATATCATGATGATGATAATATCATGATGATGATGATGATGATGATGATATCATGATGATGATGATGATGATATCATGATGATGATGATGATGATATGATGATGATGATGATGATATGATGATGATGATGATGATGATGATATCATGATGATGATGATATCATGATGATGATGATGATATCATGATGATGATGATGATATCATGATGATGATGATGATGATGATATCATGATGATGATGATATCATGATGATGATATCATGATGATGATGATATCATGATGATGATGATGATGATGATATCATGATGATGATGATATCGTGATGATGATATCATGATGATGATGATATGATGATATGATGATGATGATATCATGATGATGATGATATCATGAAGATGATGATATCATGATGATGATGATATCATGATGATGATGATGATGATGATGATGATGATATCATGATGATGATGATGATGATATCATGATGATGATGATGATGATGATGATATCATGATGATGATGATGATGATATCATGATGATGATGATGATGATGATGATGATGATATGATGATGATGATGATATCATGATGATGATGATGATGATGATGATGATGATATCATGATGATGATGATGATGATATCATGATGATGATGATGATATCATGATGATGATGATGATGATGATGATGATATCATGATGATGATGATGATGATGATGATGATGATGATGATGATATGATGATGATGATGATGATATCATGATGATGATGATGATATCATGATGATGATATCATGATGATGATGATGATATCATGATGATGGTAAGATGATGATGATGATGATGATATTATGATGATGATATCATGATGATGATGATGATGATATCATGATGATGATGATATCATGATGATGATGATGATATGATGATGATGATGAAGATGATATCATGATGATGATGATATCATGATGATGATGATATCATGATGATGATGATATCGATGATGATGATGATGATGATGATGATGATATCATGATGATGATATCCTGATGATGATGATATCATGATGATGATATCCTGATGAAGATGATATCATGATGATGATGATATCATGATGATATCATGATGATGATGATGATGATATCATGATGATGATGATGATGATGATATGATGATGATGATGATGATGATGATGATGATATCATGATGATGATGATATCATGATGATGATGATGATATGATGATGATGATGATGATGATATCATGATGATGATGATGATATCATCATGATGATGATGATATCATCATGATGATGATGATATGATGATGATGATGATGATGATGATGATGATGATGATATCATGATGATGATGATATCATGATGATGATGATGATGATATGATGATGATGATGATGATGATGATGATATCATGATGATGATGATGATATCATCATGATGATGATGATGATTATATCATCATGATGATGATGATGATATCATGATGATGATGATGATGATGATGATATGATGATGATGATGATGATGATGATATCATGATGATGATGATATCATGATGATGATGATGATGATGATATCATGATGATGATGATGATGATGATGATGATATCATGATGATGATATGATGATGATGATGATATCATGATGATGATATCCTGATGATGATGATATCATGATGATGATGATATCATGATGATGATATCCTGATGATGATGATATCATGATGATGATATCCTGATGATGATGATATCATGATGATATCATGATGATGATGATGATGATATCATGATGATGATGATATCATGATGATGATGATGATGATATCATGATGATGATGATGATATCATGATGATGATGATGATATTATGATATGATGATGATGATGATATTATGATGATGATATCATGATATGATGATGATATGATGATGATAATGATGATATCATGATGATGATGATGATATTATGATATCATGATGATGATGATATCATGATGATGATGATATCGATGATGATGATGATGATGATGATGATGATGATGATGATGATGATGATGATGATGATATCATGATGATGATGATGATATCATCATGATGATGATGATATCATCATGATGATGATGATATGATGATGATGATGATGATGATGATATCATGATGATGATGATATCATGATGATGATGATGATGATGATGATATGATGATGATGATGATGATGATGATGATGATGATGATGATATCATCATGATGATGATGATGATTATATCATCATGATGATGATGATGATATTATGATATGATGATGATGATGATATTATGATGATGATATCATGATGATGATGATGATATCATGATGATGATGATGATATCATGATGATGATGATGATATTATGATATCATGATGATGATGATGATATCATGATGATGATGATATCGATGATGATGATAATGATGATGATGATGATATCATGATGATGATGATGATATCATGATGATGATGATGATATCATCATGATGATGATGATATCATCATGATGATGATGATATGATGATGATGATGATGATGATGATATCATGATGATGATGATATCATGATGATGATGATGATGATGATGATATGATGATGATGATGATGATGATGATGATATCATGATGATGATGATGATATCATGATGATGATGATGATGATTATATCATCATGATGATGATGATAATAATGATGATGATGATGATGATATCATGATGATGATGATGATGATGATGATGATGATGATGATGATATCATGATGATGATGATGATGATGATATCATGATGATGATGATAATGATGATATCATGATGATGATGATGATGATGATGATATCATGATGATGATGATGATGATGATATCATGATGATGATGATGATGATGATGATATCATGATGATGATGATGATGATATCATGATGATGATATCATGATGATGATGATGATGATGATATCGATGATGATGATGATGATATCATGATGATGATATCATGATGATGATGATATCATGATGATGATATCCTGATGATGATGATATCATGATGATGATATCCTGATGATGATGATATCATGATGATATCATGATGATGATGATGATGATGATATGATGATGATGATGATATCATGATGATGATGATGATGATGATATCATGATGATGATGATATCATGATGATGATATCGATGATGATGATGATGATGATGATGATATCATGATGATGATATCCTGATGATGATGATATCATGATGATGATATCCTGATGATGATGATATCATGATGATGATATCCTGATGATGATGATATCATGATGATATCATGATGATGATGATGATGATGATATCATGATGATGATGATATCATGATGATGATGATGATATCATGATGATGATGATGATGATATCATGATGATGATGATATCGATGATGATGATATCATGATGATGATATGATGATGATGATGATATCATGATGATGATATCCTGATGATGATGATATCATGATGATGATATCCTGATGATGATGATATCATGATGATATCATGATGATGATGATGATGATATCATGATGATGATGATATCATGATGATGATATCATGATGATGATGATGATATCATGATGATGATGATGATGATGATGATATCATGATGATGATATGATGATGATGATGATATCATGATGATGATATCCTGATGATGATGATATCATGATGATGATGATATCCTGATGATGATATCCTGATGATGATGATATCATGATGATGATATCCTGATGATGATGATATCATGATGATATCATGATGATGATGATGATGATATCATGATGATGATGATATCATGATGATGATGATGATATCATGATGATGATGATGATATCATGATGATGATGATGATATTATGATATGATGATGATGATGATATTATGATGATGATATCATGATATGATGATGATGATGATGATGATATTATGATGATATCATGATGATTATATGATGATGATGATGATATCCTGATGAAGATGATATCATGATGATGATGATGATATCATGATGATGATGATGATGATGATGATGATGATATCATGATGATGATGATGATATCATGATGATGATGATGATATAATGATGATGATGATGATATGATGATGATGATGATGATATCATGATGATGATGATGATATCATGATGATGATGATATCATGATGATGATGATGATATGATGATGATATCATGATGATGATGATATCATGATGATGATGATATCGATGATGATGATGATGATGATGATGATGATGATGATATCATGATGATGATGATATCATGATGATGATGATGATATCATCATGTTGATGATGATATCATGATGATGATGATGATATGATGATGATGATGATGATGATATCATGATGATGATGATATCATGATGATGATGATGATGATGATGATATGATGATGATGATGATGATGATGATGATGATGATATCATGATGATGATGATGATATCATCATGATGATGATGATGATTATATCATCATGATGATGATGATGATATCATGATGATGATGATGATGATATCATGATGATGATGATATCATGATGAAATCATGATGATGATGATGATGATGATATCATGATGATGATGATATCATGATGATGATGATGATATCATGATGATGATGATGATGATGATGATGATATCATGATGATGATGATATCATGATGATGATATCGATGATGATGATGATGATATCATGATGATGATATCCTGATGATGATGATATCATGATGATGATATCCTGATGATGATGATATCATGATGATGATATCCTGATGATGATGATATCATGATGATATCATGATGATGATGATGATGATGATATCATGATGATGATGATATCATGATGATGATGATGATATCATGATGATGATGATGATGATGATATCATGATGATGATGATGATATCGATGATGATGATGATGATGATGATGATGATGATGATATCATGATGATGATATGATGATGATGATGATATCATGATGATGATGATATCCTGATGATGATGATATCATGATGATGATATCCTGATGATGATGATATCATGATGATGATATCCTGATGATGATGATATCATGATGATATCATGATGATGATGATGATGATGATATCATGATGATGATGATATCATGATGATGATGATGATATCATGATGATGATGATGATATCATGATATGATGATGATGAGATTATGATGATGATATCATGATATGATGATGATGATGATGATATTATGATGATATCAAGATGATGATATGATGATGATGATGATGATATCCTGATGATGATGATGATATCATGATGATGATGATGATATCATGATGATGATGATGATGATGATATCATGATGATGATGATATCATGATGATGATGATATCATGATGATGATGATATCCTGATGATGATGATATGATGATGATGATGATGATATCATGATGATGATGATATCATGATGATGATGATATCATGATGATGATGATGATGATATCATGATGATGATGATATCATGATGAAATCATGATGATGATGATGATATCATGATGATGATGATATCATGATGATGATGATGATATCATGATGATGATGATGATGATATCATGATGATGATGATGATGATATCATTATGATGATGATATCATGATGATGATATCCTGATGATGATGATATCATGATGATGATATCATGATGATGATATCCTGATGATGATGATATCATGATGATGATATCCTGATGATGATGATATCATGATGATATCATGATGATGATGATGATGATGATATCATGATGATGATGATATCATGATGATGATGATGATGATATCATGATGATGATGATAATGATGATGATATCATGATGATGATGATATCGATGATGATGATGATGATGATGATGATGATGATATCATGATGATGATATGATGATGATGATGATATCATGATGATGATATCCTGATGATGATGATATCATGATGATGATATCATGATGATGATATCCTGATGATGATGATATCATGATGATATCATGATGATATCATGATGATGATGATGATGATATCATGATGATGATGATATCATCATGATGATGATGATATCATGATGATGATGATGATATCATGATGATGATGATGATATCATGATATGATGATGATGATGATATCATGATGATGATGATATCATGATGATGATGATGATATCATGATGATGATGATAATGATGATGATATCATGATGATGATGATATCGATGATGATGATGATGATGATATCATGATGATGATGATATCATCATGATGATGATGATATCATGATGATGATGATGATATCATGATGATGATGATGATATCATGATATGATGATGATGATGATATCATGATGATGATGATATCATGATGATGATGATGATATCATGATGATGATGATAATGATGATGATATCATGATGATGATGATGATATCATGATGATGATATCATGATATGATGATGATGATATTATGATGATGATATCATGATATGATGATGATGATGATGATGATATTATGATGATATCAAGATGATGATATGATGATGATATCCTGATGGTGATGATATCATGATGATGATGATGATATCATGATGATGATGATGATGATATGATGATGATGATGATGATATCATCAAAATACAATAAAACCAAACAATAGGAGTGACTGGTGGGCTAAAGTAAACCCCACACGGTAAAAAGAGTATATGAAAGTATAATAATTGCCTGAAAGTTGTTGATATGGCAATGGAGTATGGACAAAGTCTTCAATGTTTCATACCATATATGAGGAAACAAAAAAACAGACAGAGACCATAGTGTAATTCAATAATATAGTAAATATTGGTGCAGAATGAACAAATGCACTCACAAACGAAGTAGGTGTGTAGGGCACGTCAAATATCTGATAGAATCTTCTCTCTTCCCCATATAATCCTCACATATAGCGGAGTGAAACGAGGAGATAGGTGATTAGTAGTAGAAAAGATATTTAATAAAACAAACAAATGGTAGCTTACATAAAAGTACTCAGCATCAGGTATCTCCACAGAAAAAGTCCCAGGACAAAGTCTTTCAGTCCCAACATATGACTTAAAATCTGGAAAATATAGCAGTATTGGTAGGCACGCTACGCGTTTCGCCTTAAAACAGGCTTCCTCTCGGCGTGTGCCTACCATACTGCTTGAATCCTTTAAATAAGATGTGTCTTCGCGCGTCTTCTGTATGCGCATACTTCCGGGTTTCTTCAACGGTGATGTCATCGCGACTCCGTCGCATAGCGTGAGTTGGATGATATCTCGCGAGACTTGGTTCTCCACCGGCATAGTAGTTTCCAATGGGAGAAAAAACATATATACATAGTTCTTTACCACACGGACACCAATGTAAGGACATCATATAATTTAGTATAATTTCCTGCAAGAGCATATATATGTGTCCATATATGTTTCTTGGTATACAGACATATATAAAAAAAGAAAAATATATATATATAAAAAAAATATATATTAAAAATATTATTTTAATGAAAAATATTTTAAAATACATGAAAGCTTATAAAACATATAAAAAGAAAAAACATATATGGTATTATGCCCCTGCACTTATAAAATAAAAAAACATATATATAAAAACATACACATGAATTTATTCATGTCTGCTATATTAATAGATGGGAAGAAATAGGGAGAAAATTTTTTTTATTTAAAAATTATAAAAAATTAAATAGGTCAAATTCAGCGTTGTGGCCTTTTGGTTGGAGGGTGTCCACTTCGAATACCCATTTCATTTCTGTCTTTCCCATTTCTCTAATATTGTCCCCACCTCTCCAATGTTTTGGTACTTTATCTATAGCCCAAAATTTCATACCTTTGGGATCCTTGTTATGCTTTTCCAAAAAGTGTTTAGAAAGAGAATGTTGTGTGATACCTTTTTTAATGTTTCTGACATGCTCACCCACTCGCTTTTTTAGAGTCCTTGATGTTCTTCCAATATATTATATGCCACAAGGACAGCCCTGATGGTGTTCTATAACAGTACACAAAAAGTAGGTTTTTATGGATGTAAGAACTGCGAACCATGTAGGGTATCTGCGGTTCAAAAATACCCCATCACCAATTATAAATCCCATTCAAACCAACGAGAATTTTCAGTTAAAAAATTTCTGACATGCTCCTCCACCAACGTAATTTATCTTATAGAATGCCCTTGTGGCATACAATATATTGGAAGAACATCAAGGACTCTAAAAAAGCGAGTGGGGGAGCATGTCAGAAACATTAAAAAAGGTATCACACAACATTCTCTTTCTAAACACTTTTTGGAAAAGCATAACAAGGATCCCAAAGGTATGAAATTTTGGGCTATAGATAAAGTACCAAAACATTGGAGAGGTGGGGACAATATTAGAGAAATGGGAAAGACAGAAATGAAATGGGTATTCGAAGTGGACACCCTCCAACCAAAAGGCCACAACGCTGAATTTGACCTATTTAATTTTTTATAATTTTTAAATAAAAAAATTTTTCTCCCTATTTCTTCCCATCTATTAATATAGCAGACATGAATAAATTCATGTGTATGTTTTTATATATATGTTTTATTTATTTTATAAGTGCAGGGGCATAATACCATATATGTTTTTTCTTTTTATATGTTTTATAAGCTTTCATGTATTTTAAAATATTTTTCATTAAAATAATATTTTTAATATATATATTTTTTATATATATATATTTTTCTTTTTTTATATATGTCTGTATACCAAGAAACATATATGGACACATATATATGCTCTTGCAGGAAATTATACTGCAAATGATGTCCTTACATTGGTGTCCGTGTGGTAAAGAACTATGTATATATGTTTTTTCTCCCATTGGAAACTACTATGCCGGTGGAGAACCAAGTCTCGCGAGATATCATCCAACTCACGCTATGCGACGGAGTCGCGATGACGTCACCGTTGAAGAAACCCGGAAGTATGCGCATACAGAAGACGCGCGAAGACACATCTTATTTAAAGGATTCAAGCAGTATGGTAGGCACACGCCGAGAGGAAGCCTGTTTTAAGGCGAAACGCGTAGCGTGCCTACCAATACTGCTATATTTTCCAGATTTTAAGTCATATGTTGGGACTGAAAGACTTTGTCCTGGGACTTTTTCTGTGGAGAGACCTGATGCTGAGTACTTTTATGTAAGCTACCATTTGTTTGTTTTATTAAATATCTTTTCTACTACTAATCACCTATCTCCTCGTTTCACTCCGCTATATGTGAGGATTATATGGGGAAGAGAGAAGATTCTATCAGATATTTGACGTGCCCTACACACCTACTTCGTTTGTGAGTGCATTTGTTCATTCTGCACCAATATTTACTATATTATTGAATTACACTATGGTCTCTGTCTGTTTTTTTGTTTCCTCATATATGGTATGAAACATTGAAGACTTTGTCCATACTCCATTGCCATATCAACAACTTTCAGGCAATTATTATACTTTCATATACTCTTTTTACCGTGTGGGGTTTACTTTAGCGCACCAGTCACTCCTATTGTTTGGTTTTATTGTATTTTGATGTTTTTCTCACGTGTGTTTTCAGAGTAACACATGGATTGGTGCTGCTGTGTTATAGTTTAAGCGCCAGGATTTATCTTTGGCATTCACAATCTTTTCTTCTTACTCTGTTTATTTCCAAGGCTGCTATAACCAACCACTTTGGTAGAAAGGATCAAAATGTCTCTTTTTGATTATCGTAAAAATATTCTTTCTCATGTAAGGGAAGCTTTTCTGACAGACAAACTCCCTAGTGAGAACTGTGAAGAGATGAATCTAGAAAATACCTTTCTAGAATTAGAGAAACATCTTATAAAGGAGACAAAAATTAAATGGGAGATAGCTACCCTTACTAAATACCTAGAAGAAGGAATTACACCTCGGGGTTTAAGATTTTTTTAAAAACCCGACCTTCGATTTAGAAGATGACAACTTCATTCTAGAGTGGAATACCACACTCGAGAAATGCACCTGTCATCTAATGAAAATTATCATTGAACAAAGGGAAAAAAATTTGAGCATTTTGGATAAAGAGATTAATAGAATCCATTCTTGTTTAGATCCATTTATAGAATTAGAGGATTATAAAGAATATACTAGAAGCACTATAAAGAAGCTTGAAAAATTGGAGACAGAAACCAAACATATAAAAATAAAAAAATACATAAGAGATAAGGAGGATTACAGACTCAATACAGTGAGACAACCAACAGATTATCGAAATAAAAAAATTAATTACGAGATTAAACACACAGAGTTAAACACCAATCAGGACACATATAATGACAGATCCAGATCACACCAAAGATACACCCGTTATAACGATTTCAAAAACAATACAAAAATATATAAATCTTCGGATTATTCACAAGCACTTCCTACTGAGAATATACAAAACAGACTTATAAAAATAAGTGAAGAGACAAAATATCACAATATCCCTGTCCCACAAATTCAGAATATTGACAGTAAATATGATGATACTTTAGTAACTAATCAATTTTATGTTTTATCACAATTGGGTAATACATCCCCCACTTCAGATCACAAATTTAGACCACTCAAACCTTTACCACAAAATAATAATAATATAAAAACACAAAATCACCATACACTTAAACCACATTTTTTAGATCTAGACCGAAGATCACAAAGAATTCCCCCACAACCTCAAAGAATTCCCCCACAACGAACTGTAAACTCAAAAAGAAAAAGGTTTTTTCAGGGAGAGGAAAAAGAGGGGGCAAGTTGGCACAGAGGAAGAAGATAAAAATTGAAAATAATAAAAAAACAACTACTACTTCCTTATCTTCTGGCATTTTTAACCTGTCCCACAAAATCCTCTCCCAAGAGCGACTGTTGATACTAAGTAAGGGTTTAAAATTCGCCCCCACAAAAAAATTTAACACTTTTGCCGCCTATATTGATGTTAATAAATTCATTAGACAAGCAACCTTAAAAAGATTCTACACTTTAACCCCTTAGTGACATGACTTTTTTGGCTTGTCCGACGCTTGGTGACATGGGCTGTTTTAACATTTCTGAGCAGTTTGTGTTTTGCTGTAATTTATTTCTGTCTCATTTAGGGTACCCGCACAAACTATATATCGTTTTTATCGTCATAAGAAGGGCTTTCTTTTGATACCATTATTTTGATAATAGCATATAATTTGATGTAAAAAAAATAATAAAATATGGCAAAAAAATTGAAAAAATTATTTTTTTATGACTTTTATTTGAAAAATCGTATACTCATGTACAAGAGACAACAAAAAAACACTGCTAAAAAGTTTCTAATATATGTCCTGAGTTCAGAAATAGCCCATGTTTTTATGTTTTTGTGCTTTTTTATTCATGTTACAGGGCCAGAACTATAAGTGGTGCAAATCTATTTTAAAATCCCTTCTTTCAAAATTAGCGATAGTGACATTGTAACACTGATTTCTGTACTAAATCCATGAATGACCCCCAACATGTACATATTTTTGAAAACTAGACAACTCAGGGCATTTAACTTGGGGTATTTTGACACATTTCATGTAGCCATTTTACCACCAATCTATGCCAAAGTTTGCAGCAAAAAATCTTTTTTTTTAATTTTTCACATATATTGCAATTTAGGTAAACATTACCTTAAAATGTGAAGGGGTATTTCCAAATAACACCTCAATATGTGTTCAGCAACATCTCCTGAGTACAGGGATACCACCCATGCATAGGTTTGTTGGTTTGTTTTGGGGCTAAAAGGCCACATTTAGGGGGTGCGCCTTTTGGTTTTCCAACTTGGAATTCTGACATGCAGAAAACTTGTGCCCATGTCCCATTTGGGACATTTTTGAAGCCAGAAAGTGTATTCTACCCCACAAAACCATATATTTTTTTAAACTAGACACCCTAGGGTATTTCAAATGGTAGTATTTTAACACTTTCCATGCACTAATTATACTACCAGCCTATGTCAATGTTTTGGGTAGTAATTTTTTTTCACATACATTGAACTTTGGGCATGAATTCACAGATCCTGTTATATGTCAGTGCCAAACAACACCTCAATATGTGTTCAGCAATATCTCCTGAGTACAGGGATACCACCCATGTATAGGTTGGTTAGGTTATTTGGGGGTTAAAAGGCCACATTTGAGAGGTGCGCTTTTTGGTTTTCCAACTTGGAATTCTGACGTGCAGAAAACCTGCGCCCATGTCCCATTTGGGACATTTTTGAAGCCAAAAAGTGTATTCTATCCCACAAAACCATATATTTTTGAAAACTAGACACCCTAGGGTATTTCAAATGGTAGTATTTTAACACTTTCCATGCACTAATTATACTACCAGCCTATGTCAATGTTATGGATAGTAATTTTTTTTCACATACATAGTACTTTGGGCATGAATTCACAGATCCTGTTATATGTCAGTGCCAAACAACACCTCAATATGTGTTCAGCAACATCTCCTGAGTACAGGGATACCACCCATGTATAGGTTGGTTAGGTTATTTGGGGGTTAAAAGGCCACATTTGAGAGGTGCGCTTTTTGGTTTTCCAACTTGGAATTCTGACGTGCAGAAAACCTGCGCCCATGTCCCATTTGGGACATTTTTGAAGCCAAAAAGTGTATTCTACCCCACAAAACCATATATTTTTGAAAACTAGACACCCTAGGGTATTTCAAATGGTAGTATTTTAACACTTTTCATGCACTAATTCTACCACCAGCCTATGTCAATGTTATGGATAGTAATTTGTTTTTCACATTCATTGTACATCGGGCATGAATTCACAGATCCTATTATGTGTCAGTGCCAAACAACACCTTAATATGTGTTTAGCAACATCTCCTGAGTACAGGGATACCACCCATGTGTAGGTTAGTTAGATTATTTGGGGGCTAAAAGGCCACGTTTAGGGGGGGGGGTGCATTTCCAACTTGGAATTTTGACATGTAGTCAGCCTGCGCCCATGTTCCATTTGGGACACTTTTGAAGCCTGTCAAAGTATTTTACCCCATAAAACCATATATTTTGGAAAACTAGACATCCTAGGGTATTTAAAATTGTGGTATTTTAACACTTTCCAAGTGCTAATTCTACCACCAACCTATGTCAAAGGGATGGGATGGCATTTTTTCCCCACACACATTGTAGTTCAGGCAGGAATTTTCAGATTCTGGTATTTGCCACTGCCAACCAACACCTCAATATGTGTTCAGCAACATCTCCTGAGTACAGGGATACCCCCCATGCATAGGTTTGTTGGTTTGTATTGGGTCTAAAATTCCACATTTAGGGGGTGCGCAATTCCAACCTGGAATTTTGACATGTAGTCAGCCTGCGCCCATGTTCCATTTGGAACATTTTTGAAGCCGTCCAATGAATTTTACCCCATCAAACCATATATTTTTGGAAAATAGACATCCTAAGGTATTTCAAATGGTGGTATTTTAATACTGTATAGGTACTAATTCTACCACCAGCCTTTGTAAAAGTTTGTGGTAGTACTTTTTTGGGAGTTTTTTTTCCCACATGCATTGTACTTCAGGCATGAATTCACAGATTCTGGTATATGTCACTGCCAAACAACAACCCAATATGTGTTCAGCAACATCTCCCGAGTACAGGGATAGCACCCATGCATAGGTTTGTTGGTTTGTTTTTGGCTAGAAGGCAACATTTGTGAGATGCGCATCTCAAAATTCCAACTTGGAATTTTGACATGTAGTCAACCTGCGTCCGTGTCCTTTATGGGATATATCTTTGAAGCCAGCCAATGTAATTTACCCCCACCAAACCATATATTTTTTTATCGGTAGACCCCCATCACTACTTGTGGCAAGGGCTCAGCAGCCACCGATACATCGCTAGATGATGTATCAGAAAGCTGAATAGGGTCAAAATCGAACCCTGAGTCCGCGGCCTCAGAATCAGTGCGTAAGCAGTGATCTCGAGCAAAGAAGGGGTTAATAGCTCTTAGAAGAGCCTATCTAGTACTGTAATACATTACAGTACAAATAAATTAATCCATAAAACAGTGCAGACAGCAAAACATACTGTTGCTGTGCAGGATTACTGCTTACACAGTGATGAATGGCAGGGAAGGGGTTCATACACAGTGAAAGACTTTCATAAAACCTGCTAATTTTATAAAATGTTATTTTATATCACTAATACTGATCTGTCTCTATCCGTCACAAAAATGTAAGTGAGGAGAGGGAGGCAGATCAATATTTGTGAATATTGATCCGATTAATTTTGATCTGACCAGGGCGAATGGTGAGCTTAATTGAGAAATCACCAAACCGCCTTTGCCACTAATTCGCTGTTACTGATCGCTATGCGCTCAGGCAGCTTAAAAAAAAAAAACTCAAATATTTTTACTTTACATGTAATCCCCTAGCGGGTATGTGTAAAAAAAAAAAAAAAATATGCAGACAGATAAAAATTGCTTTGGCGTCAATATCATTGCGTAAGCAGTGATCGACGGCAAATAAGGGGTTAATAACTCTTAGAATAGCCTTTTTAGTACTGTAATAAATTACAGTACAAAAAAATTAACCCCTAAAAAATGCACAAACAGCAAAAATAAATGCGCTGATGTGCACGATCACTGCTTATGCAAGATCAGTGGCAGGGAAGGGGTTAAACGCAGGGAATTGCTTTAATAAATTTTTTTTTATTGTTTTATTATTTGTGTGTTGTGTATTTATTGTTTTTTTTAACTTTTACTTACTTTTAGAACTTTGATCTGTCTCTCTCCCTCACTAAAAAAAATGTGAGGAGAGGGAGACAGATCATAACTGGTCAGATCAATATAGAGTTAATATTGATCTGACCAGTCAGTGGGGATGTTCAGGAGAGCATCCCCACTGCCTGTCAGTGTGCCTGGCAGTCACTGATTGCCTCTGTGAAGAGGCAATCGTGTGACAGCCAGAGAGCACAGGAAGCAGGTACTTCCTGCCTCCTGTGCTCTTGCCCTTAGAAGGGCAGCGCCATCTTGGTCACTTAGTGACCAAGATCGTGCATTTTTTTTTTGTGTTTCTGATTGCCTCGACTTGCGAGGCAATCAGGAACACTTTCTGAGCATAGGAAGCGAAAAATTCGCTTCCTATGCTCATTTTTTAAATGCCCGCGTTTTAAAGGCACTGTGCCTTTAAAACCGGCATTTCGATCGCTCTCCGGAGCGATCGAAATGCCGACGGGCATTTTTTTTAGCATTGTACGATGCTTCCACACGGAAGCATCGTTACAATGCCCTTAGAGCACTGAAAGCGGAAAAACTCCGCTTTCAGTGCTCGTTTTGACACAGGACGGACTAGGTCCGTCCTGTGTCACTAACGCCTCGGCACACAGGACGGACCTAGTCCGTCCTGTGTCGCCAAGGGGTTAAAACCCAATCTTGAAAGTGGAAAAACTCAGGTGGAGAATGAGAACCAAATCACTGTTTCAAATCTAAAGAAGAAATCTAATTTCTACCCAACTACGTACAAATCAGGCGCATTAGACATATTTGAAAAACTAGTAACAGATGATCTTAAGCGCATTAAACACACTAAGTACGATAAAAATAATTTTACTAAAAAAGAACTGAAAACTTTGAAAGAATTACAAACAGATGAGGACATTATTATCAAACCGGCGGATAAGGGAGGAGGAATTGTGATCTTATCCCGTGAGGATTATAGGAATGAGGCCTACAAACAGCTAAAAGATGAGAAAGTATATGGCTTATTGAAGGGAGATCCAACTAATCAATATAAGAAAATATTGTCAACTTTTCTAGATAAAGGTAAAACTAACCAATTCATTAATAAAAAAGAAGCAGATTACATAAACATTCTATATCCGAAAATTCCCACCATATACTTTCTCCCAAAAATACACAAAAACCCTACTAATCCACCCGGAAGACCAATAGTATCTGGCATTGGATCCATTCTTTCAAACCTATCAGAATATTTAGACATTACATTACAACCCTACGTTAAAAAGTTAAAATCATATCTGAAAGACTCAATAAGTCTTATAAGAATTTTAGAAACCATAGATTGGCAGGAGGATTACTTCCTGGTTTCAAGCGATGTGTCTTCGCTATATACTGTTATAGAACACCATCAGGGCTGTCAAGCTGTTGAGAATTTTTTGAGAAAAGAGGGCGAGATGACTTCCGCACAAATAGAATATATTCTTGAGGGGTTAAGAATTATCCTTGATCACAATTTCTTTTGGTTCGAAGAGACCTTTTATCTGCAGAAAACAGGAACAGCTATGGGGACTAGGGTAGCCCCCAGTTATGCAAACCTCTTTATGGGGGATTGGGAGGACCAATCTGTGTGGAACCAACATAGCTGGGAGGCGAACCTAGTCACATATAAAAGATATATAGATGATCTATTCTTTATTTGGAAAGGGGATCAGGATAGTCTGGATACCTTCCTTGCCTCATTAAATAAAAACAATAAAAATATTGTTTTAAATACAGTATACAGTAAAACAGATATCCAATTTTTAGATCTGATGGTATTTATACAAAATGGAACACTTAAGACCAAAACTTTTTTCAAAAAAGTAGACACTAATGGATTTATAAATTTTGACAGCTGCCACTATCCACCATGGCTAAAGGGAGTTCCTAAAAGCCAATGTATGAGGCTAAGAAGAAACTGCACAGATGTGAATACGTATCAACAACAAGCCAATATACTAAAAAACAGATTCGAAGAAAAGGGCTACGATCCAGTAATAATAGAAAATACCATAAAAGATATAGAAATTATGGATAGAAAAACATTACTACAACCAAAAAATGTTTTTAAAAATACTCATGATCAATATAGGATGCCCTTAGTATTTGATTATAACAACAAATCATCAGACATTAGAAAAATTGTTAACAAACATTGGAAAATCCTTATGAAAGACGATACATTAAAACAATTTATACCAGACAAACCAAAACTTATATTTAGAGGAGCTCAAAACTTAAAAAACAAGCTAACAAAGAGTTTTTTCTCCAAACAAAAAGAGAAAGCTGTACATCACTTTCTTACACAAAAAGTAGGTTTTTATGGATGTAAGAACTGCGAACCATGTAGGGTATCTGCGGTTCAAAAATACCCCATCACCAATTATAAATCCCATTCAAACCAACGAGAATTTTCAGTTAAAAAATTTCTGACATGCTCCTCCACCAACGTAATTTATCTTATAGAATGCCCTTGTGGCATATAATATATTGGAAGAACATCAAGGACTCTAAAAAAGCGAGTGGGTGAGCATGTCAGAAACATTAAAAAAGGTATCACACAACATTCTCTTTCTAAACACTTTTTGGAAAAGAATAACAAGGATCCCAAAGGTATGAAATTTTGGGCTATAGATAAAGTACCAAAACATTGGAGAGGTGGGGACAATATTAGAGAAATGGGAAAGACAGAAATGAAATGGGTATTCGAAGTGGACACCCTCCAACCAAAAGGCCACAACGCTGAATTTGACCTATTTAATTTTTTATAATTTTTAAATAAAAAAAATTTTCTCCCTATTTCTTCCCATCTATTAATATAGCAGACATGAATAAATTCATGTGTATGTTTTTATATATATGTTTTATTTATTTTATAAGTGCAGGGGCATAATACCATATATGTTTTTTCTTTTTATATGTTTTATAAGCTTTCATGTATTTTAAAATATTTTTCATTAAAATAATATTTTTAATATATATTTTTTTTATATATATATATTTTTCTTTTTTTATATATGTCTGTATACCAAGAAACATATATGGACACATATATATGCTCTTGCAGGAAATTATACTGCAAATGATGTCCTTACATTGGTGTCCGTGTGGTAAAGAACTATGTATATATGTTTTTTCTCCCATTGGAAACTACAATGCCGGTGGAGAACCAAGTCTCGCGAGATATCATCCAACTCACGCTATGCGACGGAGTCGCGATGACGTCACCGTTGAAGAAACCCGGAAGTATGCGCATACAGAAGACGCGCGAAGACACATCTTATTTAAAGGATTCAAGCAGTATGGTAGGCACACGCCGAGAGGAAGCCTGTTTTAAGGCGAAACGCGTAGCGTGCCTACCAATACTGCTATATTTTCCAGATTTTAAGTCATATGTTGGGACTGAAAGACTTTGTCCTGGGACTTTTTCTGTGGAGAGACCTGATGCTGAGTACTTTTATGTAAGCTACCATTTGTTTGTTTTATTAAATATCTTTTCTACTACTAATCACCTATCTCCTCGTTTCACTCCGCTATATGTGAGGATTATATGGGGAAGAGAGAAGATTCTATCAGATATTTGACGTGCCCTACACACCTACTTCGTTTGTGAGTGCATTTGTTCATTCTGCACCAATATTTACTATATTATTGAATTACACTATGGTCTCTGTCTGTTTTTTTGTTTCCTCATATATGGTATGAAACATTGAAGACTTTGTCCATACTCCATTGCCATATCAACAACTTTCAGGCAATTATTATACTTTCATATACTCTTTTTACCGTGTGGGGTTTACTTTAGCGCACCAGTCACTCCTATTGTTTGGTTTTATTGTATTTTGATGTTTTTCTCACGTGTGTTTTCAGAGTAACACATGGATTGGTGCTGCTGTGTTATAGTTTAAGCGCCAGGATTTATCTTTGGCATTCACAATGATGATATCATGATGATGATGATATCATGATGATGATGATATCATGATGATGATGATGATGATGATATCATGATGATGATGATGATGATGATGATATCATCATGATGATGATGATGATATCATGATGATGATGATGATGATATCATCATGATGATGATGATGATATCATCATGATGATGATGATGATATCATCATCATCATCATGATATCATCATCATCATGATATCATCATCATCATCATGATATCATCATCATCATCATGATGATATCATCATCATCATCATGATGATATCATCATCATCATCATCATCATCATCATCATCATCATCATGATATCATCATCATCATCATCATCATGATATCATCATCATCATGATATCATCATCATCATGATATCATCATCATCATCATCATATCATCATCATCATCATCATGATATCATCATCATCATCATGATATCATCATCATGATATCATCATCATCATCATCATGATATCATCATCATGATATCATCATCATCATCATCATGATATCATCATCATCATAATATCATCATCATCATCATGATATCATCATCATCATGATATCATCATCATCATGATATCATCATCATCATGATATCATCATCATCATGATATCATCATCATCATCATGATATGATGATGATGATGATATCATGATGATGATGATATCATGATGATGATGATATCATGATGATGATGATATCATGATGATGATGATATCATGATGATGATATCATGATGATGATGATATCATGATGATGATATCATGATGATGATGATATCATGATGATGATATCATGATGATGATGATATCATGATGATGATGATGATGATATCATGATGATGATATCATGATGATGATGATGATGATGTCATGATGATGATGATGATGATATCATGATGATGATGATATCATGATGATGATGATGATATCATGATGATGATGATGATGATATCATGATGATGATATCATGATGATGATATCATGATTGATGATGATGATATCATGATGATGATATCATGATGATGATATCATGATGATGATATCATGATGATGATATCATGATGATGATGCTATCATGATGATGATATCATGATGATGATGATGATATCATGATGATGATGATATCGATGATGATATCATGATGATGATATCGATGATTCTATCATGATGATGATATCCTGATGATGATGATATCCTGATGATGATGATATCATGATGATGATGATATCGATGATGATATCATGATGATGATATCGATGATGATATCATGATGATGATATCCTGATGATGATGATATTATGATGATGATGATGATGATATCATGATGATGATGATGATGATGATGATATCATGATGATGATATCATGATGATGATGATGATGATATCATGATGATGATGATGATGATATCATGATGATGATATCATGATGATGATATCATGATGATGATATCATGATGATGATATCATGATGATGATGATGATGATATTATGATGATGATATCATGATGATGATGATGATGATATCATGATGATGATGGTATGATGATGATGATGATGATGATGATGATATCATGATGATGATGATATCATGATGATGATGATATCATGATGATGATGATATCATGATGATGATGATGATGATATCATGATGATGATGATGATGATATCATGATGATGATGATGATATCATGATGATGATGATGATGATATGATGATGATGATGATGATATCATGATGATGATGATATCATGATGATGATGATGATATCATGATGATGATGATGATATCATGATGATGATGATGATGATGATATCATGATGATGATGATGATATCATGATGATGATGATGATGATGATATCATGATGATGATGATGATGATATCATGATGATGATGATGATGATGATATCATGATGATGATATCATGATGATGATATCATGATGATGATATGATGATGATATCATGATGATATCATGATGATGATGATGATATCATGATGATGATATGATGATGATATCATGATGATATCATGATGATGATGATGATATCATGATGATGATGATGATATCATGATGATGATGATATCATGATGATGATGATGATGATGATGATATCATGATGATGATGATGATGATGATATCATGATGATGATGATGATGATGATGATATCATGATGATGATGATGATGATATCATGATGATGATGATGATGATATCATGATGATGATGATGATATCATGATGATGATATCATGATGATGATATCATGATGATATCATGATGATGATGATGATATCATAATGATGATGATATCATGATGATGATGATATCGATGATGATGATGATGATGATGATGATGATATCCTGATGATGATGATATCATGATGATGATATCATGATGATGATATCCTGATGATGATGATATCATGATGATGATATCCTGATGATGATGATATCATGATGATGATGATGATATGATGATGATGATATCATGATATGATGATGATGATGATGATGATGATATTATGATGATATCATGATGATGATATCCTGATGATGATGATGATGATATCCTGATGATGATGATATCATGATGATGATGATGATATCATGATGATGATGATATCATGATGATGATGATATGATGATGCTGATGATGATGATATCATGATGATGATGATATCATGATGATGATGATATGATGATGCTGATGATGATGATATCATGATGATGATGATATCATGATGATGATGATATCATGATGATGATGATGATGATGATGATGATGATATCATGATGATGATGATGATGATATCATGATGATGATGATGATGATATCATGATGATGATGATGATGATATCATGATGATGATATCATGATGAGGATGATGATGATATCATGATGATGATATCATGATGATGATGATATCATGATGATGATATCATGATGATGATATCATGATGATGATATCATGATGATGATGATGATGATGATATGATGATGATGATGATATCATGATGATGATGATATCATGATGATGATATCATGATGATGATGATGATATCATGATGATGATGATGATGATATGATGATGATGATGATATCATGATGATGATATCATGATGATGATATCATGATGATGATGATATGATGATATGATGATGATGATATCATGATGATGATGGTATCATGAAGATGATGATATCATGATGATGATGATATCATGATGATGATGATGATGATATCATGATGATGATGATATGATGATATGATGATGATGATATCATGATGATGATGATATCATGAAGATGATGATATCATGATGATGATGATATCATGATGATGATGATATCATGATGATGATGATGATGATATCATGATGATGATGATGATGATGATGATGATGATATCATGATGATGATGATGATGATGATATCATGATGATGATGATGAGATGATGATGATGATGATATCATGATGATGATGATGATGATGATGATGATGATATCATGATGATGATGATGATATCATGATGATGGTAAGATGATGATGATGATGATGATATTATGATGATGATATCATGATGATGATGATGATGATATCATGATGATGATGATGATGATATCATGATGATGATGATGATGATATCATGATGATGATATCATGATGATGATGATATCATGATGATGATGATATCATGATGATGATATCATGATGATGATGATATCATGATGATGATATCATGATGATGATATCATGATGATGATGATGATGATATCATGATGATGATGGTATCATGAAGATGATGATATCATGATGATGATGATATCATGATGATGATGATGATGATATCATGATGATGATGATATGATGATATGATGATGATGATATCATGATGATGATGATATCATGAAGATGATGATATCATGATGATGATGATATCATGATGATGATGATATCATGAAGATGATGATATCATGATGATGATGATATCATGATGATGATGATATCATGATGATGATGATGATGATATCATGATGATGATGATGATGATGATGATATCATGATGATGATGATGATGATGATATCATGATGATGATGATGATGATGATATCATGATGATGATGATGAGATGATGATGATGATGATATCATGATGATGATGATGATGATGATGATGATATCATGATGATGATGATGATATCATGATGATGGTAAGATGATGATGATGATGATGATATCATGATGATGATATCATGATGATGATGATGATGATATCATGATGATGATGATGATGATATCATGATGATGATATCATGATGATGATATCATGATGATGATGATATCATGATGATGATATCATGATGATGATGATATCATGATGATGATATCATGATGATGATATCATGATGATGATGATGATGATATCATGATGATGATATCATGATGATGATATCATGATGATGATATCATGATGATGATATCATGATGATGATGATGATGATGTCATGATGATGATGATGATGAAATCATGATGATGATGATATCATGATGATGATAATGATATCATGATGATGATATCATGATGATGATATCATGATTGATGATGATGATATCATGATGATGATATCATGATGATGATATCATGATGATGATATCATGATGATGATATCATGATGATGATGTCATGATGATGATGATGATGATATCATGATGATGATGATATCATGATGATGATGATATCATGATGATGATAATGATATCATGATGATGATGATGATGATATCATGATGATGATATCATGATGATGATATCATGATTGATGATGATGATATCATGATGATGATATCATGATGATGATATCATGATGATGATATCATGATGATGATATCATGATGATGATATCATGATGATGATGATGATATCATGATGATGATGATATCGATGATGATATCATGATGATGATATCGATGATTATATCATGATGATGATATCCTGATGATGATGATATCATGATGATGATGATGATGATATCGATGATGATATCATGATGATGATATCGATGATGATATCATGATGATGATATCATGATGATGATATCCTGATGATGATGATATTATGATGATGATGATGATGATATCATGATGATGATGATGATGATATCATGATGATGATATCATGATGATGATGATGATGATATCATGATGATGATGATATCATGATGATGATGATGATATCATAATGATGATATCATGATGATGATATCATGATGATGATATCATGATGATGATGATATCATGATGATGATATCATGATGATGATATCATGATGATGATGATATCATGATGATGATATCATGATGATGATGATGATGATGATGATGATATCATGATGATGATATCATGATGATGATATCATGATGATGATATCATGATGATGATATCATGATGATGATATCATGATGATGATGATGATGATATTATGATGATGATATCATGATGATGATATGATGATGATGATGATGATGATATTATGATGATGATATCATGATGATGATGATGATGATATCATGATGATGATGGTATGATGATGATGATGATGATGATGATATCATGATGATGATGATATCATGATGATGATGATGATATCATGATGATGATGATGATGATATGATGATGATGATGATGATGATATTATGATGATGATATCATGATGATGATGATGATGATATCATGATGATGATGGTATGATGATGATGATGATGATGATGATATCATGATGATGATGATATCATGATGATGATGATATCATGATGATGATGATGATGATATCATGATGATGATGATGATGATATCATGATGATGATGATGATATCATGATGATGATGATGATGATATGATGATGATGATGATGATATCATGATGATGATGATGATGATATCATGATGATGATGATGATGATATCATGATGATGATGATGATATCATGATGATGATGATGATGATATGATGATGATGATGATGATGATGATATCATGATGATGATGATATCATGATGATGATATCATGATGATGATGATGATGATGATGATGATGATGATGATGATGATGATGATATCATGATGATGATGATGATATCATGATGATGATGATGATGATATCATGATGATGATGATGATGATATCATGATGATGATATCATGATGATGATATCATGATGATGATATCATGATGATGATATCATGATGATATCATGATGATGATGATGATATCATGATGATGATGATATCATGATGATGATGATGATGATGATATCATGATGATGATGATGATGATGATGATGATGATGATATCATGATGATGATGATGATGATGATGATGATGATGATGATATCATGATGATGATGATGATATCATGATGATGATATCATGATGATGATATCATGATGATATCATGATGATGATGATGATATCATAATGATGATGATATCATGATGATGATGATATCGATGATGATGATGATGATGATGATATCCTGATGATGATGATATCATGATGATGATATCCTGATGATGATGATATCATGATGATGATATCCTGATGATGATGATATCATGATGATGATGATGATATGATGATGATGATATCATGATATGATGATGATGATGATGAGGATGATGATATTATGATGATATCATGATGATGATATCCTGATGATGATGATGATGATATCCTGATGATGATGATATCATGATGATGATGATGATATCATGATGATGATGATGATATCATGATGATTATGATGATGATATCATGATGATGATGATATCATGATGATGATGATATCATGATGATGATGATATGATGATGCTGATGATGATGATATCATGATGATGATGATATCATGATGATGATGATGATGATGATGATATCATGATGATGATGATGATGATATCATGATGATGATGATGATGATATCATGATGATGATATCATGATGAGGATGATGATGATATCATGATGATGATATCATGATGATGATGATATCATGATGATGATATCATGATGATGATATCATGATGATGATATCATGATGATGATATCATGATGATGATGATGATGATGATATGATGATGATGATGATATCATGATGATGATGATATCATGATGATGATATCATGATGATGATGATGATGATATCATGATGATGATGATGATGATATGATGATGATGATGATATCATGATGATGATATCATGATGATGATATCATGATGATGATGATGATGATATCATGATGATGATGATGATGATATCATGATGATGATGATATCATGAAGATGATGATATCATGATGATGATGATATCATGATGATGATGATGATGATATCATGATGATGATGATGATGATGATGATGATGATATCATGATGATGATGATGATGATGATATCATGATGATGATGATGATGATGATGATGATATCATGATGATGATGATGATGATGATGATGATGATGATATCATGATGATGATGATGATGATGATATCATGATGATGATGATGATGATGATGATGATGATGATGAGATGATGATGATGATGAGATGATGATGATGATGATATCATGATGATGATGATATCATGATGATGATGATGATATCATGATGATGGTAAGATGATGATGATGATGATGATATTATGATGATGATATCATGATGATGATGATGATGATATCATGATGATGATGATGATGATATCATGATGATGATATCATGATGATGATATCATGATGATGATATCATGATGATGATGATGATGATATCATGATGATGATGATGATGATATCATGATGATGATATCATGATGATGATGATGATATCATGATGATGATGATGATGATATCATGATGATGATATCATGATGATGATGATGATGATATCATGATGATGATGATATCATGATGATGATGATGATGATGATATCATGAAGATGATGATGATGATGATATCATGATGATGATGATGATGATATCATGATGATGATATCATGATGATGATATCATGATGATGATGATGATGATGATGATATAATGATGATGATATCATGATGATGATGATATCATGATGATGATGATATCATGATGATGATGATGATGATATCATGATGATGATATCATGATGATGATGATGATGATATCATGATGATGATATCATGATGATGATGATGATGATATCATGATGATGATATCATGATGATGATATCATGATGATGATATCATGATGATGATGATGATGATATCATGATGATGATATCATGATGATGATGATGATGATAGCATGATGATGATGATGATGATAGCATGATGATGATGATGATGATATCATGATGATGATGATGATGATGATGATATCATGATGATGATGATGATGATGATGATGATGATATCATGATGATGATGATGATATCATGATGATGATATCATGATGATGATATCATGATGATGATATCATGATGATGATGATATCGATGATGATGATGATGATGATATCATGATGATGATATCCTGATGATGATGATATCATGATGATGATATCATGATGATGATGATATCGATGATGATGATGATATCATGATGATGATATCCTGATGATGATGATATCATGATGATGATATCATGATGATGATATCCTGATGATGATGATATCATGATGATATCATGATGATGATGATGATGATATCATGATGATGATGATATCATGATGATGATGATGATATCATGATGATGATGATGATATGATGATGATGATGATGATATTATGATGATGATATCATGATATGATGATGATGATGATGATGATATTATGATGATATCATGATGATGATATGATGATGATGATGATATCCTGATGATGATGATATCATGATGATGATGATGATATCATGATGATGAAGATGATATCATGATGATTATGATGATGATATCATGATGATGATGATATCATGATGATGATGATGATGATATGATGATGATGATGATGATGATATCATGATGATGATGATGATATCATGATGATGATGATATCATGATGATGATGATGATGATATGATGATGATGATATCATGATGATGATGATGATATCATGATGATGATGATATCATGATGATGATGATGATGATGATGATATCATGATGATGATGATGATGATGATGATGATATCATGATGATGATGATATCATGATGATGATATCATGATGAGGATGATGATGATATCATGATGATGATGATATCATGATGATGATATCATGATGAGGATGATGATGATATCATGATGATGATATCATGATGAGGATGATGATGATATCATGATGATGATGATGATATCATGATGATGATGATGATGATGATGATATGATGATGATGATGATGATATCATGATGATGATGATATCATGATGATGATGATATCATGATGATGATGATATTATGATGATGATATCATGATGATGATATCATGATGATGATGATATCATGATGATGATGATATCATGATGATGATATCATGATGATGATGATATGATGATATGATGATGATGATATCATGATGATGATGATATCATGAAGATGATGATATCATGATGATGATGATATCATGATGATGATGATGATGATGATGATATCATGATGATGATGATGATGATGATGATGATGATGATGATGATGATGATGATGATATCATGATGATGATGATGATGATGATGATATCATGATGATGATGATGATGATGATGATATCATGATGATGGTAAGATGATGATGATGATGATGATGATATTATGATGATGATATCATGATGATGATGATGATGATGATATCATGATGATGATATCATGATGATGATATCATGATGATGATGATGATGATATTATGATGATGATATCATGATGATGATGATGATGATATCATGATGATGATATCATGATGATGATGATGATGATGATGATGATATCATGATGATGATGATGAAATCATGATGATGATATCATGATGATGATGAAATCATGATGATGATATCATGATGATGATATCATGATGATGATGATATTATGATGATGATATCATGATGATGATGATGATGATATCATGATGATGATATCATGATGATGATGATGATGATGATGATGATGATATCATGATGATGATGATGATGATGATGATGATGATGATATCATGATGATGATATCATGATGATGATGATGATGATATCATGATGATGATATCATGATGATGATATCATGATGATGATATCATGATGATGATGATGATATCATGATGTTTAATGTGATATCATGATGATGATGATGATATCATGATGATGATGATGATATCATGATGATGATGATGATATCATGATGATGATGATGATGATATCATGATGATGATGATATCATGATGATGATATCATGATGATGATGATATCATGATGATGATATCATGATGATGATGATATCATGATGATGATATCATGATGATGATATCATGATGATGATGATATCATGATGATGATATCATGATGATGATATCATGATGATGATGATATCATGATGATGATATCATGATGATGATATCATGATGATGATATCATGATGATGATATCATGATGATGATGATGATGATATCATGATGATGATGATATCATGATGATGATGATGATATCATGAAGATGATGATGATGATGATATCATGATGATGATGATGATGATGATGATGATGATATCATGATGATGATATCATGATGATGATATCATGATGATGATGATGATGATGATATCATGATGATGATATCATGATGATGATGATGATGATATCATGATGATGATATCATGATGATGATATCATGATGATGATGATGATGATAGCATGATGATGATGATGATGATATCATGATGATGATGATGATGATGATATCATGATGATGATATCATGATGATGATATCATGATGATGATGATAGCATGATGATGATGATGATGATATCATGATGATGATATCATGATGATGATATCATGATGATGATGATGATGATGATATCATGATGATGATATCATGATGATGATGATGATGATATCATGATGATGATATCATGATGATGATATCATGATGATGATGATGATGATAGCATGATGATGATGATGATGATATCATGATGATGATGATGATGATGATATCATGATGATGATATCATGATGATGATATCATGATGATGATGATAGCATGATGATGATGATGATGATATCATGATGATGATGATGATGATGATGATATCATGATGATGATGATGATGATGATGATGATGATATCATGATGATGATGATGATGATGATGATGATATCATGATGATTATATCATGATGATGATATCATGATGATGATGATATCGACGATGATGATGATGATGATGATATCATGATGATGATATCCTGATGATGATGATATCATGATGATGATATCATGATGATGATGATATCGATGATGATGATGATGATGATGATGATGATATCATGATGATGATGATGATGATGATGATGATATCATGATGATGATATCCTGATGATGATGATATCATGATGATGATATCCTGATGATGATGATATCATGATGATATCATGATGATGATGATGATGATATCATGATGATGATGATATCATGATGATGATGATGATATCATGATGATGATGATGATATGATGATGATGATGATATTATGATGATGATATCATGATATGATGATGATGATGATGATGATATTATGATGATATCATGATGATGATATGATGATGATGATGATGATATCCTGATGATGATGATATCATGATGATGATGATGATATCATGATGATGATGATGATATCATGATGATTATGATGATGATATCATGATGATGATGATATCATGATGATGATGATATCATGATGATGATGATGATATGATGATGATGATATCATGATGATGATGATGATATCATGATGATGATGATATCATGATGATGATGATGATGATGATATCATGATGATGATGATGATGATATCATGATGATGATATCATGATGATGATGATGATATTATGATGATGATGATGATGATATCATGATGATGATATCATGATGATGATGATGATGATATCATGATGAGGATGATGATGATATCATGATGATGATGATGATGATGATGATGATGATGATGATGATATGATGATGATGATGATGATGATATCATGATGATGATGATGATGATGATGATGATATCATGATGATGATGATATCATGATGATGATGATATCATGATGATGATGATGATGATGATATCATGATGATGATATCATGATGATGATGATATGATGATATGATGATGATGATATCATGATGATGATGATGATATCATGATGATGATGATGATGATGATATCATGATGATGATGATGATGATATCATGATGATGATGATATCATGATGATGATATCATGATGATGATATCATGATGATGATATCATGATGATGATATCATGATGATGATGATGATGATATCATGATGATGATGATATCATGATGATGATGATGATATCATGAAGATGATGATGATGATGATATCATGATGATGATATCATGATGATGATATCATGATGATGATATCATGATGATGATGATGATGATGATATCATGATGATGATATCATGATGATGATGATGATGATATCATGATGATGATATCATGATGATGATGATGATAGCATGATGATGATGATGATGATATCATGATGATGATGATGATGATGATGATATCATGATGATGATATCATGATGATGATATCATGATGATGATGATAGCATGATGATGATGATGATGATATCATGATGATGATGATGATGATGATGATATCATGATGATGATGATGATGATGATGATGATGATATCATGATGATGATGATGATGATGATGATGATATCATGATGATTATATCATGATGATGATGATGATGATGATGATATCATGATGATGATGATGATGATGATGATGATGATATCATGATGATGATGATGATGATGATGATGATATCATGATGATTATATCATGATGATGATATCATGATGATGATGATATCGACGATGATGATGATGATGATGATATCATGATGATGATATCCTGATGATGATGATATCATGATGATGATATCATGATGATGATGATATCGATGATGATGATGATGATGATGATGATATCATGATGATGATGATGATGATGATGATGATATCATGATGATGATATCCTGATGATGATGATATCATGATGATGATATCCTGATGATGATGATATCATGATGATATCATGATGATGATGATGATGATATCATGATGATGATGATATCATGATGATGATGATGATATCATGATGATGATGATGATATGATGATGATGATGATATTATGATGATGATATCATGATATGATGATGATGATGATGATGATATTATGATGATATCATGATGATGATATGATGATGATGATGATGATATCCTGATGATGATGATATCATGATGATGATGATGATATCATGATGATGATGATGATATCATGATGATTATGATGATGATATCATGATGATGATGATATCATGATGATGATGATATCATGATGATGATGATGATATGATGATGATGATATCATGATGATGATGATGATATCATGATGATGATGATATCATGATGATGATGATGATGATGATATCATGATGATGATGATATCATGATGATGATATCATGATGATGATGATGATATTATGATGATGATGATGATGATATCATGATGATGATATCATGATGATGATGATGATGATATCATGATGAGGATGATGATGATATCATGATGATGATGATGATGATGATGATGATGATGATGATGATATGATGATGATGATGATGATGATATCATGATGATGATGATGATGATGATGATGATGATATCATGATGATGATGATATCATGATGATGATGATATCATGATGATGATGATGATGATGATATCATATTGATGATATCATGATGATGATGATATGATGATATGATGATGATGATATCATGATGATGATGATGATATCATGATGATGATGATGATGATGATATCATGATGATGATGATGATGATATCATGATGATGATGATGATGATGATGATGATGATATCATGATGATGATGATGATGATGATATCATGATGATGATGATGATGATGATATCATGATGATGATGATGATGATGATATCATGATGATGATGATGATATCATGATGATGATGATGATGATGATATCATGATGATGATGATGATGATGATATCATGATGATGATGATGATGATATCATGATGATGATATCATGATGATGATGATGATGATTATGATGATGATGATGATATCATGATGATGATGATGATGATGATATCATGATGATGATGATGATGATATCATGATGATGATATCATGATGATGATGATGATGATTATGATGATGATATCATGATGATGATGATGATGATGATATCATGATGATGATGATGATGATGATATCATGATGATGATGATGATGATATCATGATGATGATGATGATATCATGATGATGATGATGATGATGATGATATCATGATGATGATGATGATGATATCATAATGATGATATCATGATGATGATGATGATGATGATATCATGATGATGATATCATGATGATGATGATGATGATGATATCATGATGATGGTAAGATGATGATGATGATGATGATATCATGATGATGATATCATGATGATGAAGATGATGATGATATCATGATGATGATATCATGATGATGATATCATGATGATGATGATGATATCATGATGATGATGATGATGATATTATGATGATGATATCATGATGATGATGATGATGATATCATAATGATGATGATGATATAATGATGATGATGATGATGATATCGATGATGATGATGATGATGATGATGATATGATGATGATGATATCATGATGTTGATGATATCATGATGATGATGATGATGATATTATGATGATGATATCGATGATGATGATGATGATGATATGATGATGATGATATCCTGATGATGATGATATCATGATGATGATATCCTGATGATGATGATATCATGATGATGATATCCTGATGATGATGATATCATGATGATGATGATGATGATATCATGATGATGATGATGATGATGATATCATGCTGATGATGATGATGATATCATGATGATGATGATATCATGATGATGATGATATCATGATGAAATCATGATGATGATGATGATGATATCATGATGATGATGATATCATGATGATGATGATGATGATATCATGATGATGATGATGATGATATCATGATGATGATGATATCATGATGATGATATCGATGATGATGATGATGATGATGATATCATGATGATGATATCCTGATGATGATGATATCATGATGATGATATCCTGATGATGATGATATCATGATGATGATATCCTGATGATGATGATATCATGATGATGATGATGATGATGATATCATGATGATGATGATATCATGATGATGATGATGATATCATGATGATGATGATGATGATATCATGATGATGATGATATCGATGATGATGATGATGATGATGATGATGATATCATGATGATGATATGATGATGATGATGATATCATGATGATGATGTTCTGATGATGATGATATCATGATGATGATATCCTGATGATGATGATATCATGATGATGATATCCTGATGATGATGATATCATGATGATATCATGATGATATCATGATGATGATGATATCATGATGATGATGATATCATGATGATGATGATGATATCATGATGATGATGATGATATCATGATGATGATGATAATATCATGATATGATGATGATGATATTATGATGATGATATCATGATGATGATGATGATGATATCATGATGATGATATCATGATGAGGATGATGATGATATCATGATGATGATATCATGATGATGATGATATCATGATGATGATATCATGATGATGATATCATGATGATGATATCATGATGATGATATCATGATGATGATGATGATGATGATATGATGATGATGATGATATCATGATGATGATGATATCATGATGATGATATCATGATGATGATGATGATGATATCATGATGATGATGATGATGATATGATGATGATGATGATATCATGATGATGATATCATGATGATGATATCATGATGATGATGATGATGATATCATGATGATGATGATGATGATATCATGATGATGATGATATCATGAAGATGATGATATCATGATGATGATGATATCATGATGATGATGATGATGATATCATGATGATGATGATGATGATGATGATGATGATATCATGATGATGATGATGATGATGATATCATGATGATGATGATGATGATGATGATGATATCATGATGATGATGATGATGATGATGATGATGATGATATCATGATGATGATGATGATGATGATATCATGATGATGATGATGATGATGATGATGATGATGATGAGATGATGATGATGATGAGATGATGATGATGATGATATCATGATGATGATGATATCATGATGATGATGATGATATCATGATGATGGTAAGATGATGATGATGATGATGATATTATGATGATGATATCATGATGATGATGATGATGATATCATGATGATGATGATGATGATATCATGATGATGATATCATGATGATGATATCATGATGATGATATCATGATGATGATGATGATGATATCATGATGATGATATCATGATGATGATATCATGATGATGATATCATGATGATGATGATGATGATATCATGATGATGATGATGATGATATCATGATGATGATATCATGATGATGATGATGATGATATCATGATGATGATGATATCATGATGATGATGATGATGATGATATCATGAAGATGATGATGATGATGATATCATGATGATGATGATGATGATATCATGATGATGATATCATGATGATGATATCATGATGATGATGATGATGATGATGATATAATGATGATGATATCATGATGATGATGATATCATGATGATGATGATATCATGATGATGATGATGATGATATCATGATGATGATATCATGATGATGATGATGATGATATCATGATGATGATATCATGATGATGATGATGATGATATCATGATGATGATATCATGATGATGATATCATGATGATGATATCATGATGATGATGATGATGATATCATGATGATGATATCATGATGATGATGATGATGATGATAGCATGATGATGATGATGATGATAGCATGATGATGATGATGATGATATCATGATGATGATGATGATGATGATGATATCATGATGATGATGATGATGATGATGATGATGATATCATGATGATGATGATGATATCATGATGATGATATCATGATGATGATATCATGATGATGATGATATCGATGATGATGATGATGATGATATCATGATGATGATATCCTGATGATGATGATATCATGATGATGATATCATGATGATGATGATATCGATGATGATGATGATATCATGATGATGATATCCTGATGATGATGATATCATGATGATGATATCATGATGATGATATCCTGATGATGATGATATCATGATGATATCATGATGATGATGATGATGATATCATGATGATGATGATATCATGATGATGATGATGATATCATGATGATGATGATGATATGATGATGATGATGATGATATTATGATGATGATATCATGATATGATGATGATGATGATGATGATATTATGATGATATCATGATGATGATATGATGATGATGATGATATCCTGATGATGATGATATCATGATGATGATGATGATATCATGATGATGAAGATGATATCATGATGATTATGATGATGATATCATGATGATGATGATATCATGATGATGATGATGATGATATGATGATGATGATGATGATGATATCATGATGATGATGATGATATCATGATGATGATGATATCATGATGATGATGATGATGATATGATGATGATGATGATGATATCATGATGATGATGATGATATCATGATGATGATGATATCATGATGATGATGATGATGATGATGATATCATGATGATGATGATGATGATGATGATGATATCATGATGATGATGATATCATGATGATGATGATATCATGATGATGATATCATGATGAGGATGATGATGATATCATGATGATGATGATATCATGATGATGATATCATGATGAGGATGATGATGATATCATGATGATGATATCATGATGAGGATGATGATGATATCATGATGATGATGATGATATCATGATGATGATGATGATGATGATGATATGATGATGATGATGATGATATCATGATGATGATGATATCATGATGATGATGATATCATGATGATGATGATATTATGATGATGATATCATGATGATGATATCATGATGATGATGATATCATGATGATGATGATATCATGATGATGATATCATGATGATGATGATATGATGATATGATGATGATGATATCATGATGATGATGATATCATGAAGATGATGATATCATGATGATGATGATATCATGATGATGATGATGATGATGATGATATCATGATGATGATGATGATGATGATGATGATGATGATGATGATGATATCATGATGATGATGATGATGATGATGATATCATGATGATGATGATGATGATGATGATATCATGATGATGGTAAGATGATGATGATGATGATGATGATATTATGATGATGATATCATGATGATGATGATGATGATGATATCATGATGATGATATCATGATGATGATATCATGATGATGATGATGATGATATTATGATGATGATATCATGATGATGATGATGATGATATCATGATGATGATATCATGATGATGATGATGATGATGATGATGATATCATGATGATGATGATGAAATCATGATGATGATATCATGATGATGATGAAATCATGATGATGATATCATGATGATGATATCATGATGATGATGATGATGATATTATGATGATGATATCATGATGATGATGATGATGATATCATGATGATGATATCATGATGATGATGATGATGATGATGATGATGATATCATGATGATGATGATGATGATGATGATGATGATGATGATGATATCATGATGATGATATCATGATGATGATGATGATGATATCATGATGATGATATCATGATGATGATATCATGATGATGATGATGATATCATGATGTTTAATGTGATATCATGATGATGATGATGATATCATGATGATGATGATGATATCATGATGATGATGATGATATCATGATGATGATGATGATGATATCATGATGATGATGATATCATGATGATGATATCATGATGATGATGAGATCATGATGATGATATCATGATGATGATGATATCATGATGATGATATCATGATGATGATATCATGATGATGATGATATCATGATGATGATATCATGATGATGATATCATGATGATGATGATATCATGATGATGATATCATGATGATGATATCATGATGATGATATCATGATGATGATATCATGATGATGATGATGATGATATCATGATGATGATGATATCATGATGATGATGATGATATCATGAAGATGATGATGATGATGATATCATGATGATGATGATGATGATGATGATGATGATATCATGATGATGATATCATGATGATGATATCATGATGATGATATCATGATGATGATGATGATGATGATATCATGATGATGATATCATGATGATGATGATGATGATATCATGATGATGATATCATGATGATGATATCATGATGATGATGATGATGATAGCATGATGATGATGATGATGATATCATGATGATGATGATGATGATGATGATATCATGATGATGATATCATGATGATGATATCATGATGATGATGATAGCATGATGATGATGATGATGATATCATGATGATGATGATGATGATGATGATATCATGATGATGATGATGATGATGATGATGATGATATCATGATGATGATGATGATGATGATGATGATATCATGATGATTATATCATGATGATGATATCATGATGATGATGATATCGACGATGATGATGATGATGATGATATCATGATGATGATATCCTGATGATGATGATATCATGATGATGATATCATGATGATGATGATATCGATGATGATGATGATGATATCATGATGATGATGATGATGATGATGATGATATCATGATGATGATATCCTGATGATGATGATATCATGATGATGATATCCTGATGATGATGATATCATGATGATATCATGATGATGATGATGATGATATCATGATGATGATGATATCATGATGATGATGATGATATCATGATGATGATGATGATATGATGATGATGATGATATTATGATGATGATATCATGATATGATGATGATGATGATGATGATATTATGATGATATCATGATGATGATATGATGATGATGATGATGATATCCTGATGATGATGATATCATGATGATGATGATGATATCATGATGATGATGATGATATCATGATGATTATGATGATGATATCATGATGATGATGATATCATGATGATGATGATATCATGATGATGATGATGATATGATGATGATGATATCATGATGATGATGATGATATCATGATGATGATGATATCATGATGATGATGATGATGATGATATCATGATGATGATGATGATGATATCATGATGATGATATCATGATGATGATGATGATATTATGATGATGATGATGATGATATCATGATGATGATATCATGATGATGATGATGATGATATCATGATGAGGATGATGATGATATCATGATGATGATGATGATGATGATGATGATGATGATATGATGATGATGATGATGATGATATCATGATGATGATGATGATGATGATGATGATATCATGATGATGATGATATCATGATGATGATGATATCATGATGATGATGATGATGATGATATCATGATGATGATATCATGATGATGATGATATGATGATATGATGATGATGATATCATGATGATGATGATGATATCATGATGATGATGATGATGATGATATCATGATGATGATGATGATGATATCATGATGATGATGATATCATGATGATGATATCATGATGATGATATCATGATGATGATATCATGATGATGATATCATGATGATGATGATGATGATATCATGATGATGATGATATCATGATGATGATGATGATATCATGAAGATGATGATGATGATGATATCATGATGATGATGATGATGATGATGATGATGATATCATGATGATGATATCATGATGATGATATCATGATGATGATATCATGATGATGATGATGATGATGATATCATGATGATGATATCATGATGATGATGATGATGATATCATGATGATGATATCATGATGATGATATCATGATGATGATGATGATGATAGCATGATGATGATGATGATGATATCATGATGATGATGATGATGATGATGATATCATGATGATGATATCATGATGATGATATCATGATGATGATGATAGCATGATGATGATGATGATGATGATATCATGATGATGATGATGATGATGATGATATCATGATGATGATGATGATGATGATGATGATGATATCATGATGATGATGATGATGATGATGATGATATCATGATGATTATATCATGATGATGATATCATGATGATGATGATATCGACGATGATGATGATGATGATGATATCATGATGATGATATCCTGATGATGATGATATCATGATGATGATATCATGATGATGATGATATCGATGATGATGATGATGATGATGATGATATCATGATGATGATGATGATGATGATGATGATGATATCATGATGATGATATCCTGATGATGATGATATCATGATAATGATATCCTGATGATGATGATATCATGATGATATCATGATGATGATGATGATGATATCATGATGATGATGATATCATGATGATGATGATGATATCATGATGATGATGATGATATGATGATGATGATGATATTATGATGATGATATCATGATATGATGATGATGATGATGATGATATTATGATGATATCATGATGATGATATGATGATGATGATGATGATATCCTGATGATGATGATATCATGATGATGATGATGATATCATGATGATGATGATGATATCATGATGATTATGATGATGATATCATGATGATGATGATATCATGATGATGATGATATCATGATGATGATGATGATATGATGATGATGATATCATGATGATGATGATGATATCATGATGATGATGATATCATGATGATGATGATGATGATGATATCATGATGATGATGATGATGATATCATGATGATGATATCATGATGATGATGATGATATTATGATGATGATGATGATGATATCATGATGATGATATCATGATGATGATGATGATGATATCATGATGAGGATGATGATGATATCATGATGATGATGATGATGATGATGATGATGATGATATGATGATGATGATGATGATGATATCATGATGATGATGATGATGATGATGATGATATCATGATGATGATGATATCATGATGATGATGATATCATGATGATGATGATGATGATGATATCATGATGATGATATCATGATGATGATGATATGATGATATGATGATGATGATATCATGATGATGATGATGATATCATGATGATGATGATGATGATGATATCATGATGATGATGATGATGATATCATGATGATGATGATGATGATGATGATGATGATATCATGATGATGATGATGATGATGATATCATGATGATGATGATGATGATGATATCATGATGATGATGATGATATCATGATGATGATGATGATATCATGATGATGATGATGATGATGATATCATGATGATGATGATGATGATATCATGATGATGATATCATGATGATGATGATGATGATTATGATGATGATGATGATGATATCATGATGATGATGATGATGATGATATCATGATGATGATGATGATGATATCATGATGATGATATCATGATGATGATGATGATGATTATGATGATGATGATGATATCATGATGATGATGATGATGATATCATGATGATGATGATGATGATGATATCATGATGATGATGATGATGATATCATGATGATGATGATGATATCATGATGATGATGATGATGATGATGATATCATGATGATGATGATGATGATATCATAATGATGATATCATGATGATGATGATGATGATATCATGATGATGATATCATGATGATGATGATGATGATGATATCATGATGATGGTAAGATGATGATGATGATGATGATATCATGATGATGATATCATGATGATGAAGATGATGATGATATCATGATGATGATATCATGATGATGATATCATGATGATGATGATGATATCATGATGATGATGATGATGATATTATGATGATGATATCGATGATGATGATGATGATGATGATGATATGATGATGATGATATCATGATGTTGATGATATCATGATGATGATGATGATGATATTATGATGATGATATCGATGATGATGATGATGATGATATGATGATGATGATATCCTGATGATGATGATATCATGATGATGATATCATGATGATGATGATATCATGATGATGATATCCTGATGATGATGATATCATGATGATGATGATGATGATATCATGATGATGATGATGATGATGATATCATGATGATGATGATGATGATATCATGATGATGATGATATCATGATGATGATGATATCATGATGAAATCATGATGATGATGATGATGATATCATGATGATGATGATATCATGATGATGATGATGATGATATCATGATGATGATGATGATGATATCATGATGATGATGATATCATGATGATGATATCGATGATGATGATGATGATGATGATATCATGATGATGATATCCTGATGATGATGATATCATGATGATGATATCCTGATGATGATGATATCATGATGATGATATCCTGATGATGATGATATCATGATGATGATGATGATGATGATATCATGATGATGATGATATCATGATGATGATGATGATATCATGATGATGATGATGATGATATCATGATGATGATGATATCGATGATGATGATGATGATGATGATGATGATATCATGATGATGATATGATGATGATGATGATATCATGATGATGATGTTCTGATGATGATGATATCATGATGATGATGATGATGATGATGATGATGATATCATGATGATGATATGATGATGATGATGATATCATGATGATGATGTTCTGATGATGATGATATCATGATGATGATATCCTGATGATGATGATATCATGATGATGATATCCTGATGATGATGATATCATGATGATATCATGATGATATCATGATGATGATGATATCATGATGATGATGATATCATGATGATGATGATGATATCATGATGATGATGATGATATCATGATGATGATGATAATATCATGATATGATGATGATGATATTATGATGATGATATCATGATATGATGATGATGATGATGATGATGATATTATGATGATATCAAGATGATGATATGATGATGATGATGATATCCTGATGGTGATGATATCATGATGATGATGATGATATCATGATGATGATGATGATGATATGATGATGATGATGAGGATATCATGATGATGATGATATCATGATGATGATGATATCATGATGATGATGATATCATGATGATGATATCATGATGATGATGATGATATTATGATGATGATGATATCATGATGATGATGATGATGATATCATGATGATGATGATGATGATGATGTCATGATGATGATGATGATGATGTCATGATGATGATGATGATGATATCATGATGATGATGATATCATGATGATGATGATGATATCATGATGATGATGATGATGATATCATGATGATGATATCATGATGATGATATCATGATTGATGATGATGATATCATGATGATGATATCATGATGATGATATCATGATGATGATTTCATGATGATGATGATATCATGATGATGATATCATGATGATGATGATATCGATGATGATATCATGATGATGATATCGATGATTATATCATGATGATGATATCCTGATGATGATGATATCATGATGATGATGATGATGATATCGATGATGATATCATGATGATGATATCGATGATGATATCATGATGATGATATCCTGATGATGATGATATCATGATGATGATGATGATGATGATATCATGATGATGATGATGATGATATCATGATGATGATATCATGATGATGATGATGATGATATCATGATGATGATGATGATGATGATATCATGATGATGATGATATCGATGATGATATCATGATGATGATATCGATGATTATATCATGATGATGATATCCTGATGATGATGATATCATGATGATGATGATGATGATATCATGTTGATATCATGATGATGATGATGATGATATCATGATGATGATGATATCATGATGATGATGATGATATCATGATGATAATGATGATATCATGATGATGATGATGATATCATGATGATGATGATGATATCATGATGATGATGATGATGATGATATTATGATGATGATATCATGATATGATGATGATGATGATATTATGATGATATCAAGATGATGATATGATGATGATGATGATATCCTGATGGTGATGATATCATGATGATGATGATGATATCATGATGATGATGATGATGATATGATGATGATGATGATGATGATATCATGATGATGATGATACCATGATGATGATGATATCATGATGATGATGATATCATGATGATGATATCATGATGATGATGATGATATTATGATGATGATGATGATGATATCATGATGATGATGATGATGATATCATGATGATGATATCATGATGATGATGATGATGATGATGTCATGATGATGATGATGATGATGTCATGATGATGATGATGATGATATCCTGATGATGATGATATCATGATGATGATGATGATGATGATGATATCATGATGATGATGATGATGATATCATGATGATGATGATGATGATATCATGATGATGATATCATGATGATGATGATGATGATGATATCATGATGATGATATCATGATGATGATATCATGATGATGATATCATGATGATGATGATATCATGATGATGATATCATGATGATGATGATGATGATATCATGATGATGATATCATGATGATGATATCATGATGATGGTATTATGATGATGATATCATGATGATGATGATGATGATATTATGATGATGATATCATGATGATGATGATGATGATATCATGATGATGATGATGATGGTATGATGATGATGACGATGATGATGATGATATCATGATGATGATGATGATGATATCATGATGATCATGATGATGATGATATCATGATGATGATGATGATGATATCATGATGATGATGATATCATGATGATGATGATGATGATATCATGATGATCATGATGATGATGATATCATGATGATGATGATGATGATATCATGATGATGATGATGATGATATGATGATGATGATGATGATGATATCATGATGATGATGATGATGATGATATCATGATGATCATGATGATGATGATATCATGATGATGATGATGATGATGATGATGATGATGATGATGATATCATGATGATGATGATGATGATGATGATATCATGATGATATCATGATGATGATATCATGATGATGATATCATGATGATGATATGATGATGATATCATGATGATATCATGATGATGATGATGATATCATGATGATGATGATATCATGATGATGATGATGATGATGATATCATGATGATGATGATGATGATGATATCATGATGATGATGATGATGATGATATCATGATGATGATGATGATGATGATGATATCATGATGATGATGATGATATCATGATGATGATGATGATGATATCATGATGATGATATCATGATGATGATATCATGATGATGATATCATGATGATGATATCATGATGATATCATGATGATGATGATGATATCATAATGATGATGATATCATGATGATGATGATATCGATGATGATGATGATGATGATGATATCCTGATGATGATGATATCATGATGATGATATCCTGATGATGATGATATCATGATGATGATATCCTGATGATGATGATATCATGATGATGATATGATGATGATGATATCATGATATGATGATGATGATGATGATGATGATGATGATGATATTATGATGATATCATGATTATGATATCCTGATGATGATATCATGATGATGATGATGATATCATGATGATGATGATGATATCATGATGATTATGATGATGATATCATGATGATGATGATATCATGATGATGATGATATCATGATGATGATGATATGATGATGCTGATGATGATGATATCATGATGATGATGATATCATGATGATGATGATATCATGATGATGATGATATCATGATGATGATATCATGATGATGATGATATCATGATGATGATATCCTGATGATGATGATATCATGGTGATGATATGATGATGATGATATCATGATATGATGATGATGATGATGATGATGATGATGATATTATGATGATATCATGATGATGATATCCTGATGATGATATCATGATGATGATGATGATATCATGATGATGATGATGATATCATGATGATGATGATGATATCATGATGATTATGATGATGATATCATGATGATGATGATATCATGATGATGATGATATGATGATGCTGATGATGATGATATCATGATGATGATGATATCATGATGATGATGATATCATGATGATGATATCATGATGATGATATCATGATGATGATGATGATATTATGATGATGATGATGATATCATGATGATGATGATATCATGATGAGGATGATGATGATATCATGATGATGATATCATGATGAGGATGATGATGATATCATGATGATGATGATGATATCATGATGAAGATGATGATGATGATGATATGATGATGATGATGATGATGATGATGATATCATGATGATGATGATATCATGATGATGATGATATCATGATGATGATGATATCATGATGATGATGATATCATGATGATGATGATGATGATGATGATATCATGATGATGATGATGATGATGATGATATCATGATGATGATATCATGATGATGATGATATGATGATATGATGATGATGATATCATGATGATGATGATGATGATGATGATATGATGATGATGATGATGATGATGATATCATGATGATGATGATGATGATGATATCATGATGATGATGATGATGATGATGATATCATGATGATGATGATGATGATGATATCATGATGATGATGATGATGATGATGATATCATGATGATGATGATGATGATATCATGATGATGATATCATGATGATGATGATGATGATGATATCATGATGATGGTAAGATGATGATGATGATGATATTATGATGATGATATCATGATGATGATGATGATGATGATATCATGATGATGATATCATGATGATGATGATGATGATGATGATGATGATATCATGATGATGATATCATGATGATGATGATGATGATGATGATGATGATGATATCATGATGATGATGATGATGATGATATCATGATGATGATGATGATGATGATATCATGATGATGATGATGATGATGATGATGATATCATGATGATGATGATGATATCATGATGATGATATCATGATGATGATGATGATGATGATGATGATGATGATATCATGATGATGATGATGATGATGATGATATCATGATGATGATATCATGATGATGATGATGATATCATGATGATGATATCATGATGATGATATCATGATGATGATATCATGATGATGATATCATGATGATGATGATGATATCATGATGTTGAATGTGATATCATGATGATGATGATGATATCATGATGATGATGATGATGATGATATCATGATGATGATATCATGATGATGATATCATGATGATGATGATGATGATGATGATATCATGATGATGATGATGATGATGATGATGATGATGATGATATCATGATGATGATGATGATGATGATATCATGATGATGATGATGATGATGATGATGATATCATGATGATGATGATGATATCATGATGATGATATCATGATGATGATGATGATGATGATGATGATATCATGATGATGATGATGATGATATCATGATGATGATATCATGATGATGATATCATGATGATGATGATGATATCATGATGATGATATCATGATGATGATATCATGATGATGATATCATGATGATGATGATGATATCATGATGTTGAATGTGATATCATGATGATGATGATGATATCATGATGATGATGATGATATCATGATGATGATGATGATATCATGATGATGATGATGATATCATGATGATGATATCATGATGATGATGATGATGATATCATGATGATGATGATATCATGATGATGATGATGATGATGATATCATGATGATGATGATGATGATGATATCATGATGATGATATCATGATGATGATATCATGAAGATGATGATGATGATGATATCATGATGATGATGATGATGATATCATGATGATGATGATGATGATATCATGATGATGATGATATCATGATGATGATATCATGATGATGATATCATGATGATGATATCATGATGATGATGATGATGATATCATGATGATGATGATATCATGATGATGATGATGATATCATGAAGATGATGATGATGATGAAATCATGATGATGATGATGATGATATCATGATGATGATGATGATGATATCATGATGATGATATCATGATGATGATATCATGATGATGATGATGATGATGATATCATGATGATGATATCATGATGATGATGATGATGATATCATGATGATGATGATGATGATGATATCATGATGATGATGATGATGATATCATGATGATGATGATGATGATATCATGATGATGATATCATGATGATGATGATGATGATATCATGATGATGATATCATGATGATGATGATGATGATAGCATGATGATGATGATGATGATATCATGATGATGATGATGATGATAGCATGATGATGATGATGATGATATCATGATGATGATGATGATGATGATGATATCATGATGATGATGATGATGATGATGATGATGATGATATCATGATGATGATGATGATGATGATGATGATGATGATGATGATGATGATGATGATGATATCATGATGATTATATCATGATGATGATATCATGATGATGATGATATCGATGATGATGATGATGATGATGATATCATGATGATGATATCCTGATGATGATGATATCATGATGATGATATCATGATGATGATGATATCGATGATGATGATGATGATGATGATGATGATATCATGATGATGATGATGATGATGATGATGATGATATCATGATGATGATGATGATGATGATGATGATTATATCATGATGATGATATCCTGATGATGATGATGATATCATGATGATGATATCATGATGATGATATCCTGATGATGATGATATCATGATGATGATATCCTGATGATGATGATATCATGATGATATCATGATGATGATGATGATGATATCATGATGATGATGATATCATGATGATGATGATGATATCATGATGATGATGATGATATGATGATGATGATGATATTATGATGATGATATCATGATATGATGATGATGATGATGATGATATTATGATGATATCATGATGATGATATGATGATGATGATATCCTGATGATGATGATATCATGATGATGATGATGATATCATGATGATGATGATGATATCATGATGATTATGATGATGATATCATGATGATGATGATATCATGATGATGATGATGATGATATCATGATGATGATGATATCATGATGATGATGATGATATCATGAAGATGATGATGATGATGAAATCATGATGATGATGATGATGATATCATGATGATGATGATGATGATATCATGATGATGATATCATGATGATGATATCATGATGATGATGATGATGATGATATCATGATGATGATATCATGATGATGATGATGATGATATCATGATGATGATGATGATGATGATATCATGATGATGATGATGATGATATCATGATGATGATGATGATGATATCATGATGATGATATCATGATGATGATGATGATGATATCATGATGATGATATCATGATGATGATGATGATGATAGCATGATGATGATGATGATGATGAAATCATGATGATGATGATGATGATATCATGATGATGATGATGATGATGATATCATGATGATGATGATGATGATGATGATGATATCATGATGATGATGATGATATCATGATGATGATATCATGATGATGATGATGATGATGATGATGATATCATGATGATGATGATGATGATGATGATATCATGATGATGATATCATGATGATGATATCATGATGATGATGATGATATCATGATGATGATATCATGATGATGATATCATGATGATGATATCATGATGATGATGATGATATCATGATGTTGAATGTGATATCATGATGATGATGATGATATCATGATGATGATGATGATATCATGATGATGATGATGATATCATGATGATGATGATGATATCATGATGATGATATCATGATGATGATGATGATGATATCATGATGATGATGATATCATGATGATGATGATGATGATGATATCATGATGATGATGATGATGATGATATCATGATGATGATATCATGATGATGATATCATGAAGATGATGATGATGATGATATCATGATGATGATGATGATGATATCATGATGATGATGATGATGATATCATGATGATGATGATATCATGATGATGATATCATGATGATGATATCATGATGATGATATCATGATGATGATGATGATGATATCATGATGATGATGATATCATGATGATGATGATGATATCATGAAGATGATGATGATGATGAAATCATGATGATGATGATGATGATATCATGATGATGATGATGATGATATCATGATGATGATATCATGATGATGATATCATGATGATGATGATGATGATGATATCATGATGATGATATCATGATGATGATGATGATGATATCATGATGATGATGATGATGATGATATCATGATGATGATGATGATGATATCATGATGATGATGATGATGATATCATGATGATGATATCATGATGATGATGATGATGATATCATGATGATGATATCATGATGATGATGATGATGATAGCATGATGATGATGATGATGATATCATGATGATGATGATGATGATAGCATGATGATGATGATGATGATATCATGATGATGATGATGATGATGATGATATCATGATGATGATGATGATGATGATGATGATGATGATATCATGATGATGATGATGATGATGATGATGATGATGATGATGATGATGATGATGATATCATGATGATTATATCATGATGATGATATCATGATGATGATGATATCGATGATGATGATGATGATGATGATGATATCATGATGATGATATCCTGATGATGATGATATCATGATGATGATATCATGATGATGATGATATCGATGATGATGATGATGATGATGATGATGATATCATGATGATGATGATGATGATGATGATGATGATATCATGATGATGATGATGATGATGATGATGATTATATCATGATGATGATATCCTGATGATGATGATGATATCATGATGATGATATCATGATGATGATATCCTGATGATGATGATATCATGATGATGATATCCTGATGATGATGATATCATGATGATATCATGATGATGATGATGATGATATCATGATGATGATGATATCATGATGATGATGATGATATCATGATGATGATGATGATATGATGATGATGATGATATTATGATGATGATATCATGATATGATGATGATGATGATGATGATATTATGATGATATCATGATGATGATATGATGATGATGATATCCTGATGATGATGATATCATGATGATGATGATGATATCATGATGATGATGATGATATCATGATGATTATGATGATGATATCATGATGATGATGATATCATGATGATGATGATGATGATATCATGATGATGATGATATCATGATGATTATGATGATGATATCATGATGATGATGATATCATGATGATGATGATGATGATATCATGATGATGATGATATCATGATGATGATGATGATATCATGAAGATGATGATGATGATGAAATCATGATGATGATGATGATGATATCATGATGATGATGATGATGATATCATGATGATGATATCATGATGATGATATCATGATGATGATGATGATGATGATATCATGATGATGATATCATGATGATGATGATGATGATATCATGATGATGATGATGATGATGATATCATGATGATGATGATGATGATATCATGATGATGATGATGATGATATCATGATGATGATATCATGATGATGATGATGATGATATCATGATGATGATATCATGATGATGATGATGATGATAGCATGATGATGATGATGATGATATCATGATGATGATGATGATGATAGCATGATGATGATGATGATGATATCATGATGATGATGATGATGATGATGATATCATGATGATGATGATGATGATGATGATGATGATGATATCATGATGATTATATCATGATGATGATATCATGATGATGATGATATCGATGATGATGATGATGATGATGATATCATGATGATGATATCCTGATGATGATGATATCATGATGATGATATCATGATGATGATGATATCGATGATGATGATGATGATGATGATGATGATATCATGATGATGATGATGATGATGATGATGATGATATCATGATGATGATGATGATGATGATGATGATTATATCATGATGATGATATCCTGATGATGATGATGATATCATGATGATGATATCATGATGATGATATCCTGATGATGATGATATCATGATGATGATATCCTGATGATGATGATATCATGATGATATCATGATGATGATGATGATGATATCATGATGATGATGATATCATGATGATGATGATGATATCATGATGATGATGATGATATGATGATGATGATGATATTATGATGATGATATCATGATATGATGATGATGATGATGATGATATTATGATGATATCATGATGATGATATGATGATGATGATATCCTGATGATGATGATATCATGATGATGATGATGATATCATGATGATGATGATGATATCATGATGATTATGATGATGATATCATGATGATGATGATATCATGATGATGATGATATCATGATGATGATGATGATATGATGATGATGATGATGATATCATGATGATGATGATGATATCATGATGATGATGATATCATGATGATGATGATGATGATGATGATGATATCATGATGATGATGATGATGATATCATGATGATGATGATATCATGATGATGATATCATGATGAGGATGATGATGATATCATGATGATGATATCATGATGATGATGATGATATCATGATGAGGATGATGATATCATGATGATGATGATGATGATGATGATGATGATGATGATGATGATATCATGATGATGATGATGATGATGATGATGATATCATGATGATGATGATATCATGATGATGATGATATCATGATGATGATGATGATGATGATATCATGATGATGATGATATGATGATGATGATGATATGATGATATGATGATGATGATATCATGATGATGATGATATCATGAAGATGATGATATCATGATGATGATGATATCATGATGATGATGATGATGATATCATGATGATGATGATGATGATGATGATATGATGATGATGATGATGATGATGATGATATCATGATGATGATGATGATATCATGATGATGATGATGATGATGATATCATGATGATGATATCATGATGATGATGATGATGATGATGATATCATGATGATGATATCATGATGATGATGATGATGATGATATCATGATGATGGTAAGATGATGATGATGATGATGATATTATGATGATGATATCATGATGATGATGATGATGATGATATCATGATGATGATATCATGATGATGATGATGATATCATGATGATGATGATGATGATGATGATATTATGATGATGATATCATGATGATGATGATGATGATATCATGATGATGATATCATGATGATGATGATGATGATGATGATGATGATGATGATATCATGATGATGATGATGATATCATGATGATGATATCATGATGATGATGATGATGATGATATCATGATGATGATGATATCATGATGATGATGATGATATGATGATGATATCATGATGTTGATGATATCATGATGATGATGATGATGATATTATGATGATGATATCGATGATGATGATGATGATGATGATGATGATGATATGATGATGATGATATCCTGATGATGATGATATCATGATGATGATATCCTGATGATGATGATATCATGATGATGATATCCTGATGATGATGATATCATGATGATGATGATGATGATATCATGATGATGATGATGATGATGATATCATGATGATGATGATGATGATGATGATATCATGATGATGATGATATCATGATGATGATGATATCATGATGAAATCATGATGATGATGATGATGATATCATGATGATGATGATATCATGATGATGATGATGATGATATCATGATGATGATGATGATGATATCATGATGATGATGATATCATGATGATGATATCGATGATGATGATGATATCATGATGATGATGATATCATGATGAAATCATGATGATGATGATGATGATATCATGATGATGATGATATCATGATGATGATGATGATGATATCATGATGATGATGATGATGATATCATGATGATGATGATATCATGATGATGATATCGATGATGATGATGATGATGATGATATCATGATGATGATATCCTGATGATGATGATATCATGATGATGATATCCTGATGGTGATGATATCATGATGATGATATCCTGATGATGATGATATCATGATGATGATGATGATGATGATATCATGATGATGATGATATCATGATGATGATGATGATATCATGATGATGATGATGATGATGATGATGATATCATGATGATGATGATATCGATGATGATGATGATATCGATGATGATGATGATGATGATATCATGATGATGATATGATGATGATGATGATATCATGATGATGATGTTCTGATGATGATGATATCATGATGATGATATCCTGATGATGATATCATGATGATGATGATGATGATATCATGATGATGATGATATCATGATGATGATGATGATATCATGATGATGATGATGATATCATGATGATGATGATGATATCATGATGATGATGATGATATCATGATATGATGATGATGATATTATGATGATGATATCATGATATGATGATGATGATGATGATATTATGATGATATCAAGATGATGATATGATGATGATGATGATATCCTGATGGTGATGATATCATGATGATGATGATGATATCATGATGATGATGATATGATGATGATGATGAGGATATCATGATGATGATGATATCATGATGATGATGATATCATGATGATGATATCATGATGATGATGATGATATCATGATGATGATGATGATGATGATATCATGATGATGATGATGATGATATCATGATGATGATATCATGATGATGATGATGATGATATCATGATGATGATGATGATGATGATGTCATGATGATGATGATGATGATGTCATGATGATGATGATGATGATGATATCATGATGATGATGATATCATGATGATGATGATGATATCATGATGATGATGATGATGATATCATGATGATGATATCATGATGATGATGTCATGATGATGATGATGATGATGTCATGATGATGATGATGATGATATCATGATGATGATGATATCATGATGATGATGATGATATCATGATGATGATGATGATGATATCATGATGATGATATCATGATGATGATATCATGATGATGATATCATGATTGATGATGATGATATCATGATGATGATATCATGATGATGATATCATGATGATGATATCATGATGATGATATCATGATGATGATGATATCATGATGATGATATCATGATGATGATGATGATATCATGATGATGATGATATCGATGATGATATCATGATGATGATATCGATGATTATATCATGATGATGATATCCTGATGATGATGATATCATGATGATGATGATGATGATATCGATGATGATATCATGATGATGATATCATGATGATGATATCATGATGATGATGATATCCTGATGATGATGATATCATGATGATGATGATGATGATGATGATATCATGATGATGATGATGATGATATCATGATGATGATATCATGATGATGATGATGATGATATCATGATGATGATGATATCATGATGATGATGATGATGATGATATCATGATGATGATGATATCGATGATGATATCATGATGATGATATCGATGATTATATCATGATGATGATATCCTGATGATGATGATATCATGATGATGATGATGATGATATCATGATGATATCATGATGATGATGTTGATGATATCATGATGATGATGATATCATGATGATGATGATGATATCATGATGATGATGATGATATCATGATGATGATGATGATATCATGATGATGATGATGATGATATCATGATATGATGATGATGATGATATTATGATGATGATATCATGATGATGATGATGATGATATGATGATGATATTATGATGATATCAAGATGATGATATGATGATGATGATGATATCCTGATGGTGATGATATCATGATGATGATGATGATATCATGATGATGATGATGATGATATGATGATGATGATGATGATATCATGATGATGATGATACCATGATGATGATGATATCATGATGATGATGATATCATGATGATGATATCATGATGATGATGATGATATTATTATGATGATGATGATGATATCATGATGATGATGATGATGATATCATGATGATGATATCATGATGATGATGATGATGATATCATGATGATGATATCATGATGATGATGATGATGATGATGTCATGATGATGATGATGATGATGTCATGATGATGATGATGATGATATCATGATGATGATGATATCATGATGATGATGATGATATCATGATGATGATGATGATGATATCATGATGATGATATCATGATGATGATATCATGATTGATGATGATGATATCATGATGATGATATCATGATGATGATATCATGATGATGATATCATGATGATGATATCATGATGATGATGATATCATGATGATGATATCATGATGATGATGATGATATCATGATGATGATGATATCGATGATGATATCATGATGATGATATCGATGATTATATCATGATGATGATATCCTGATGATGATGATATCATGATGATGATGATCATGATGATGATATCGATGATGATATCATGATGATGATATCATGATGATGATATCCTGATGATGATGATATCATGATGATGATGATGATGATGATGATATCATGATGATGATGATGATGATATCATGATGATGATATCATGATGATGATGATGATGATATCATGATGATGATGATATCATGATGATGATGATGATGATGATATCATGATGATGATATCATGATGATGATATCATGATGATGATATCATGATGATGATGATATCATGATGATGATATCATGATGATGATGATGATGATATCATGATGATGATATCATGATGATGATATCATGATGATGATATCATGATGATGATATCATGATGATGATATTATGATGATGATATCATGATGATGATGATGATGATATTATGATGATGATATCATGATGATGATGATGATGATATCATGATGATGATGATGATGGTATGATGATGATGACGATGATGATGATGATATCATGATGATGATGATATCATGATGATGATGATGATGATATCATGATGATCATGATGATGATGATATCATGATGATGATGATGATGATATCATGATGATGATGATATCATGATGATGATGATGATGATATCATGATGATCATGATGATGATGATATCATGATGATGATGATGATGATATCATGATGATGATGATGATGATATGATGATGATGATGATGATGATATCATGATGATGATGATGATGATGATATCATGATGATGATGATGATGATGATATCATGATGATGATGATGATGATGATATCATGATGATGATGATGATGATGATGATATCATGATGATGATATCATGATGATGATATCATGATGATGATATCATGATGATGATATGATGATGATATCATGATGATATCATGATGATGATGATGATATCATGATGATGATGATATCATGATGATGATGATGATGATGATATCATGATGATGATGATGATGATGATATCATGATGATGATGATGATGATGATATCATGATGATGATGATGATATCATGATGATGATGATGATGATGATATCATGATGATGATATCATGATGATGATATCATGATGATGATATCATGATGATGATATCATGATGATATCATGATGATGATGATGATATCATAATGATGATGATATCATGATGATGATGATATCGATGATGATGATGATGATGATGATGATATCCTGATGATGATGATATCATGATGATGATATCCTGATGATGATGATATCATGATGATGATATCCTGATGATGATGATATCATGATGATGATATCATGATGATGATGATATCATGATATGATGATGATGATGATGATGATGATGATATTATGATGATATCATGATGATGATATCCTGATGATGATGATATCATGATGATGATATCATGATGATGATGATGATATCATGATGATGATGATGATATCATGATGATTATGATGATGATATCATGATGATGATGATATCATGATGATGATGATATGATGATTCTGATGATGATGATATCATGATGATGATGATATCATGATGATGATGATATCATGATGATGATATCATGATGATGATATCATGATGATGATGATGATATTATGATGATGATGATGATGATATCATGATGATGATGATATCATGATGAGGATGATGATGATATCATGATGATGATATCATGATGAGGATGATGATGATATCATGATGATGATGATGATATCATGATGATGATGATGATGATGATGAGATGATGATATCATGATGATGATGATATCATGATGATGATATCATGATGATGATATCATGATGATGATGATATCATGATGATGATGATATCATGATGATGATATCATGATGATGATGATATGATGATATGATGATGATGATATCATGATGATGATGATATCATGAAGATGATGATATCATGATGATGATGATATCATGATGATGATGATGATGATGATATCATGATGATGATGATGATGATGATGATATCATGATGATGATGATGATATCATGATGATGATGATGATGATGATATCATGATGATGATGATGATATCATGATGATGATATCATGATGATGATGATGATGATGATGATATCATGATGATGGTAAGATGATGATGATGATGATGATGATATTATGATGATGATATCATGATGATGATGATGATGATGATGATATCATGATGATGATATCATGATGATGATGATGATGATGATGATGATATCATGATGATGATATCATGATGATGATGATGATGATGATATCATGATGATGATGATGATGATGATATCATGATGATGATGATGATATCATGATGATGATGATGATGATGATGATATCATGATGATGATATCATGATGATGATATCATGATGATGATATCATGATGATGATGATGATATCATGATGATGATGATGATATCATGATGATGATGATGATGATGATGATATCATGATGATGATGATGATGATGATGATATCATGATGATGATATCATGATGATGATATCATGATGATGATATGATGATGATATCATGATGATATCATGATGATGATGATGATATCATGATGATGATGATATCATGATGATGATGATGATGATGATATCATGATGATGATGATGATGATGATATCATGATGATGATGATGATGATGATGATGATATCATGATGATGATGATGATGATGATGATATCATGATGATGATGATGATATGATGATGATGATGATGATGATGATATCATGATGATGATATCATGATGATGATATCATGATGATGATATCATGATGATGATATCATGATGATGATATCATGATGATGATGATGATATCATGATGATGATGATGATATCATAATGATGATGATATCATGATGATGATGATATCGATGATGATGATGATGATGATGATATCCTGATGATGATGATATCATGATGATGATATCCTGATGATGATGATATCATGATGATGATATCCTGATGATGATGATATCATGATGATGATATGATGATGATGATATCATGATATGATGATGATGATGATGATGATGATATTATGATGATATCATGATGATGATATCCTGATGATGATGATATCATGATGATGATGATGATATCATGATGATGATGATGATATCATGATGATGATGATGATATCATGATGATTATGATGATGATATCATGATGATGATGATATCATGATGATGATGATATGATGATGCTGATGATGATGATATCATGATGATGATGATATCATGATGATGATGATATCATGATGATGATATCATGATGATGATGATGATATTATGATGATGATGATGATATCATGATGATGATGATATCATGATGAGGATGATGATGATATCATGATGATGATATCATGATGAGGATGATGATGATATCATGATGATGATGATGATATCATGATGATGATGATGATGATGATGATGATGAGATGATGATATCATGATGATGATGATATCATGATGATGATGATATCATGATGATGATATCATGATGATGATATCATGATGATGATGATATCATGATGATGATGATATCATGATGATGATATCATGATGATGATGATATGATGATATGATGATGATGATATCATGATGATGATGATATCATGAAGATGATGATATCATGATGATGATGATATCATGATGATGATGATGATGATGATGATATCATGATGATGATGATGATGATGATGATATCATGATGATGATGATGATATCATGATGATGATGATGATGATGATATCATGATGATGATGATGATGATATCATGATGATGATATCATGATGATGATGATGATGATGATGATATCATGATGATGGTAAGATGATGATGATGATGATGATGATATTATGATGATGATATCATGATGATGATGATGATGATGATATCATGATGATGATATCATGATGATGATGATGATGATGATATCATGATGATGATATCATGATGATGATGATGATGATGATGATGATGATATCATGATGATGATGATGATGATGATATCATGATGATGATGATGATGATGATGATGATATCATGATGATGATGATGATGATATCATGATGATGATATCATGATGATGATGATGATGATGATATCATGATGATGATGATGATGATGATGATATCATGATGATGATATCATGATGATGATGATGATATCATGATGATGATATCATGATGATGATGATGATATCATGATGTTGAATGTGATATCATGATGATGATGATGATATCATGATGATGATGATGATGATGATATCATGATGATGATATCATGATGATGATATCATGATGATGATGATGATGATGATGATATCATGATGATGATGATGATGATGATGATATCATGATGATGATGATGATGATGATGATATCATGATGATGATGATGATGATGATGATGATGATATCATGATGATGATGATGATGATATCATGATGATGATATCATGATGATGATGATGATGATGATGATGATATCATGATGATGATGATGATGATGATGATGATATCATGATGATGATATCATGATGATGATGATGATATCATGATGATTATATCATGATGATGATATCATGATGATGATATCATGATGATGATATCATGATGATGATGATGATATCATGATGTTGAATGTGATATCATGATGATGATGATGATATCATGATGATGATGATGATATCATGATGATGATGATTATATCATGATGATGATGATTATATCATGATGATGATATCATGATGATGATGATGATGATATCATGATGATGATGATATCATGATGATGATGATGATGATATCATGATGATGATGATATCATGATGATGATGATGATGATGATATCATGATGATGATGATGATGATATCATGATGATGATGATGATGATGATATCATGATGATGATGATGATGATGATATCATGATGATGATGTTATCATGATGATGATATCATGATGATGATATCATGATGATGATATCATGATGATGATGATGATGATGATATCATGATGATGATGATATCATGATGATGATGATGATATCATGAAGATGATGATGATGAAATCATGATGATGATGATGATGATATCATGATGATGATGATGATGATATCATGATGATGATATCATGATGATGATGATGATGATGATATCATGATGATGATATCATGATGATGATGATATCATGATGATGATGATATCATGATGATGATGATGATGATATCATGATGATGATGATGATGATATCATGATGATGATATCATGATGATGATGATGATGATATCATGATGATGATATCATGATGATGATGATGATGATAGCATGATGATGATGATGATGATATCATGATGATGATGATGATGATGATGATATCATGATGATGATGATGATGATGATGATGATGATGATGATGATATCATGATGATGATGATGATGATGATGATGATGATATCATGATGATTATATCATGATGATGATATCATGATGATGATGATATCGATGATGATGATGATGATGATGATATCATGATGATGATATCCTGATGATGATGATATCATGATGATGATATCATGATGATGATGATATCGATGATGATGATGATGATGATGATGATGATGATATCATGATGATGATGATGATGATGATGATGATGATGATGATATCATGATGATGATGATGATGATGATGATGATGATATCATGATGATGATATCCTGATGATGATGATGATATCATGATGATGATATCCTGATGATGATGATATCATGATGATGATATCCTGATGATGATGATATCATGATGATATCATGATGATGATGATGATGATATCATGATGATGATGATATCATGATGATGATGATGATATCATGATGATGATGATGATATGATGATGATGATGATATTATGATGATGATATCATGATATGATGATGATGATGATGATGATATTATGATGATATCATGATGATGATATGATGATGATGATGATGATGATGATGATATCCTGATGATGATGATATCATGATGATGATGATGATGATATCATGATGATGATGATGATATCATGATGATTATGATGATGATATCATGATGATGATGATATCATGATGATGATGATATCATGATGATGATGATGATATGATGATGATGATATCATGATGATGATGATGATGATATCATGATGATGATGATATCATGATGATGATGATGATGATGATATCATGATGATGATGATGATGATATCATGATGATGATATCATGATGATGATGATGATATTATGATGATGATGATGATGATATCATGATGATGATATCATGATGATGATGATGATGATGATATCATGATGAGGATGATGATGATATCATGATGATGATGATGATATCATGATGATGATGATGATGATGATGATATGATGATGATGATGATGATGATGATATCATGATGATGATGATGATGATGATGATGATGATGATATCATGATGATGATGATATCATGATGATGATGATGATGATGATATCATGATGATGATGATATCATGATGATGATATCATGATGATGATGATATGATGATATGATGATGATGATATCATGATGATGATGATATCATGAAGATGATGATATCATGATGATGATGATATCATGATGATGATGATGATGATATCATGATGATGATGATGATGATGATGATGATGATATCATGATGATGATGATGATGATGATATCATGATGATGATGATGATGATGATATCATGATGATGATGATGATGATATCATGATGATGATGATGATGATGATATCATGATGATGATGATGATGATGATATCATGATGATGATGATGATGATGATGATATCATGATGATGGTAAGATGATGATGATGATGATGATATTATGATGATGATATCATGATGATGATGATGATGATGATGATGATGATGATATCATGATGATGATATCATGATGATGATGATGATGATATCATGATGATGATATCATGATGATGATGATGATGATGATATCATGATGATGATGATGATGATGATGATATCATGATGATGGTAAGATGATGATGATGATGATGATATTATGATGATGATATCATGATGATGATGATGATGATGATATCATGATGATGATATCATGATGATGATGATGATATCATGATGATGATGATGATGATATTATGATGATGATATCATGATGATGATATCATGATGATGATGATGATGATATCATGATGATGATATCATGATGATGATGATGATGATGATATCATGATGATGATGATGATATCATGATGATGATGATGATATCATGATGATGATATCATGATGATGATGATGATATCATGATGATGATATCATGATGATGATGATGATGATATCATGATGATGATGATATCATGATGATGATGATGATATGATGATGATATCATGATGTTGATGATATCATGATGATGATGATGATGATGATATGATGATGATGATATCCTGATGATGATGATATCATGATGATGATATCCTGATGATGATGATATCATGATGATGATATCCTGATGATGATGATATCATGATGATGATGATGATGATGATGATGATGATGATGATATCATGATGATGATGATGATGATATCATGATGATGATGATGATGATGATGATATCATGATGATGATGATGATGATATCATGATGATGATGATATCATGATGATGATGATATCATGATGAAATCATGATGATGATGATGATATCATGATGATGATGATGATGATGATATCATGATGATGATGATGATGATATCATGATGATGATGATATCATGATGATGATATCGATGATGATGATGATGATGATGATATCATGATGATGATATCCTGATGATGATGATATCATGATGATGATATCCTGATGATGATGATATCATGATGATGATGATGATGATGATGATGATATCATGATGATGATGATATCGATGATGATGATGATGATGATGATGATGATGATGATATCATGATGATGATATGATGATGATGATGATATCATGATGATGATGTTCTGATGATGATGATATCATGATGATGATATCCTGATGATGATGATATCATGATGATGATATCCTGATGATGATGATATCATGATGATATCATGATGATATCATGATGATGATATCCTGATGATGATGATATCATGATGATGATATCCTGATGATGATGATATCATGATGATATCATGATGATATCATGATGATGATGATGATGATATCATGATGATGATGATATCATGATGATGATGATGATATCATGATGATGATGATGATATCATGATGATGATGATGATATCATGATGATGATGATGATATCATGATATGATGATGATGATATTATGATGATGATATCATGATATGATGATGATGATGATATTATGATGATATCAAGATGATGATATGATGATGATGATGATATCCTGATGGTGATGATATCATGATGATGATGATGATATCATGATGATGATGATGATGATATGATGATGATGATGATGATATAATGATGATGATGATATCATGATGATGATGATATCATGATGATGATGATATCATGATGATGATGATATCATGATGATGATATCATGATGATGATGATGATATTATGATGATGATGATGATGATGATGATATCATGATGATGATGATATCATGATGATGATGATATCATGATGATGATGATGATATGATGATGATGATATCATGATGATGATGATGATGATGTCATGATGATGATGATGATGATGTCATGATGATGATGATGATGATATCATGATGATGATGATATCATGATGATGATGATGATATCATGATGATGATGATGATGATATCATGATGATGATATCATGATGATGATATCATGATTGATGATGATGATATCATGATGATGATATCATGATGATGATATCATGATGATGATGATATCATGATGATGATATCATGATGATGATGATGATATCATGATGATGATGATATCGATGATGATATCATGATGATGATATCGATGATTATATCATGATGATGATATCCTGATGATGATGATATCATGATGATGATGATGATGATATCGATGATGATATCATGATGATGATATCGATGATGATATCATGATGATGATATCCTGATGATGATGATATCATGATGATGATGATGATGATATCATGATGATGATATCGATGATGATATCATGATGATGATATCATGATGATGATGATGATGATATCATGATGATGATGATATCATGATGATGATGATGATGATGATATCATGATGATGATATCATGATGATGATGATATCATGATGATGATATCATGATGATGATGATGATGATATCATGATGATGATATCATGATGATGATATCATGATGATGATATCATGATGATGATATCATGATGATGATATCATGATGATGATGATGATGATATCATGATGATGATGATGATGATATTATGATGATGATATCATGATGATGATGATGATGATATCATGATGATGATGATGATGATATTATGATGATGATATCATGATGATGATGATGATGATATCATGATGATGATGATGATGGTATGATGATGATGATGATGATGATGATGATATCATGATGATGATGATATCATGATGATGATGATATGATGATGATGATGATGATGATATCATGATGATGATGATGATGATATCATGATGATGATGATGATGATATGATGATGATGATGATGAAGATATCATGATGATGATGATATCATGATGATGATGATGATATCATGATGATGATGATGATGATGATGATATCATGATGATGATGATGATATCATGATGATGATGATGATGATGATGATATCATGATGATGATGATGATGATGATATCATGATGATGATGATGATGATGATATCATGATGATGATGATGATGATGATATCATGATGATGATGATGATGATGATATCATGATGATGATGATGATGATGATATCATGATGATGATGATGATGATGATATCATGATGATGATATCATGATGATGATATCATGATGATGATATCATGATGATGATATGATGATGATATCATGATGATATCATGATGATGATGATGATATCATGATGATGATGATATCATGATGATGATGATGATGATGATATCATGATGATGATGATGATGATGATATCATGATGATGATTATGATGATGATGATATCATGATGATGATGATGATATCATGATGATGATGATGATGATGATATCATGATGATGATGATGATGATGATGATGATATCATGATGATGATGATGATATCATAATGATGATGATATCATGATGATGATGATATCGATGATGATGATGATGATGATGATATCCTGATGATGATGATATCATGATGATGATATCATGATGATGATATCATGATGATGATATCATGATGATGATATCATGATGATGATATCATGATGATGATATCATGATGATGATATCATGATGATATCATGATGATGATGATGATATCATAATGATGATGATATCATGATGATGATGATATCGATAATGATGATGATGATGATGATGATGATATCCTGATGATGATGATATCATGATGATGATATCCTGATGATGATGATATCCTGATGATGATATCCTGATGATGATGATATCATGATGATGATGGTGATATGATGATGATGATATCATGATATGATGATGATGATGATGATGATGATGATGATATTATGATGATATCATGATGATGATATCCTGATGATGATGATATCCTGATGATGATGATATCACCATGATGATGATGATATCATGATGATGATGATGATATCATGATGATTATGATGATGATATCATGATGATGATGATATCATGATGATGATGATATCATGATGATGATGATATGATGATGCTGATGATGATGATATCATGATGATGATGATATCATGATGATGATGATATCATGATGATGATGATGATGATGATGATATCATGATGATGATGATGATGATATCATGATGATGATGATGATGATATCATGATGAGGATGATGATGATATCATGATGATGATATCATGATGATGATGATATCATGATGATGATGATGATGATGATGATATGATGATGATGATGATGATGATATCATGATGATGATGATATCATGATGATGATATCATGATGATGATGATGATATCATGATGATGATGATGATGATATGATGATATCATGATGATGATATCATGATGATGATATCATGATGATGATGATATCATGATGATGATTATATCATGATGATATGATGATGATGATGATATCATGATGATGATATCATGATGATGATATCATGAAGATGATGATATGATGATATGATGATGATGATATCATGATGATGATGATATCATGAAGATGATGATATCATGATGATGATGATATCATGATGATGATGATGATGATATCATGATGATGATGATGATGATGATGATATCATGATGATGATGATGATATCATGATGATGATGATGATGATGATGATATCATGATGATGATGATGATGATGATATCATGATGATGATGATGATGATGATATCATGATGATGATGATGATGATGATGATGATGATGATGATGAGATGATGATGATGATGATGATGATGAGATGATGATGATGATGATATCATGATGATGATGATGATGATGATGATGATGATGATGATGATGATATCATGATGATGATGATGATATCATGATGATGGTAAGATGATGATGATGATGATGATATTATGATGATGATATCATGATGATGATGATGATGATATCATGATGATGATATCATGATGATGATGATGATATCATGATGATGATATCATGATGATGATGATGATGATATCATGATGATGATATCATGATGATGATGATGATGATATCATGATGATGATATCATGATGATGATGATGATGATGATATCATGATGATGATGATGATGATATCATGATGATGATTATATCATGATGATGATGATGATGATGATATCATGAAGATGATGATGATGATGATATCATGATGATGATGATGATGATATCATGATGATGATATCATGATGATGATGATATCATGATGATGATGATGATGATGATATCATGATGATGATATCATGATGATGATATCATGATGATGATATCATGATGATGATGATGATGATATCATGATGATGATATCATGATGATGATGATGATGATATCATGATGATGATATCATTATGATGATATCATGATGATGATATCATGATGATGATGATGATGATATCATGATGATGATATCATGATGATGATGATATCATGATGATGATGATAGCATGATGATGATGATGATGATATCATGATGATGATGATGATGATGATGATGATGATGATGATGATATCATGATGATGATGATATCATGATGATGATGATATCATGATGATGATGATGATATGATGATGATGATATCATGATGATGATGATGATGATGTCATGATGATGATGATGATGATGTCATGATGATGATGATGATATCATGATGATGATATCATGATGATGATATCATGATGATGATGATATCATGATGATGATATCATGATGATGATGATGATATCATGATGATGATGATATCGATGATGATATCATGATGATGATATCGATGATTATATCATGATGATGATATCCTGATGATGATGATATCATGATGATGATGATGATGATATCGATGATGATATCATGATGATGATATCGATGATGATATCATGATGATGATATCCTGATGATGATGATATCATGATGATGATGATGATGATATCATGATGATGATATCGATGATGATATCATGATGATGATATCATGATGATGATGATGATGATATCATGATGATGATGATATCATGATGATGATGATGATGATGATATCATGATGATGATATCATGATGATGATGATATCATGATGATGATATCATGATGATGATGATGATGATATCATGATGATGATATCATGATGATGATATCATGATGATGATATCATGATGATGATATCATGATGATGATATCATGATGATGATGATGATGATATCATGATGATGATGATGATGATATTATGATGATGATATCATGATGATGATGATGATGATATCATGATGATGATGATGATGATATTATGATGATGATATCATGATGATGATGATGATGATATCATGATGATGATGATGATGGTATGATGATGATGATGATGATGATGATATCATGATGATGATGATATCATGATGATGATGATATGATGATGATGATGATGATGATATCATGATGATGATGATGATGATATCATGATGATGATGATGATGATATGATGATGATGATGATGAAGATATCATGATGATGATGATATCATGATGATGATGATGATATCATGATGATGATGATGATGATGATGATATCATGATGATGATGATGATGATGATATCATGATGATGATGATGATGATGATATCATGATGATGATGATGATGATGATATCATGATGATGATGATGATGATGATATCATGATGATGATGATGATGATGATATCATGATGATGATGATGATGATGATATCATGATGATGATGATGATGATGATATCATGATGATGATATCATGATGATGATATCATGATGATGATATCATGATGATGATATGATGATGATATCATGATGATATCATGATGATGATGATGATATCATGATGATGATGATATCATGATGATGATGATGATGATGATATCATGATGATGATGATGATGATGATATCATGATGATGATTATGATGATGATGATATCATGATGATGATGATGATATCATGATGATGATGATGATGATGATATCATGATGATGATGATGATGATGATGATGATATCATGATGATGATGATGATATCATAATGATGATGATATCATGATGATGATGATATCGATGATGATGATGATGATGATGATATCCTGATGATGATGATATCATGATGATGATATCATGATGATGATATCATGATGATGATATCATGATGATGATATCATGATGATATCATGATGATGATGATGATATCATAATGATGATGATATCATGATGATGATGATATCGATAATGATGATGATGATGATGATGATGATATCCTGATGATGATGATATCATGATGATGATATCCTGATGATGATGATATCCTGATGATGATATCCTGATGATGATGATATCATGATGATGATGGTGATATGATGATGATGATATCATGATATGATGATGATGATGATGATGATGATGATGATATTATGATGATATCATGATGATGATATCCTGATGATGATGATATCCTGATGATGATGATATCACCATGATGATGATGATATCATGATGATGATGATGATATCATGATGATTATGATGATGATATCATGATGATGATGATATCATGATGATGATGATATCATGATGATGATGATATGATGATGCTGATGATGATGATATCATGATGATGATGATATCATGATGATGATGATATCATGATGATGATGATGATGATGATGATATCATGATGATGATGATGATGATATCATGATGATGATGATGATGATATCATGATGAGGATGATGATGATATCATGATGATGATATCATGATGATGATGATATCATGATGATGATGATGATGATGATGATATGATGATGATGATGATGATGATATCATGATGATGATGATATCATGATGATGATATCATGATGATGATGATGATATCATGATGATGATGATGATGATATGATGATATCATGATGATGATATCATGATGATGATATCATGATGATGATGATATCATGATGATGATTATATCATGATGATATGATGATGATGATGATATCATGATGATGATATCATGATGATGATATCATGAAGATGATGATATGATGATATGATGATGATGATATCATGATGATGATGATATCATGAAGATGATGATATCATGATGATGATGATATCATGATGATGATGATGATGATATCATGATGATGATGATGATGATGATGATATCATGATGATGATGATGATATCATGATGATGATGATGATGATGATGATATCATGATGATGATGATGATGATGATATCATGATGATGATGATGATGATGATATCATGATGATGATGATGATGATGATGATGATGATGATGAGATGATGATGATGATGATGATGATGAGATGATGATGATGATGATATCATGATGATGATGATGATGATGATGATGATGATGATGATGATGATATCATGATGATGATGATGATATCATGATGATGGTAAGATGATGATGATGATGATGATGATATTATGATGATGATATCATGATGATGATGATGATGATATCATGATGATGATATCATGATGATGATGATGATATCATGATGATGATATCATGATGATGATGATGATGATATCATGATGATGATATCATGATGATGATGATGATGATATCATGATGATGATATCATGATGATGATGATGATGATGATATCATGATGATGATGATGATGATATCATGATGATGATTATATCATGATGATGATGATGATGATGATATCATGAAGATGATGATGATGATGATATCATGATGATGATGATGATGATATCATGATGATGATATCATGATGATGATGATATCATGATGATGATGATGATGATGATATCATGATGATGATATCATGATGATGATATCATGATGATGATATCATGATGATGATGATGATGATATCATGATGATGATATCATGATGATGATGATGATGATATCATGATGATGATATCATTATGATGATATCATGATGATGATATCATGATGATGATGATGATGATATCATGATGATGATATCATGATGATGATGATATCATGATGATGATGATAGCATGATGATGATGATGATGATATCATGATGATGATGATGATGATGATGATGATGATGATGATGATATCATGATGATGATGATATCATGATGATGATGATATCATGATGATGATGATGATATGATGATGATGATATCATGATGATGATGATGATGATGTCATGATGATGATGATGATGATGTCATGATGATGATGATGATGATATCATGATGATGATGATATCATGATGATGATGATGATATCATGATGATGATGATGATGATATCATGATGATGATATCATGATGATGATATCATGATTGATGATGATGATATCATGATGATGATATCATGATGATGATATCATGATGATGATGATATCATGATGATGATATCATGATGATGATGATGATATCATGATGATGATGATATCGATGATGATATCATGATGATGATATCGATGATTATATCATGATGATGATATCCTGATGATGATGATATCATGATGATGATGATGATGATATCGATGATGATATCATGATGATGATATCGATGATGATATCATGATGATGATATCCTGATGATGATGATATCATGATGATGATGATGATGATATCATGATGATGATATCGATGATGATATCATGATGATGATATCATGATGATGATGATGATGATATCATGATGATGATGATATCATGATGATGATGATGATGATGATATCATGATGATGATATCATGATGATGATGATATCATGATGATGATATCATGATGATGATGATGATGATATCATGATGATGATATCATGATGATGATATCATGATGATGATATCATGATGATGATATCATGATGATGATATCATGATGATGATGATGATGATATCATGATGATGATGATGATGATATTATGATGATGATATCATGATGATGATGATGATGATATCATGATGATGATGATGATGATATTATGATGATGATATCATGATGATGATGATGATGATGATGATGATGATGATGATATCATGATGATGATGATATCATGATGATGATGATATGATGATGATGATGATGATGATATCATGATGATGATGATGATGATATCATGATGATGATGATGATGATATGATGATGATGATGATGAAGATATCATGATGATGATGATATCATGATGATGATGATGATATCATGATGATGATGATGATGATGATGATATCATGATGATGATGATGATATCATGATGATGATGATGATGATGATGATATCATGATGATGATGATGATGATGATATCATGATGATGATGATGATGATGATGATATCATGATGATGATGATGATGATGATATCATGATGATGATGATGATGATGATATCATGATGATGATGATGATGATGATATCATGATGATGATATCATGATGATGATATCATGATGATGATATCATGATGATGATATGATGATGATATCATGATGATATCATGATGATGATGATGATATCATGATGATGATGATATCATGATGATGATGATGATGATGATATCATGATGATGATGATGATGATGATATCATGATGATGATGATGATGATGATGATATCATGATGATGATGATGATGATGATATCATGATGATGATGATGATGATGATATCATGATGATGATGATGATGATGATGATGATATCATGATGATGATGATGATATCATAATGATGATGATATCATGATGATGATGATATCGATGATGATGATGATGATGATGATATCCTGATGATGATGATATCATGATGATGATATCATGATGATGATATCATGATGATGATATCATGATGATATCATGATGATGATGATGATATCATAATGATGATGATATCATGATGATGATGATATCGATAATGATGATGATGATGATGATGATGATATCCTGATGATGATGATATCATGATGATGATATCCTGATGATGATGATATCCTGATGATGATATCCTGATGATGATGATATCATGATGATGATGGTGATATGATGATGATGATATCATGATATGATGATGATGATGATGATGATGATGATGATGATATTATGATGATATCATGATGATGATATCCTGATGATGATGATATCCTGATGATGATGATATCACCATGATGATGATGATATCATGATGATGATGATGATATCATGATGATTATGATGATGATATCATGATGATGATGATATCATGATGATGATGATATCATGATGATGATGATATGATGATGCTGATGATGATGATATCATGATGATGATGATATCATGATGATGATGATATCATGATGATGATGATGATGATGATGATATCATGATGATGATGATGATGATATCATGATGATGATGATGATGATATCATGATGAGGATGATGATGATATCATGATGATGATATCATGATGATGATGATATCATGATGATGATGATGATGATGATGATATGATGATGATGATGATGATGATATCATGATGATGATGATATCATGATGATGATATCATGATGATGATGATGATATCATGATGATGATGATGATGATATGATGATATCATGATGATGATATCATGATGATGATATCATGATGATGATGATATCATGATGATGATTATATCATGATGATATGATGATGATGATGATATCATGATGATGATATCATGATGATGATATCATGAAGATGATGATATGATGATATGATGATGATGATATCATGATGATGATGATATCATGAAGATGATGATATCATGATGATGATGATATCATGATGATGATGATGATGATATCATGATGATGATGATGATGATGATGATATCATGATGATGATGATGATATCATGATGATGATGATGATGATGATGATATCATGATGATGATGATGATGATGATATCATGATGATGATGATGATGATGATATCATGATGATGATGATGATGATGATGATGATGATGATGATGATGATGATGAGATGATGATGATGATGATGATGATGAGATGATGATGATGATGATATCATGATGATGATGATGATGATGATGATGATGATGATGATGATGATGATGATATCATGATGATGATGATGATATCATGATGATGGTAAGATGATGATGATGATGATGATGATGATATTATGATGATGATATCATGATGATGATGATGATGATATCATGATGATGATATCATGATGATGATGATGATATCATGATGATGATATCATGATGATGATGATGATGATATCATGATGATGATATCATGATGATGATGATGATGATATCATGATGATGATATCATGATGATGATGATGATGATGATATCATGATGATGATGATGATGATATCATGATGATGATTATATCATGATGATGATGATGATGATGATATCATGAAGATGATGATGATGATGATATCATGATGATGATGATGATGATATCATGATGATGATATCATGATGATGATATCATGATGATGATGATGATGATGATGATATAATGATGATGATATCATGATGATGATGATATCATGATGATGATGATGATGATGATATCATGATGATGATATCATGATGATGATATCATGATGATGATATCATGATGATGATGATGATGATATCATGATGATGATATCATGATGATGATGATGATGATATCATGATGATGATATCATTATGATGATATCATGATGATGATATCATGATGATGATGATGATGATATCATGATGATGATATCATGATGATGATGATATCATGATGATGATGATAGCATGATGATGATGATATCATGATGATGATGATGATGATGATGATGATGATGATGATATCATGATGATGATGATGATGATGATGATATCATGATGATGATGATGATGATGATATCATGATGATGATGATGATGATGATGATGATGATGATGATGAGATGATGATGATGATGAGATGATGATGATGATGATATCATGATGATGATGATGATGATGATGATGATGATGATGATGATATCATGATGATGATGATGATGATATCATGATGATGGTAAGATGATGATGATGATGATGATGATGATATCATGATGATGATATCATGATGATGATGATGATGATATCATGATGATGATATCATGATGATGATGATGATATCATGATGATGATGATGATATCATGATGATGATATCATGATGATGATGATGATGATATCATGATGATGATATCATGATGATGATGATGATGATATCATGATGATGATATCATGATGATGATGATGATGATGATGATATCATGATGATGATGATGATGATATCATGATGATGATTATATCATGATGATGATGATGATGATGATATCATGAAGATGATGATGATGATGATATCATGATGATGATGATGATGATATCATGATGATGATATCATGATGATGATATCATGATGATGATGATGATGATGATGATATAATGATGATGATATCATGATGATGATGATGATGATATCATGATGATGATGATGATGATGATATCATGATGATGATGATGATGATATCATGATGATGATATCATGATGATGATATCATGATGATGATGCTGATGATATCATGATGATGATATCATGATGATGATGATGATGATATCATGATGATGATATCATGATGATGATATCATGATGATGATATCATGATGATGATGATGATGATATCATGATGATGATATCATGATGATGATGATGATGATAGCATGACGATGATGATGATGATATCATGATGATGATGATGATGATATCATGATGATGATGATGATGATGATGATGATGATGATGATATCATGATGATGATGATGATGATGATATCATGATGATGATGATGATGATGATGATATCATGATGATGATATCATGATGATGATATCATGATGATGATGATATCGATGATGATGATGATGATGATGATATCATGATGATGATATCCTGATGATGATGATATCATGATGATGATATCCTGATGATGATGATATCATGATGATGATATCATGATGATGATGATATCGATGATGATGATGATGATGATGATGATGATGATGATGATGATGATGATATCATGATGATGATATCCTGATGATGATGATATCATGATGATGATATCCTGATGATGATGATATCATGATGATATCATGATGATGATGATGATGATATCATGATGATGATGATATCATGATGATGATGATGATATCATGATGATGATGATGATGATATGATGATGATGATGATATTATGATGATGATATCATGATGATGATGATGATATCATGATGATGATGATGATGATATGATGATGATGATGATATTATGATGATGATATCATGATATGATGATGATGATGATGATGATGATATTATGATGATATCATGATGATGATATGATGATGATGATGATATCCTGATGATGATGATATCATGATGATGATGATGATATCATGATGATGAAGATGATATCATGATGATTATGATGATGATATCATGATGATGATGATATCATGATGATGATGATATCATGATGATGATGATGATGATATGATGATGATGATGATGATATCATGATGATGATGATGATATCATGATGATGATGATATCATGATGATGATGATGATGATGATATCATGATGATGATGATGATGATGATATCATGATGATGATGATATCATGATGATGATATCATGATGAGGATGATGATGATATCATGATGATGATATCATGATGAGGATGATGATGATATCATGATGATGATGATGATATCATGATGATGATGATGATGATGATGATATGATGATGATGATGATGATGATATCATGATGATGATGATATCATGATGATGATGATATCATGATGATGATGATATCATGATGATGATATCATGATGATGATGATATCATGATGATGATGATATCATGATGATGATATCATGATGATGATGATATGATGATATGATGATGATGATATCATGATGATGATGATATCATGAAGATGATGATATCATGAAGATGATGATATCATGATGATGATGATGATGATGATGATATCATGATGATGATGATGATGATGATGATATCATGATGATGATGATGATATCATGATGATGATGATAATGATGATGATGATATCATGATGATGATATCATGATGATGATATCATGATGATGATGATGATGATGATATCATGATGATGGTAAGATGATGATGATGATGATGATATTATGATGATGATATCATGATGATGATGATGATGATGATATCATGATGATGATATCATGATGATGATGATATCATGATGATGATATTATGATGATGATGATGATGATATTATGATGATGATATCATGATCATGATGATGATGATGATATCATGATGATGATATCATGATGATGATGATGATGATGATGATGATGATATCATGATGATGATGATGATATCATGATGATGATATCATGATGATGATGATGATGATATTATGATGATGATATCATGATGATGATGATGATGATATCATGATGATGATATCATGATGATGATGATGATGATGATGATGATGATGATATCATGATGATGATGATGATATCATGATGATGATATCATGATGATGATATCATGATGATGATATCATGATGATGATATCATGATGATGATATCATGATGATGATATCATGATGCTGATGATGATATCATGATGATGATGATGATATCATGATGATGATGATGATATCATGATGATGATGATGATGATATCATGATGATGATGATGATATCATGATGATGATATCATGATGATGATGATATCATGATGATGATGATATCATGATGATGATATCATGATGATGATATCATGATGATGATGATATCATGATGATGATGATGATGATGATATCATGATGATGATATCATGATGATGATATCATGATGATGATGATATCATGATGATGATGATGATATCATGATGATGATATCATGATGATGATATCATGATGATGATATCATGATGATGATATCATGATGATGATGATATCATGATGATGATGATATCATGATGATGATGATGATATCATGATGATGATGATGATATCATGATGATGATGATGATATCATGATGATGATGATGATGATGATGATGATGATATGATGATGATGATATGATGATGATGATATCATGATGATGATATCATGATGATGATGATGATGATATCATGATGATGATGATGATATCATGATGATGATGATGATTATGATGATGATATCATGATGATGATGATGATGATATGATGATGATATCATGATGATGATGATATGATGATGATATCATGATGATGATATCATGATGATGATATCATGATGATGATGATGATGATGATGATGATATGATGATGATGATGATATCATGATGATGGTAAGATGTTGATGATGATGATGATGATATCATGATGATGGTAAGATGATGATGATGATGATGATGATGATGATGATATCATGATGATGATGATATCATGATGATGATGATATCATGATGATGATGATATCATGATGATGATGATATCATGATGATGAGATGATGATGATGATGATATCATGATGATGATATCATGATGATGATGATGATATCATGATGATGATATCATGATGATGATATCATGATGATGATATCATGATGATGATGATATCATGATGATGATGATATCATGATGATGATGATGATGATGATGATATCATGATGATGATGATGATGATGATGATATCATGATGATATCATGATGATGATGATATCATGATGATGATGATATCATGATGATGATATCATGATGATGATGATGATGATGATATCATGATGATGATGATGATATCATGATGATGATGATGATGATGATGATGATATCATGATGATATTGATGATGATATGATGATGATATCATGATGATGATGATATGATGATGATTTCATGATGATGATATCATGATGATGATGATGATGATGATATGATGATGATGATGATATCATGATGATGGTAAGATGTTGATGATGATGATGATGATATCATGATGATGGTAAGATGATGATGATGATGATGATGATATCATGATGATGATGATATCATGATGATGATGATATCATGATGATGATGATATCATGATGATGAGATGATGATGATGATGATATCATGATGATGATGATATCATGATGATGATATCATGATGATGATGATATCATGATGATGATATCATGATGATGATGATGATGATATCATGATGATGATATCATGATGATGATGATGATATTATGATGATGATGATATCATGATGATGATATCATGATGATGATGATATCATGATGATGATGATGATATCATGATGATGATATCATGATGACGATGATGATATCATGGTGATGATATCATGATGATGATGATGATGATATCATGATGATGATGATGATGATATTATGATGATGATATCATGATGATGATATCATGATGATGATGATATCATGATGATGATGATGATATCATGATGATGATATCATGATGATGATGATGATATCATGATGATGATATCATGATGATGATATCATGATGATGATATCATGATGATGATATCATGATGATGATATCATGATGATGATGATGATGATGATATCATGATGATGATGATGATGATATCATGATGATGATGATGATGATATCATGATGATGATATCATGATGATGATAGCATGATGATGATATCATGATGATGATATCATGATGATGATATCATGATGATGATGATGATGATGATGATGATATCATGATGATGATATCATGATGATGATATCATGATGATGATATCATGATGATGATATCATGATGATGATATCATGATGATGATGATATCATGATGATGATGATGATATCATGATGATGATATCATGATGATGATGATGATGATGATGATATCATGATGATGATATCATGATGATGATATCATGATGATGATATCATGATGATGATATCATGATGATGATGATGATGATATCATGATGATAATGATATCATGATGATGATGATATCATGATGATGATGATATCATGATGATGATGATGATATTATGATGATGATGATGATATCATGATGATGATGATGATGATGATATCATGATGATGATATCATGATGATGATGATGATATCATGATGATGATGATGATATCATGATGATGATATCATGATGATGATATCATGATGATGATGATGATGATATCATGATGATGATGATATCATGATGATGATGATGATATCATGATGATGATATCATGATGATGATGATATCATGATGATGATGATGATGATGATATCATGATGATGATGATGATGATGATGATATCATGATGATGATGATGATGATATCATGATGATGATGATGATGATATCATGATGATGATATCATGATGATGATATCATGATGATGATATCATGATGATGATGATATCATGATGATGATATCATGATGATGATGATGATGATGATATCATGATGATGATGATATCGATGATGATGATGATATCATGATGATGATATCCTGATGATGATGATATCATGATGATGATATCCTGATGATGATGATATCATGATGATGATGATGATATCATGATGATGATGATATCGATGATGATGATGATGATGATATCATGATGATGATATCCTGATGATGATGATATCATGATGATGATATCCTGATGATGATGATATCATGATGATGATGATGATGATGATATCATGATGATGATGATATCGATGATGATGATGATGATGATATCATGATGATGATATCCTGATGATGATGATATCATGATGATGATATCCTGATGATGATGATATCATGATGATGATATCCTGATGATGATGATATCATGATGATATCATGATGATGATGATATCATGATGATGATGATATCATGATGATGATGATGATATCATGATGATGATGATGATATCATGATATGATGATGATGATATTATGATGATGATATCATGATATGATGATGATGATGATGATGATGATATTATGATGATATCATGATGATGATATGATGATGATGATGATGATATCCTGATGATGATGATATCATGATGATGATGATGATATCATGATGATGATGATATGATGATGATGATGATATGATGATGATGATGATGATGATATCATGATGATGATGATATCATGATGATGATGATATCATGATGATGATGATATCATGATGATGATGATGATATGATGATGATGATGATGATGATGATATCATGATGATGATGATATCATGATGATGATGATATCATGATGATGATATCATGATGATGATGATGATGATATCATGATGATGATGATATCATGATGATGATGATGATGATGATATCATGATGATGATATCATGATGATGATATCATGATGATGATGATATCATGATGATGATGATATCATGATGATGATGATGATGATATCATGATGATGATGATGATGATATCATGATGATGATGATGATGATGATATCATGATGATGATGATGATGATGATGATATCATGATGATGATGATATCGATGATGATGATGATGATGATGATATCATGATGATGATATCCTGATGATGATGATATCATGATGATGATGATATCATGATGATGATATCCTGATGATGATGATATCATGATGATGATATCCTGATGATGATGATATCATGATGATATCATGATGATGATGATGATGATATCATGATGATGATGATATCATGATGATGATGATGATGATATCATGATGATGATGATGATGATGATATCATGATGATGATGATGATGATGATATCATGATGATGATATCATGATGATGATGATATCATGATGATGATGATATCATGATATATAACCCAAACAAATCGGTGTGATTGGTGCGCTAAGTAAAATCCACCAGACAGTGTATAAAATTATATAGGAGAAAATGTAATATTTGCCTGAAAAAACTGTTGGTTCAGTGCAGTAAAATGGAGGTCTTCAGTGTCTCCCAATATATATATAAGGGGACAGAAAAAGACAAATAGACATAGTGTAATACAGTAAATATAAACAGTGCTGTTGCAGTGTGGGTAATTGCACTCACAAACAGTGTAGAAAAAGATGGCTCATCTATCTCTTGTAGAGATATCTCCTCTCTTCTCAATCTCACGTTCCCAGGCAATGAAACAAGATGAAGAGATGGTATATTAGATAGTAAAAGGTAGAAATTTAATAAAATACAATAGCATCTTACATATATAGTTGTAGATGTCAGATGTTCCTTCTGTGCCAGCAAAAAATCCAAATGGGGGACAAAATCCAAAAGACCAGTCCAACAAAAGGCAGATCCAGAAGGAGTTTACAAATTGACAATATAAAATCGAAAAATGGCAGTATAGGTAGGCACGCTACGCGTTTCGCCGCTATTTGGGCTTCCTCCTGGCGTGTGCCTACCATACTGCTCTTAGGTCCTTTTAAATGCTGTGATCTTCGCGCGTGTGTGCACTTCCGGGTTCCTCCTGTGGTGACGTCATCGCGACTCCGTCGCCTCATGTGGTTTAGTTGTTCTCGCGAGACTTGCTTTACTGAGATCTGTCTAACTTCGCAATTCTTACGAAGTTTAGCAGCTCAGTAGGAATAATGCACCATGGGGGATATGAGAACAAAGGACAATGTTTTAGCAAATGTATCCCAGCAGCAACTCTGTATTATATTACAATTTGATGGTAGCGATGTCTAACATTCATATATGCTTGTATATATGTTTAAGAAAGGAACTAGTGTGTTCCAAAGAATAGGGCAAATGCTGGTAAAAAATATGTATATATATCTGTATATAGAAAAATGTTTATATTTTAATAAAAAACGTTTGTATGTTAAAAAGTGTTTTTTTATTTTTAAATTTTTAAAAAACAGACATAAACAAACATATATGATATTATATTATTGCACACACTAAGTACATATAAAAAACGTATATAAAAAACCTGTTTAGGCTTATATACTTACAAAAAAGTCCAGAGATATATAAACAAATGTATAAAAAATTTTTTTTTTTTTTTTTTTTCTATAAAAAATTCTTCCATGTCTGAGAAGTATACATATACATATATCCTGGCATATAGGAAAAATAAATAAAACTAATCATAAAAGAATTTCCTATAGAAAATTAAACAAATCAAATTCTGCATTGTGGCCCCTAGGTTGCAGGGTGTCTACTTCAAATACCCATCTCATTTCACTTTTCCCCATTTCTTTTATATTATCTCCACCTCTCCAATATCTTTGCACTTTATCTATTGCCCAAAATTTCATACCTCTTGGGTCTTTGTTATGTTTCTCCAAAAAATGTTTGGAGAGAGAGTGTTGTATGAAGCCCCTTTTTATGTTTCTGACATGCTCCCCCACCCGCTTTTTTAAAGTTCTTGATGTTCTTCCAATATATTGTAGGCCACATGGGCACTCTATGAGATAAATTACGTTAGTGGAGGAGCATGTCAGAAACTGTTCAATGGAGAACTGTCTTCCGTTAGCAAAGGAGCTATATTTAGTGATGGGATATTTTTGGGTGGCAGACACCCTACATGGCTCACAATTTTTGCATCCATAAAAACCTGCCTTTTGTGTTAAAAAATTATGTATAGTTTTCTTTTTTTGTTGGGAGAAATAGCTTTTAGTTAACTTATTCTTCAGGTTCTGAGCTCCTCGAAAAATAAGTTTAGGTTTTTCTGGTATTAATTGTTTTAATGTTTCATCCTTTAAAAGGACATTCCAATGTTTATTAACTATTTTCCTAATATCTGTAGATTTGTTGTTAAAATCAAATACCAAAGGTATTTGATGTATTGTATTTGTATCTTCTAGATTATTTTTTGGCTGTAAAAGAGTTTTTCTATCCATAGTTTCTATATCTTTAATGGTTTTGTGTAAAGCTATTGAATCATATCCTTTTTCTTCAAATCTGTTTTTAAGTATGTTTGACTGTTGTTGATACATTTCCACGTCTGTACAGTTTCTTCTTAACCTCATACATTGGCTCTTGGGTATCCCTTTAAGCCATGGTGGATAATGGCAGCTGTCAAAATTTATAAACCCATTTGTGTCTACTTTTTTAAAAAAGGTTTTTGTTTTAAGAGAACCATTTTCTACAAACACCATTAGGTCTAGATATTGAATGTCTGTTTTACTGTACACCGTGTTTAAAATAATATTTTTGTCATTTTTATTGAGGGAGGCAAGAAAAATATCTAAACTGTCTTGATCACCCTTCCAGATAAAAAAGAGGTCGTCTATATATCTTTTATAGACAACTATATTTGTTTCCCAGCTGTGTTGGTTCCACACAGAGAGCTCATACATAATTTTTTAACACAAAAGGCAGGTTTTTATGGATGCAAAAATTGTGAGCCATGTAGGGTGTCTGCCACCCAAAAATATCCCATCACTAAATATAGCTCCTTTGCTAACGGAAGACAGTTCTCCATTGAACAGTTTCTGACATGCTCCTCCACTAACGTAATTTATCTCATAGAGTGCCCATGTGGCCTACAATATATTGGAAGAACATCAAGAACTTTAAAAAAGCGGGTGGGGGAGCATGTCAGAAACATAAAAAGGGGCTTCATACAACACTCTCTCTCCAAACATTTTTTGGAGAAACATAACAAAGACCCAAGAGGTATGAAATTTTGGGCAATAGATAAAGTGCAAAGATATTGGAGAGGTGGAGATAATATAAAAGAAATGGGGAAAAGTGAAATGAGATGGGTATTTGAAGTAGACACCCTGCAACCTAGGGGCCACAATGCAGAATTTGATTTGTTTAATTTTCTATAGGAAATTCTTTTATGATTAGTTTTATTTATTTTTCCTATATGCCAGGATATATGTATATGTATACTTCTCAGACATGGAAGAATTTTTTATAGAAAAAAAAAAAAAAAAAAAATTTTTTATACATTTGTTTATATATCTCTGGACTTTTTTGTAAGTATATAAGCCTAAACAGGTTTTTTATATACGTTTTTTATATGTACTTAGTGTGTGCAATAATATAATATCATATATGTTTGTTTATGTCTGTTTTTTAAAAATTTAAAAATAAAAAAACACTTTTTAACATACAAACGTTTTTTATTAAAATATAAACATTTTTCTATATACAGATATATATACATATTTTTTACTAGCATTTGCCCTATTCTTTGGAACACACTAGTTCCTTTCTTAAACATATATACAAGCATATATGAATGTTAGACATCGCTACCATCAAATTGTAATATAATACAGAGTTGCTGCTGGGATACATTTGCTAAAACATTGTCCTTTGTTCTCATATCCCCCATGGTGCATTATTCCTACTGAGCTGCTAAACTTCGTAAGAATTGCGAAGTTAGACAGATCTCAGTAAAGCAAGTCTCGCGAGAACAACTAAACCACATGAGGCGACGGAGTCGCGATGACGTCACCACAGGAGGAACCCGGAAGTGCACACACGCGCGAAGATCACAGCATTTAAAAGGACCTAAGAGCAGTATGGTAGGCACACGCCAGGAGGAAGCCCAAATAGCGGCGAAACGCGTAGCGTGCCTACCTATACTGCCATTTTTCGATTTTATATTGTCAATTTGTAAACTCCTTCTGGATCTGCCTTTTGTTGGACTGGTCTTTTGGATTTTGTCCCCCATTTGGATTTTTTGCTGGCACAGAAGGAACATCTGACATCTACAACTATATATGTAAGATGCTATTGTATTTTATTAAATTTCTACCTTTTACTATCTAATATACCATCTCTTCATCTTGTTTCATTGCCTGGGAACGTGAGATTGAGAAGAGAGGAGATATCTCTACAAGAGATAGATGAGCCATCTTTTTCTACACTGTTTGTGAGTGCAATTACCCACACTGCAACAGCACTGTTTATATTTACTGTATTACACTATGTCTATTTGTCTTTTTCTGTCCCCTTATATATATATTGGGAGACACTGAAGACCTCCATTTTACTGCACTGAACCAACAGTTTTTTCAGGCAAATATTACATTTTCTCCTATATAATTTTATACACTGTCTGGTGGATTTTACTTAGCGCACCAATCACACCGATTTGTTTGGGTTATATGTTTTGTTTTTTGCACGTGTGTCTTCAGAGGAACACATAGATTGGTGCTGCTTTGTTGCAGTTTAAAGCGCCAAGATTTATCCTTTCTGTATGATATCATGATGATGATGATATCATGATGATGATGATGATGATATCATGATGATGATGATGATATCATGATGATGATGATGATGATGATATCATGATGATGATGATGATGATGATGATGATGATGATGATGATGATATCATGATGATGATATCCTGATGATGATGATATCATGATGATGATATCATGATGATGATGATATCATGATGATGATATCCTGATGATGATGATATCATGATGATATCATGATGATGATGATGATATCATGATGATGATGATATCATGATGATGATGATGATGATATCATGATGATGATGATGATATCATGATATGATGATGATATTATGATGATGATATCATGATATGATGATGATGATGATGATATTATGATGATATCATGATGATGATATGATGATGATGATGATATTATGATGATATCATGATGATGATGATGATGATATCATGATGATGATATCATGATGATGATGATGATGATATCATGATGATGATGATGATGATATCATGATGATGATGATGATATCATGATGATGATGATGATATGATGATGATGATGATGATGATATCATGATGATGATGATATCATGATGATGATGATATGATGATGATGATGATGATGATGATATCATGATGATGATGATATCATGATGATGATGATATCATGATGATGATATCATGATGATGATGATGATGATATGATGATATCATGATGATGATATCATGATGATGATATCATGATGATGATGATATCATGATGATGATTATATCATGATGATATGATGATGATGATGATATCATGATGATGATATCATGATGATGATATCATGATGATGATATCATGAAGATGATGATATGATGATGATGATATCATGATGATGATGATATCATGAAGATGATGATATCATGATGATGATGATATCATGATGATGATGATGATGATGATATCATGATGATGATGATGATGATGATGATATCATGATGATGATGATGATATCATGATGATGATGATGATGATGATGATATCATGATGATGATGATGATGATGATATCATGATGATGATGATGATGATGAGATGATGATGATGATGATGATGAGATGATGATGATGATGATGATATCATGATGATGATGATGATGATGATGATGATGATGATGATGATATCATGATGATGATGATGATATCATGATGATGGTAAGATGATGATGATGATGATGATGATATTATGATGATGATATCATGATGATGATGATGATGATATCATGATGATGATATCATGATGATGATGATGATATCATGATGATGATATCATGATGATGATGATGATGATATCATGATGATGATATCATGATGATGATGATGATGATATCATGATGATGATATCATGATGATGATGATGATGATGATATCATGATGATGATGATGATGATATCATGATGATGATTATATCATGATGATGATGATGATGATGATATCATGAAGATGATGATGATGATGATATCATGATGATGATGATGATGATATCATGATGATGATATCATGATGATGATATCATGATGATGATGATGATGATATAATGATGATGATATCATGATGATGATGATGATGATATCATGATGATGATGATGATGATGATATCATGATGATGATGATGATGATATCATGATGATGATATCATGATGATGATATCATGATGATGATATCATGATGATGATGATGATGATATCATGATGATGATGATGATGATATCATGATGATGATGATGATGATATCATGATGATGATATCATTATGATGATATCATGATGATGATATCATGATGATGATGATGATGATATCATGATGATGATATCATGATGATGATGATAGCATGATGATGATGATGATGATATCATGATGATGATGATGATGATATCATGATGATGATGATGATGATGATGATGATGATATCATGATGATGATGATGATGATGATATCATGATGATGATGATGATGATGATATCATGATGATGATGATGATGATGAGATGATGATGATGATGATATCATGATGATGATGATGATGATGATGATGATGATGATATCATGATGATGATGATGATATCATGATGATGGTAAGATGATGATGATGATGATGATGATATCATGATGATGATATCATGATGATGATGATGATGATATCATGATGATGATATCATGATGATGATGATGATATCATGATGATGATATCATGATGATGATGATGATGATATCATGATGATGATTATATCATGATGATGATGATGATGATATCATGATGATGATATCATGATGATGATGATGATGATGATATCATGATGATGATGATGATGATATCATGATGATGATTATATCATGATGATGATGATGATGATGATATCATGAAGATGATGATGATGATGATATCATGATGATGATGATGATGATATCATGATGATGATATCATGATGATGATATCATGATGATGATATCATGATGATGATGATGATGATGATGATATAATGATGATGATATCATGATGATGATGATGATGATATCATGATGATGATGATGATGATGATATCATGATGATGATGATGATGATATCATGATGATGATATCATGATGATGATATCATGATGATGATATCATGATGATGATATCATGATGATGATGCTGATGATATCATGATGATGATGATGATGATATCATGATGATGATGATGATGATATCATGATGATGATATCATGATGATGATATCATGATGATGATATCATGATGATGATGATGATGATATCATGATGATGATATCATGATGATGATGATGATGATAGCATGATGATGATGATGATGATATCATGATGATGATGATGATGATATCATGATGATGATGATGATGATGATGATGATGATATCATGATGATGATGATGATGATGATATCATGATGATGATGATGATGATGATGATATCATGATGATGATATCATGATGATGATATCATGATGATGATATCATGATGATGATGATATCGATGATGATGATGATGATGATGATATCATGATGATGATATCCTGATGATGATGATATCATGATGATGATATCCTGATGATGATGATATCATGATGATGATATCATGATGATGATGATATCGATGATGATGATGATGATGATATCATGATGATGATATCCTGATGATGATGATATCATGATGATGATATCCTGATGATGATGATATCATGATGATATCATGATGATGATGATGATGATATCATGATGATGATGATATCATGATGATGATGATGATATCATGATGATGATGATGATGATATGATGATGATGATGATATTATGATGATGATATCATGATATGATGATGATGATGATGATGATATTATGATGATATCATGATGATGATATGATGATGATGATGATATCCTGATGATGATGATATCATGATGATGATGATGATATCATGATGATGAAGATGATATCATGATGATTATGATGATGATATCATGATGATGATGATATCATGATGATGATGATATCATGATGATGATGATGATGATGATGATATCATGATGATGATGATGATATCATGATGATGATGATATCATGATGATGATGATGATGATGATATCATGATGATGATGATGATGATGATATCATGATGATGATGATGATGATGATATCATGATGATGATGATATCATGATGATGATATCATGATGAGGATGATGATGATATCATGATGAGGATGATGATGATATCATGATGATGATGATGATATCATGATGATGATGATGATGATATGATGATGATGATGATGATGATGATATCATGATGATGATGATATCATGATGATGATGATATCATGATGATGATGATATCATGATGATGATATCATGATGATGATGATATGATGATATGATGATGATGATATCATGATGATGATGATATCATGAAGATGATGATATCATGAAGATGATGATATCATGATGATGATGATGATGATGATGATATCATGATGATGATGATGATGATGATGATATCATGATGATGATGATGATATCATGATGATGATGATGATGATGATGATGATATCATGATGATGATATCATGATGATGATATCATGATGATGATGATGATGATGATATCATGATGATGGTAAGATGATGATGATGATGATGATATTATGATGATGATATCATGATGATGATGATGATGATGATATCATGATGATGATATCATGATGATTGTGATATCATGATGATGATATTATGATGATGATGATGATGATATTATGATGATGATATCATGATGATGATGATGATGATGATGATATCATGATGATGATATCATGATGATGATGATGATGATGATGATGATGATGATGATGATGATGATGATGATATCATGATGATGATGATGATATCATGATGATGATATCATGATGATGATGATGATGATATTATGATGATGATATCATGATGATGATGATGATGATATCATGATGATGATATCATGATGATGATGATGATGATGATGATGATGATATCATGATGATGATGATGATGATGATGATATCATGATGATGATATCATGATGATGATATCATGATGATGATGATGATATCATGATGATGATATCATGATGATGATATCATGATGATGATATCATGATGATGATATCATGATGATGATATCATGATGCTGATGATGATATCATGATGATGATGATGATATCATGATGATGATGATGATATCATGATGATGATGATGATATCATGATGATGATGATGATATCATGATGATGATATCATGATGATGATGATGATGATATCATGATGATGATGATATCATGATGATGATATCATGATGATGATATCATGATGATGATGATATCATGATGATGATGATGATGATGATATCATGATGATGATATCATGATGATGATATCATGATGATGATGATAATATGATGATGATGATGATATCATGATGATGATATCATGATGATGATATCATGATGATGATATCATGATGATGATATCATGATGATGATGATATCATGATGATGATGATGATATCATGATGATGATGATGATGATGATATCATGATGATGATGATGATATCATGATGATGATGATGATATCATGATGATGATGATGATGATGATGATGATGATGATGATGATGATGATGATATGATGATGATGATATGATGATGATGATATCATGATGATGATATCATGATGATGATGATGATGATATCATGATGATGATGATGATATCATGATGATGATGATGATGATGATGATGATGATATCATGATGATGATGATGATGATATGATGATGATATCATGATGATGATGATATGATGATGATATCATGATGATGATATCATGATGATGATATCATGATGATGATGATGATGATGATGATATGATGATGATGATGATATCATGATGATGGTAAGATGTTGATGATGATGATGATGATATCATGATGATGGTAAGATGATGATGATGATGATGATGATGATATCATGATGATGATGATATCATGATGATGATGATATCATGATGATGATGATATCATGATGATGATGATATCATGATGATGAGATGATGATGATGATGATATCATGATGATGATATCATGATGATGATGATGATGATATCATGATGATGATATCATGATGATGATATCATGATGATGATGATATCATGATGATGATGATATCATGATGATGATGATGATGATGATATCATGATGATGATGATGATGATGATGATGATGATATCATGATGATATCATGATGATGATGATATCATGATGATGATGATATCATGATGATGATATCATGATGATGATGATGATGATATCATGATGATGATGATGATATCATGATGATGATGATGATGATATGATGATGATATCATGATGATGATGATATGATGATGATATCATGATGATGATATCATGATGATGATGATGATGATGATATGATGATGATGATGATATCATGATGATGGTAAGATGTTGATGATGATGATGATGATATCATGATGATGGTAAGATGATGATGATGATGATGATGATGATGATATCATGATGATGATGATATCATGATGATGATGATATGATGATGATGATATCATGATGATGAGATGATGATGATGATGAGATGATGATGATGATGATATCATGATGATGATGATATCATGATGATGATATCATGATGATGATATCATGATGATGATGATGATGATATCATGATGATGATGATATCATGATGATGATATCATGATGATGATATCATGATGATGATATCATGATGATGATGATATCATGATGATGATGATGATATCATGATGATGATATCATGATGATGATGATGATATCATGGTGATGATATCATGATGATGATGATGATGATATCATGATGATGATGATGATGATATTATGATGATGATATCATGATGATGATATCATGATGATGATGATATCATGATGATGATGATGATATCATGATGATGATATCATGATGATGATGATGATATCATGGTGATGATATCATGATGATGATATCATGATGATGATATCATGATGATGATATCATGATGATGATGATGATGATATCATGATGATGATGATGATGATATCATGATGATGATGATGATGATATCATGATGATGATATCATGATGATGATAGCATGATGATGATATCATGATGATGATATCATGATGATGATATCATGATGATGATGATGATGATGATGATATCATGATGATGATATCATGATGATGATATCATGATGATGATATCATGATGATGATATCATGATGATGATATCATGATGATGATATCATGATGATGATGATATCATGATGATGATGATGATATCATGATGATGATATCATGATGATGATGATGATGATATCATGATGATGATATCATGATGATGATATCATGATGATGATATCATGATGATGATATCATGATGATGATATCATGATGATGATGATGATATCATGATGATGATATCATGATGATAATGATATCATGATGATGATGATATCATGATGATGATGATATCATGATGATGATGATATCATGATGATGATGATGATATTATGATGATGATGATGATATCATGATGATGATGATGATGATATCATGATGATGATATCATGATGATGATATCATGATGATGATATCATGATGATGATGATGATATCATGATGATGATGATGATATCATGATGATGATATCATGATGATGATATCATGATGATGATGATGATGATATCATGATGATGATGATATCATGATGATGATGATGATATCATGATGATGATATCATGATGATGATGATATCATGATGATGATGATGATGATATCATGATGATGATGATGATGATGATGATATCATGATGATGATGATGATGATATCATGATGATGATGATGATGATATCATGATGATGATATCATGATGATGATATCATGATGATGATGATATCATGATGATGATGATATCGATGATGATGATGATATCATGATGATGATATCCTGATGATGATGATATCATGATGATGATATCCTGATGATGATGATATCATGATGATGATGATGATGATGATGATATCATGATGATGATGATATCGATGATGATGATGATGATGATATCATGATGATGATATCCTGATGATGATGATATCATGATGATGATGATGATGATGATGATATCATGATGATGATGATATCGATGATGATGATGATGATGATATCATGATGATGATATCCTGATGATGATGATATCATGATGATGATATCCTGATGATGATGATATCATGATGATGATGATGATGATGATATCATGATGATGATGATATCGATGATGATGATGATGATGATATCATGATGATGATATCCTGATGATGATGATATCATGATGATGATATCCTGATGATGATGATATCATGATGATGATATCCTGATGATGATGATATCATGATGATATCATGATGATGATGATATCATGATGATGATGATATCATGATGATGATGATGATATCATGATGATGATGATGATATCATGATATGATGATGATGATATTATGATGATGATATCATGATATGATGATGATGATGATGATGATGATATTATGATGATATCATGATGATGATATGATGATGATGATGATGATATCCTGATGATGATGATATCATGATGATGATGATGATATCATGATGATGATGATATGATGATGATGATGATGATGATGATGATATCATGATGATGATGATATCATGATGATGATGATATCATGATGATGATGATATCATGATGATGATGATGATATGATGATGATGATGATGATGATATCATGATGATGATGATATCATGATGATGATGATGATATCATGATGATGATGATGATGATATCATGATGATGATGATATCATGATGATGATGATGATGATATCATGATGATGATGATATCATGATGATGATGATATCATGATGATGATGATGATGATATCATGATGATGATGATGATGATATCATGATGATGATGATGATGATGATGATATCATGATGATGATGATGATGATATCATGATGATGATGATGATGATATCATGATGATGATATCATGATGATGATATCATGATGATGATGATATCATGATGATGATGATATCGATGATGATGATGATATCATGATGATGATATCCTGATGATGATGATATCATGATGATGATATCCTGATGATGATGATATCATGATGATGATGATGATGATGATGATATCATGATGATGATGATATCGATGATGATGATGATGATGATATCATGATGATGATATCCTGATGATGATGATATCATGATGATGATGATGATGATGATGATATCATGATGATGATGATATCGATGATGATGATGATGATGATATCATGATGATGATATCCTGATGATGATGATATCATGATGATGATATCCTGATGATGATGATATCATGATGATGATGATGATGATGATATCATGATGATGATGATATCGATGATGATGATGATGATGATATCATGATGATGATATCCTGATGATGATGATATCATGATGATGATATCCTGATGATGATGATATCATGATGATGATATCCTGATGATGATGATATCATGATGATATCATGATGATGATGATATCATGATGATGATGATATCATGATGATGATGATGATATCATGATGATGATGATGATATCATGATATGATGATGATGATATTATGATGATGATATCATGATATGATGATGATGATGATGATGATGATATTATGATGATATCATGATGATGATATGATGATGATGATGATGATATCCTGATGATGATGATATCATGATGATGATGATGATATCATGATGATGATGATATGATGATGATGATGATGATGATGATGATATCATGATGATGATGATATCATGATGATGATGATATCATGATGATGATGATATCATGATGATGATGATGATATGATGATGATGATGATGATGATATCATGATGATGATGATATCATGATGATGATGATGATATCATGATGATGATGATGATGATATCATGATGATGATGATATCATGATGATGATGATGATGATATCATGATGATGATGATATCATGATGATGATGATATCATGATGATGATGATGATGATATCATGATGATGATGATGATGATGATGATATCATGATGATGATGATGATGATGATATCATGATGATGATGATGATGATGATATCATGATGATGATGATGATGATGATATCATGATGATGATGATGATGATGATATCATGATGATGATGATGATGATATCATGATGATGATGATGATGATGATATCATGATGATGATGATGATGATATCATGATGATGATATCATGATGATGATATCATGATGATGATGATATCATGATGATGATGATGATATCATGATGATGATGATGATGATATCATGATGATGATGATGATATCATGATGATGATGATGATGATGATGATATCATGATGATGATGATATCGATGATGATGATGATGATGATGATATCATGATGATGATATCCTGATGATGATGATATCATGATGATGATGATATCATGATGATGATATCCTGATGATGATGATATCATGATGATGATATCCTGATGATGATGATATCATGATGATATCATGATGATGATGATGATGATATCATGATGATGATGATATCATGATGATGATGATGAAGATATCATGATGATGATGATGATATCATGATATGATGATGATGATATTATGATGATGATATCATGATATGATGATGATGATGATGATATTATGATGATATCATGATGATGATATGATGATGATGATGATGACATCCTGATGATGATGATATCATGATGATGATGATGATGATATCATGATGATGATGATATGATGATGATGATGATATGATGATGATGATGATGATATCATGATGATGATGATATCATGATGATGATGATATCATGATGATGATGATATCATGATGATGATGATGATGATGATATCATGATGATGATATCATGATGATGATATCATGATGATGATATCATGATGATGATGATATCATGATGATGATATCATGATGATGATATCATGATGATGATGATGATGATGATATCATGATGATGATGATATCGATGATGATATCGATGATGATATCATGATGATGATATCCTGATGATGATGATATCATGATGATGATGATGATGATATCATGATGATGATATCGATGATGATATCATGATGATGATATCCTGATGATGATGATATCATGATGATGATGATGATGATGATATCATGATGATGATGATGATGATATCATGATGATGATATCATGATGATGATGATGATGATATCATGATGATGATGATATCATGATGATGATGATGATGATGATATCATGAAGATGATGATGATGATGATATCATGATGATGATGATATCATGATGATGATGATGATGATATCATGATGATGATGATGATGATATCATGATGATGATATCATGATGATGATATCATGATGATGATATCATGATGATGATGATGATGATATCATGATGATGATATCATGATGATGATGATGATGATATCATGATGATGATGATGATGATATCATGATGATGATGATGATGATATCATGATGATGATATCATGATGATGATATCATGATGATGATGATGATGATATCATGATGATGATATCATGATGATGATGATGATGATATCATGATGATGATGATGATGATATGATGATAATGATGATGATGATGATGATATCATGATGATGATGATGATGATGATATCATGATGATGATGATGATGATATCATGATGATGATATCATGATGATGATGATATCATGATGATGATGATGATGATATCATGATGATGATGATGATATCATGATGATGATATCATGATGATGATATCATGATGATGATGATGATGATATCATGATGATGATGATGATGATATCATGATGATGATGATGATGATATGATGATGATGATGATGATGATATGATGATGATGATGATGATGATGATGATGATGATGATGATGATATCATGATGATGATGATGATGATGATATCATGATGATGATGATGATGATATCATGATGATGATATCATGATGATGATGATGATGATATTATGATGATGATGATGATATCATGATGATGATGATGATGATGATGATATCATGATGATGATGATGATGATATCATGATGATGATGATGATGATATCATGATGATGATGATGATGATGATATCATGATGATGATGATGATGATGATATCATGATGATGATGATATCATGATGATGATGATATCATGATGATGATGATGATGATATCATGATGATGATGATGATATCATGATGATGATGATGATGATGATGATGATGATGATATCGATGATGATGATGATGATGATGATGATGATGATATCATGATGATGATATCCTGATGATGATGATATCATGATGATGATATCATGATGATGATGATATCATGATGATGATATCCTGATGATGATGATATCATGATGATATCATGATGATGATGATGATATCATGATGATGATGATATCATGATGATGATGATGATGATATCATGATGATGATGATGATATCATGATAAGATGATGATATTATGATGATGATATCATGATATGATGATGATGATGATGATATTATGATGATATCATGATGATGATATGATGATGATGATGATATTATGATGATATCATGATGATGATGATGATGATATCATGATGATGATATCATGATGATGATGATGATGATATCATGATGATGATGATGATGATATCATGATGATGATGATGATATCATGATGATGATGATGATATGATGATGATGATGATGATGATATCATGATGATGATGATATGATGATGATGATGATGATGATATCATGATGATGATGATATCATGATGATGATGATGATGATATCATGATGATGATGATGATGATGATGATATCATGATGATGATGATGATATCATGATGATGATGATGATGATGATGATATCATGATGATGATGATGATGATGATATCATGATGATGATGATGATGATGATATCATGATGATGATGATGATGATGATATCATGATGATGATGATGATGATGATGATGATGATGATGATGATGATGAGATGATGATGATGATGATGATGATGAGATGATGATGATGATGATATCATGATGATGATGATGATGATGATGATGATGATGATGATGATGATGATGATATCATGATGATGATGATGATATCATGATGATGGTAAGATGATGATGATGATGATGATGATGATATTATGATGATGATATCATGATGATGATGATGATGATATCATGATGATGATATCATGATGATGATGATGATATCATGATGATGATATCATGATGATGATGATGATGATATCATGATGATGATATCATGATGATGATGATGATGATATCATGATGATGATATCATGATGATGATGATGATGATGATATCATGATGATGATGATGATGATATCATGATGATGATTATATCATGATGATGATGATGATGATGATATCATGAAGATGATGATGATGATGATATCATGATGATGATGATGATGATATCATGATGATGATATCATGATGATGATATCATGATGATGATGATGATGATGATGATATAATGATGATGATATCATGATGATGATGATATCATGATGATGATGATGATGATGATATCATGATGATGATATCATGATGATGATATCATGATGATGATATCATGATGATGATGATGATGATATCATGATGATGATATCATGATGATGATGATGATGATATCATGATGATGATATCATTATGATGATATCATGATGATGATATCATGATGATGATGATGATGATATCATGATGATGATATCATGATGATGATGATATCATGATGATGATGATAGCATGATGATGATGATATCATGATGATGATGATGATGATGATGATGATGATGATGATATCATGATGATGATGATGATGATGATGATATCATGATGATGATGATGATGATGATATCATGATGATGATGATGATGATGATGATGATGATGATGAGATGATGATGATGATGAGATGATGATGATGATGATATCATGATGATGATGATGATGATGATGATGATGATGATGATGATATCATGATGATGATGATGATGATATCATGATGATGGTAAGATGATGATGATGATGATGATGATGATATCATGATGATGATATCATGATGATGATGATGATGATATCATGATGATGATATCATGATGATGATGATGATATCATGATGATGATGATGATATCATGATGATGATATCATGATGATGATGATGATGATGATGATGATATCATGATGATGATATCATGATGATGATGATGATGATGATGATATCATGATGATGATGATGATGATATCATGATGATGATTATATCATGATGATGATGATGATGATGATATCATGAAGATGATGATGATGATGATATCATGATGATGATGATGATGATATCATGATGATGATATCATGATGATGATATCATGATGATGATGATGATGATGATGATATAATGATGATGATATCATGATGATGATGATGATGATATCATGATGATGATGATGATGATGATATCATGATGATGATGATGATGATATCATGATGATGATATCATGATGATGATATCATGATGATGATGCTGATGATATCATGATGATGATATCATGATGATGATGATGATGATATCATGATGATGATATCATGATGATGATATCATGATGATGATATCATGATGATGATGATGATGATATCATGATGATGATATCATGATGATGATGATGATGATAGCATGACGATGATGATGATGATATCATGATGATGATGATGATGATATCATGATGATGATGATGATGATGATGATGATGATGATGATATCATGATGATGATGATGATGATGATATCATGATGATGATGATGATGATGATGATATCATGATGATGATATCATGATGATGATATCATGATGATGATGATATCGATGATGATGATGATGATGATGATATCATGATGATGATATCCTGATGATGATGATATCATGATGATGATATCCTGATGATGATGATATCATGATGATGATATCATGATGATGATGATATCGATGATGATGATGATGATGATGATGATGATGATGATGATGATGATGATATCATGATGATGATATCCTGATGATGATGATATCATGATGATGATATCCTGATGATGATGATATCATGATGATATCATGATGATGATGATGATGATATCATGATGATGATGATATCATGATGATGATGATGATATCATGATGATGATGATGATGATATGATGATGATGATGATATTATGATGATGATATCATGATGATGATGATGATATCATGATGATGATGATGATGATATGATGATGATGATGATATTATGATGATGATATCATGATATGATGATGATGATGATGATGATGATATTATGATGATATCATGATGATGATATGATGATGATGATGATATCCTGATGATGATGATATCATGATGATGATGATGATATCATGATGATGAAGATGATATCATGATGATTATGATGATGATATCATGATGATGATGATATCATGATGATGATGATATCATGATGATGATGATGATGATATGATGATGATGATGATGATATCATGATGATGATGATGATATCATGATGATGATGATATCATGATGATGATGATGATGATGATATCATGATGATGATGATGATGATGATATCATGATGATGATGATATCATGATGATGATATCATGATGAGGATGATGATGATATCATGATGATGATATCATGATGAGGATGATGATGATATCATGATGATGATGATGATATCATGATGATGATGATGATGATGATGATATGATGATGATGATGATGATGATATCATGATGATGATGATATCATGATGATGATGATATCATGATGATGATGATATCATGATGATGATATCATGATGATGATGATATCATGATGATGATGATATCATGATGATGATATCATGATGATGATGATATGATGATATGATGATGATGATATCATGATGATGATGATATCATGAAGATGATGATATCATGAAGATGATGATATCATGATGATGATGATGATGATGATGATATCATGATGATGATGATGATGATGATGATATCATGATGATGATGATGATATCATGATGATGATGATAATGATGATGATGATATCATGATGATGATATCATGATGATGATATCATGATGATGATGATGATGATGATATCATGATGATGGTAAGATGATGATGATGATGATGATATTATGATGATGATATCATGATGATGATGATGATGATGATATCATGATGATGATATCATGATGATGATGATATCATGATGATGATATTATGATGATGATGATGATGATATTATGATGATGATATCATGATCATGATGATGATGATGATATCATGATGATGATATCATGATGATGATGATGATGATGATGATGATGATATCATGATGATGATGATGATATCATGATGATGATATCATGATGATGATGATGATGATATTATGATGATGATATCATGATGATGATGATGATGATATCATGATGATGATATCATGATGATGATGATGATGATGATGATGATGATGATATCATGATGATGATGATGATATCATGATGATGATATCATGATGATGATATCATGATGATGATATCATGATGATGATATCATGATGATGATATCATGATGATGATATCATGATGCTGATGATGATATCATGATGATGATGATGATATCATGATGATGATGATGATGATATCATGATGATGATGATGATGATATCATGATGATGATGATGATATCATGATGATGATATCATGATGATGATGATATCATGATGATGATGATATCATGATGATGATATCATGATGATGATATCATGATGATGATGATATCATGATGATGATGATGATGATGATATCATGATGATGATATCATGATGATGATATCATGATGATGATGATATCATGATGATGATGATGATATCATGATGATGATATCATGATGATGATATCATGATGATGATATCATGATGATGATATCATGATGATGATGATATCATGATGATGATGATATCATGATGATGATGATGATATCATGATGATGATGATGATATCATGATGATGATGATGATGATGATGATGATGATATGATGATGATGATATGATGATGATGATATCATGATGATGATATCATGATGATGATGATGATGATATCATGATGATGATGATGATATCATGATGATGATGATGATTATGATGATGATATCATGATGATGATGATGATGATATGATGATGATATCATGATGATGATGATATGATGATGATATCATGATGATGATATCATGATGATGATATCATGATGATGATGATGATGATGATGATGATATGATGATGATGATGATATCATGATGATGGTAAGATGTTGATGATGATGATGATGATATCATGATGATGGTAAGATGATGATGATGATGATGATGATGATGATGATATCATGATGATGATGATATCATGATGATGATGATATCATGATGATGATGATATCATGATGATGATGATATCATGATGATGAGATGATGATGATGATGATATCATGATGATGATATCATGATGATGATGATGATATCATGATGATGATATCATGATGATGATATCATGATGATGATATCATGATGATGATGATATCATGATGATGATGATATCATGATGATGATGATGATGATGATGATATCATGATGATGATGATGATGATGATGATATCATGATGATATCATGATGATGATGATATCATGATGATGATGATATCATGATGATGATATCATGATGATGATGATGATGATGATATCATGATGATGATGATGATATCATGATGATGATGATGATGATGATGATGATATCATGATGATATTGATGATGATATGATGATGATATCATGATGATGATGATATGATGATGATTTCATGATGATGATATCATGATGATGATGATGATGATGATATGATGATGATGATGATATCATGATGATGGTAAGATGTTGATGATGATGATGATGATATCATGATGATGGTAAGATGATGATGATGATGATGATGATATCATGATGATGATGATATCATGATGATGATGATATCATGATGATGATGATATCATGATGATGAGATGATGATGATGATGATATCATGATGATGATGATATCATGATGATGATATCATGATGATGATGATATCATGATGATGATATCATGATGATGATGATGATGATATCATGATGATGATATCATGATGATGATGATGATATTATGATGATGATGATATCATGATGATGATATCATGATGATGATGATATCATGATGATGATGATGATATCATGATGATGATATCATGATGACGATGATGATATCATGGTGATGATATCATGATGATGATGATGATGATATCATGATGATGATGATGATGATATTATGATGATGATATCATGATGATGATATCATGATGATGATGATATCATGATGATGATGATGATATCATGATGATGATATCATGATGATGATGATGATATCATGATGATGATATCATGATGATGATATCATGATGATGATATCATGATGATGATATCATGATGATGATATCATGATGATGATGATGATGATGATATCATGATGATGATGATGATGATATCATGATGATGATGATGATGATATCATGATGATGATATCATGATGATGATAGCATGATGATGATATCATGATGATGATATCATGATGATGATATCATGATGATGATGATGATGATGATGATGATATCATGATGATGATATCATGATGATGATATCATGATGATGATATCATGATGATGATATCATGATGATGATATCATGATGATGATGATATCATGATGATGATGATGATATCATGATGATGATATCATGATGATGATGATGATGATGATGATATCATGATGATGATATCATGATGATGATATCATGATGATGATATCATGATGATGATATCATGATGATGATGATGATGATATCATGATGATAATGATATCATGATGATGATGATATCATGATGATGATGATATCATGATGATGATGATGATATTATGATGATGATGATGATATCATGATGATGATGATGATGATGATATCATGATGATGATATCATGATGATGATGATGATATCATGATGATGATGATGATATCATGATGATGATATCATGATGATGATATCATGATGATGATGATGATGATATCATGATGATGATGATATCATGATGATGATGATGATATCATGATGATGATATCATGATGATGATGATATCATGATGATGATGATGATGATGATATCATGATGATGATGATGATGATGATGATATCATGATGATGATGATGATGATATCATGATGATGATGATGATGATATCATGATGATGATATCATGATGATGATATCATGATGATGATATCATGATGATATCATGATGATGATATCATGATGATGATGATGATGATGATATCATGATGATGATGATATCGATGATGATGATGATATCATGATGATGATATCCTGATGATGATGATATCATGATGATGATATCCTGATGATGATGATATCATGATGATGATGATGATATCATGATGATGATGATATCGATGATGATGATGATGATGATATCATGATGATGATATCCTGATGATGATGATATCATGATGATGATATCCTGATGATGATGATATCATGATGATGATGATGATGATGATATCATGATGATGATGATATCGATGATGATGATGATGATGATATCATGATGATGATATCCTGATGATGATGATATCATGATGATGATATCCTGATGATGATGATATCATGATGATGATATCCTGATGATGATGATATCATGATGATATCATGATGATGATGATATCATGATGATGATGATATCATGATGATGATGATGATATCATGATGATGATGATGATATCATGATATGATGATGATGATATTATGATGATGATATCATGATATGATGATGATGATGATGATGATGATATTATGATGATATCATGATGATGATATGATGATGATGATGATGATATCCTGATGATGATGATATCATGATGATGATGATGATATCATGATGATGATGATATGATGATGATGATGATGATATCATGATGATGATGATATCATGATGATGATGATATCATGATGATGATGATATCATGATGATGATGATGATATGATGATGATGATGATGATGATATCATGATGATGATGATATCATGATGATGATGATATCATGATGATGATATCATGATGATGATGATGATGATATCATGATGATGATGATATCATGATGATGATGATGATGATGATATCATGATGATGATATCATGATGATGATATCATGATGATGATGATATCATGATGATGATGATATCATGATGATGATGATGATGATATCATGATGATGATGATGATGATATCATGATGATGATGATGATGATGATATCATGATGATGATGATGATGATGATGATATCATGATGATGATGATATCGATGATGATGATGATGATGATGATATCATGATGATGATATCCTGATGATGATGATATCATGATGATGATGATATCATGATGATGATATCCTGATGATGATGATATCATGATGATGATATCCTGATGATGATGATATCATGATGATATCATGATGATGATGATGATGATATCATGATGATGATGATATCATGATGATGATGATGATGATATCATGATGATGATGATGATGATGATATCATGATGATGATGATGATGATGATATCATGATGATGATATCATGATGATGATGATATCATGATGATGATGATATCATGATATATAACCCAAACAAATCGGTGTGATTGGTGCGCTAAGTAAAATCCACCAGACAGTGTATAAAATTATATAGGAGAAAATGTAATATTTGCCTGAAAAAACTGTTGGTTCAGTGCAGTAAAATGGAGGTCTTCAGTGTCTCCCAATATATATATAAGGGGACAGAAAAAGACAAATAGACATAGTGTAATACAGTAAATATAAACAGTGCTGTTGCAGTGTGGGTAATTGCACTCACAAACAGTGTAGAAAAAGATGGCTCATCTATCTCTTGTAGAGATATCTCCTCTCTTCTCAATCTCACGTTCCCAGGCAATGAAACAAGATGAAGAGATGGTATATTAGATAGTAAAAGGTAGAAATTTAATAAAATACAATAGCATCTTACATATATAGTTGTAGATGTCAGATGTTCCTTCTGTGCCAGCAAAAAATCCAAATGGGGGACAAAATCCAAAAGACCAGTCCAACAAAAGGCAGATCCAGAAGGAGTTTACAAATTGACAATATAAAATCGAAAAATGGCAGTATAGGTAGGCACGCTACGCGTTTCGCCGCTATTTGGGCTTCCTCCTGGCGTGTGCCTACCATACTGCTCTTAGGTCCTTTTAAATGCTGTGATCTTCGCGCGTGTGTGCACTTCCGGGTTCCTCCTGTGGTGACGTCATCGCGACTCCGTCGCCTCATGTGGTTTAGTTGTTCTCGCGAGACTTGCTTTACTGAGATCTGTCTAACTTCGCAATTCTTACGAAGTTTAGCAGCTCAGTAGGAATAATGCACCATGGGGGATATGAGAACAAAGGACAATGTTTTAGCAAATGTATCCCAGCAGCAACTCTGTATTATATTACAATTTGATGGTAGCGATGTCTAACATTCATATATGCTTGTATATATGTTTAAGAAAGGAACTAGTGTGTTCCAAAGAATAGGGCAAATGCTAGTAAAAAATATGTATATATATCTGTATATAGAAAAATGTTTATATTTTAATAAAAAACGTTTGTATGTTAAAAAGTGTTTTTTTATTTTTAAATTTTTAAAAAACAGACATAAACAAACATATATGATATTATATTATTGCACACACTAAGTACATATAAAAAACGTATATAAAAAACCTGTTTAGGCTTATATACTTACAAAAAAGTCCAGAGATATATAAACAAATGTATAAAAAATTTTTTTTTTTTTTTTTTTTCTATAAAAAATTCTTCCATGTCTGAGAAGTATACATATACATATATCCTGGCATATAGGAAAAATAAATAAAACTAATCATAAAAGAATTTCCTATAGAAAATTAAACAAATCAAATTCTGCATTGTGGCCCCTAGGTTGCAGGGTGTCTACTTCAAATACCCATCTCATTTCACTTTTCCCCATTTCTTTTATATTATCTCCACCTCTCCAATATCTTTGCACTTTATCTATTGCCCAAAATTTCATACCTCTTGGGTCTTTGTTATGTTTCTCCAAAAAATGTTTGGAGAGAGAGTGTTGTATGAAGCCCCTTTTTATGTTTCTGACATGCTCCCCCACCCGCTTTTTTAAAGTTCTTGATGTTCTTCCAATATATTGTAGGCCACATGGGCACTCTATGAGATAAATTACGTTAGTGGAGGAGCATGTCAGAAACTGTTCAATGGAGAACTGTCTTCCGTTAGCAAAGGAGCTATATTTAGTGATGGGATATTTTTGGGTGGCAGACACCCTACATGGCTCACAATTTTTGCATCCATAAAAACCTGCCTTTTGTGTTAAAAAATTATGTATAGTTTTCTTTTTTTGTTGGGAGAAATAGCTTTTAGTTAACTTATTCTTCAGGTTCTGAGCTCCTCGAAAAATAAGTTTAGGTTTTTCTGGTATTAATTGTTTTAATGTTTCATCCTTTAAAAGGACATTCCAATGTTTATTAACTATTTTCCTAATATCTGTAGATTTGTTGTTAAAATCAAATACCAAAGGTATTTGATGTATTGTATTTGTATCTTCTAGATTATTTTTTGGCTGTAAAAGAGTTTTTCTATCCATAGTTTCTATATCTTTAATGGTTTTGTGTAAAGCTATTGAATCATATCCTTTTTCTTCAAATCTGTTTTTAAGTATGTTTGACTGTTGTTGATACATTTCCACGTCTGTACAGTTTCTTCTTAACCTCATACATTGGCTCTTGGGTATCTCTTTAAGCCATGGTGGATAATGGCAGCTGTCAAAATTTATAAACCCATTTGTGTCTACTTTTTTAAAAAAGGTTTTTGTTTTAAGAGAACCATTTTCTACAAACACCATTAGGTCTAGATATTGAATGTCTGTTTTACTGTACACCGTGTTTAAAATAATATTTTTGTCATTTTTATTGAGGGAGGCAAGAAAAATATCTAAACTGTCTTGATCACCCTTCCAGATAAAAAAGAGGTCGTCTATATATCTTTTATAGACAACTATATTTGTTTCCCAGCTGTGTTGGTTCCACACAGAGAGCTCATACATAATTTTTTAACACAAAAGGCAGGTTTTTATGGATGCAAAAATTGTGAGCCATGTAGGGTGTCTGCCACCCAAAAATATCCCATCACTAAATATAGCTCCTTTGCTAACGGAAGACAGTTCTCCATTGAACAGTTTCTGACATGCTCCTCCACTAACGTAATTTATCTCATAGAGTGCCCATGTGGCCTACAATATATTGGAAGAACATCAAGAACTTTAAAAAAGCGGGTGGGGGAGCATGTCAGAAACATAAAAAGGGGCTTCATACAACACTCTCTCTCCAAACATTTTTTGGAGAAACATAACAAAGACCCAAGAGGTATGAAATTTTGGGCAATAGATAAAGTGCAAAGATATTGGAGAGGTGGAGATAATATAAAAGAAATGGGGAAAAGTGAAATGAGATGGGTATTTGAAGTAGACACCCTGCAACCTAGGGGCCACAATGCAGAATTTGATTTGTTTAATTTTCTATAGGAAATTCTTTTATGATTAGTTTTATTTATTTTTCCTATATGCCAGGATATATGTATATGTATACTTCTCAGACATGGAAGAATTTTTTATAGAAAAAAAAAAAAAAAAAAAATTTTTTATACATTTGTTTATATATCTCTGGACTTTTTTGTAAGTATATAAGCCTAAACAGGTTTTTTATATACGTTTTTTATATGTACTTAGTGTGTGCAATAATATAATATCATATATGTTTGTTTATGTCTGTTTTTTAAAAATTTAAAAATAAAAAAACACTTTTTAACATACAAACGTTTTTTATTAAAATATAAACATTTTTCTATATACAGATATATATACATATTTTTTACTAGCATTTGCCCTATTCTTTGGAACACACTAGTTCCTTTCTTAAACATATATACAAGCATATATGAATGTTAGACATCGCTACCATCAAATTGTAATATAATACAGAGTTGCTGCTGGGATACATTTGCTAAAACATTGTCCTTTGTTCTCATATCCCCCATGGTGCATTATTCCTACTGAGCTGCTAAACTTCGTAAGAATTGCGAAGTTAGACAGATCTCAGTAAAGCAAGTCTCGCGAGAACAACTAAACCACATGAGGCGACGGAGTCGCGATGACGTCACCACAGGAGGAACCCGGAAGTGCACACACGCGCGAAGATCACAGCATTTAAAAGGACCTAAGAGCAGTATGGTAGGCACACGCCAGGAGGAAGCCCAAATAGCGGCGAAACGCGTAGCGTGCCTACCTATACTGCCATTTTTCGATTTTATATTGTCAATTTGTAAACTCCTTCTGGATCTGCCTTTTGTTGGACTGGTCTTTTGGATTTTGTCCCCCATTTGGATTTTTTGCTGGCACAGAAGGAACATCTGACATCTACAACTATATATGTAAGATGCTATTGTATTTTATTAAATTTCTACCTTTTACTATCTAATATACCATCTCTTCATCTTGTTTCATTGCCTGGGAACGTGAGATTGAGAAGAGAGGAGATATCTCTACAAGAGATAGATGAGCCATCTTTTTCTACACTGTTTGTGAGTGCAATTACCCACACTGCAACAGCACTGTTTATATTTACTGTATTACACTATGTCTATTTGTCTTTTTCTGTCCCCTTATATATATATTGGGAGACACTGAAGACCTCCATTTTACTGCACTGAACCAACAGTTTTTTCAGGCAAATATTACATTTTCTCCTATATAATTTTATACACTGTCTGGTGGATTTTACTTAGCGCACCAATCACACCGATTTGTTTGGGTTATATGTTTTGTTTTTTGCACGTGTGTCTTCAGAGGAACACATAGATTGGTGCTGCTTTGTTGCAGTTTAAAGCGCCAAGATTTATCCTTTCTGTATGATATCATGATGATGATGATATCATGATGATGATGATGATGATATCATGATGATGATGATGATATCATGATGATGATGATGATGATGATATCATGATGATGATGATGATGATGATGATGATGATGATGATGATGATGATATCATGATGATGATATCCTGATGATGATGATATCATGATGATGATATCATGATGATGATGATATCATGATGATGATATCCTGATGATGATGATATCATGATGATATCATGATGATGATGATGATATCATGATGATGATGATATCATGATGATGATGATGATGATATCATGATGATGATGATGATATCATGATATGATGATGATATTATGATGATGATATCATGATATGATGATGATGATGATGATATTATGATGATATCATGATGATGATATGATGATGATGATGATATTATGATGATATCATGATGATGATGATGATGATATCATGATGATGATATCATGATGATGATGATGATGATATCATGATGATGATGATGATGATATCATGATGATGATGATGATATCATGATGATGATGATGATATGATGATGATGATGATGATGATATCATGATGATGATGATATCATGATGATGATGATATGATGATGATGATGATGATGATGATATCATGATGATGATGATATCATGATGATGATGATATCATGATGATGATATCATGATGATGATGATGATGATATGATGATATCATGATGATGATATCATGATGATGATATCATGATGATGATGATATCATGATGATGATTATATCATGATGATATGATGATGATGATGATATCATGATGATGATATCATGATGATGATATCATGATGATGATATCATGAAGATGATGATATGATGATGATGATATCATGATGATGATGATATCATGAAGATGATGATATCATGATGATGATGATATCATGATGATGATGATGATGATGATATCATGATGATGATGATGATGATGATGATATCATGATGATGATGATGATATCATGATGATGATGATGATGATGATGATATCATGATGATGATGATGATGATGATATCATGATGATGATGATGATGATGAGATGATGATGATGATGATGATGAGATGATGATGATGATGATGATATCATGATGATGATGATGATGATGATGATGATGATGATGATGATATCATGATGATGATGATGATATCATGATGATGGTAAGATGATGATGATGATGATGATGATATTATGATGATGATATCATGATGATGATGATGATGATATCATGATGATGATATCATGATGATGATGATGATATCATGATGATGATATCATGATGATGATGATGATGATATCATGATGATGATATCATGATGATGATGATGATGATATCATGATGATGATATCATGATGATGATGATGATGATGATATCATGATGATGATGATGATGATATCATGATGATGATTATATCATGATGATGATGATGATGATGATATCATGAAGATGATGATGATGATGATATCATGATGATGATGATGATGATATCATGATGATGATATCATGATGATGATATCATGATGATGATGATGATGATATAATGATGATGATATCATGATGATGATGATGATGATATCATGATGATGATGATGATGATGATATCATGATGATGATGATGATGATATCATGATGATGATATCATGATGATGATATCATGATGATGATATCATGATGATGATGATGATGATATCATGATGATGATGATGATGATATCATGATGATGATGATGATGATATCATGATGATGATATCATTATGATGATATCATGATGATGATATCATGATGATGATGATGATGATATCATGATGATGATATCATGATGATGATGATAGCATGATGATGATGATGATGATATCATGATGATGATGATGATGATATCATGATGATGATGATGATGATGATGATGATGATATCATGATGATGATGATGATGATGATATCATGATGATGATGATGATGATGATATCATGATGATGATGATGATGATGAGATGATGATGATGATGATATCATGATGATGATGATGATGATGATGATGATGATGATATCATGATGATGATGATGATATCATGATGATGGTAAGATGATGATGATGATGATGATGATATCATGATGATGATATCATGATGATGATGATGATGATATCATGATGATGATATCATGATGATGATGATGATATCATGATGATGATATCATGATGATGATGATGATGATATCATGATGATGATTATATCATGATGATGATGATGATGATATCATGATGATGATATCATGATGATGATGATGATGATGATATCATGATGATGATGATGATGATATCATGATGATGATTATATCATGATGATGATGATGATGATGATATCATGAAGATGATGATGATGATGATATCATGATGATGATGATGATGATATCATGATGATGATATCATGATGATGATATCATGATGATGATATCATGATGATGATGATGATGATGATGATATAATGATGATGATATCATGATGATGATGATGATGATATCATGATGATGATGATGATGATGATATCATGATGATGATGATGATGATATCATGATGATGATATCATGATGATGATATCATGATGATGATATCATGATGATGATATCATGATGATGATGCTGATGATATCATGATGATGATGATGATGATATCATGATGATGATGATGATGATATCATGATGATGATATCATGATGATGATATCATGATGATGATATCATGATGATGATGATGATGATATCATGATGATGATATCATGATGATGATGATGATGATAGCATGATGATGATGATGATGATATCATGATGATGATGATGATGATATCATGATGATGATGATGATGATGATGATGATGATATCATGATGATGATGATGATGATGATATCATGATGATGATGATGATGATGATGATATCATGATGATGATATCATGATGATGATATCATGATGATGATATCATGATGATGATGATATCGATGATGATGATGATGATGATGATATCATGATGATGATATCCTGATGATGATGATATCATGATGATGATATCCTGATGATGATGATATCATGATGATGATATCATGATGATGATGATATCGATGATGATGATGATGATGATATCATGATGATGATATCCTGATGATGATGATATCATGATGATGATATCCTGATGATGATGATATCATGATGATATCATGATGATGATGATGATGATATCATGATGATGATGATATCATGATGATGATGATGATATCATGATGATGATGATGATGATATGATGATGATGATGATATTATGATGATGATATCATGATATGATGATGATGATGATGATGATATTATGATGATATCATGATGATGATATGATGATGATGATGATATCCTGATGATGATGATATCATGATGATGATGATGATATCATGATGATGAAGATGATATCATGATGATTATGATGATGATATCATGATGATGATGATATCATGATGATGATGATATCATGATGATGATGATGATGATGATGATATCATGATGATGATGATGATATCATGATGATGATGATATCATGATGATGATGATGATGATGATATCATGATGATGATGATGATGATGATATCATGATGATGATGATGATGATGATATCATGATGATGATGATATCATGATGATGATATCATGATGAGGATGATGATGATATCATGATGAGGATGATGATGATATCATGATGATGATGATGATATCATGATGATGATGATGATGATATGATGATGATGATGATGATGATGATATCATGATGATGATGATATCATGATGATGATGATATCATGATGATGATGATATCATGATGATGATATCATGATGATGATGATATGATGATATGATGATGATGATATCATGATGATGATGATATCATGAAGATGATGATATCATGAAGATGATGATATCATGATGATGATGATGATGATGATGATATCATGATGATGATGATGATGATGATGATATCATGATGATGATGATGATATCATGATGATGATGATGATGATGATGATGATATCATGATGATGATATCATGATGATGATATCATGATGATGATGATGATGATGATATCATGATGATGGTAAGATGATGATGATGATGATGATATTATGATGATGATATCATGATGATGATGATGATGATGATATCATGATGATGATATCATGATGATTGTGATATCATGATGATGATATTATGATGATGATGATGATGATATTATGATGATGATATCATGATGATGATGATGATGATGATGATGATATCATGATGATGATATCATGATGATGATGATGATGATGATGATGATGATGATGATGATGATGATGATGATGATATCATGATGATGATGATGATATCATGATGATGATATCATGATGATGATGATGATGATATTATGATGATGATATCATGATGATGATGATGATGATATCATGATGATGATATCATGATGATGATGATGATGATGATGATGATGATATCATGATGATGATGATGATGATGATGATATCATGATGATGATATCATGATGATGATATCATGATGATGATGATGATATCATGATGATGATATCATGATGATGATATCATGATGATGATATCATGATGATGATATCATGATGATGATATCATGATGCTGATGATGATATCATGATGATGATGATGATATCATGATGATGATGATGATATCATGATGATGATGATGATATCATGATGATGATGATGATATCATGATGATGATATCATGATGATGATGATGATGATATCATGATGATGATGATATCATGATGATGATATCATGATGATGATATCATGATGATGATGATATCATGATGATGATGATGATGATGATATCATGATGATGATATCATGATGATGATATCATGATGATGATGATAATATGATGATGATGATGATATCATGATGATGATATCATGATGATGATATCATGATGATGATATCATGATGATGATATCATGATGATGATGATATCATGATGATGATGATGATATCATGATGATGATGATGATGATGATATCATGATGATGATGATGATATCATGATGATGATGATGATATCATGATGATGATGATGATGATGATGATGATGATGATGATGATGATGATATGATGATGATGATATGATGATGATGATATCATGATGATGATATCATGATGATGATGATGATGATATCATGATGATGATGATGATATCATGATGATGATGATGATGATGATGATGATGATATCATGATGATGATGATGATGATATGATGATGATATCATGATGATGATGATATGATGATGATATCATGATGATGATATCATGATGATGATATCATGATGATGATGATGATGATGATGATATGATGATGATGATGATATCATGATGATGGTAAGATGTTGATGATGATGATGATGATATCATGATGATGGTAAGATGATGATGATGATGATGATGATGATATCATGATGATGATGATATCATGATGATGATGATATCATGATGATGATGATATCATGATGATGATGATATCATGATGATGAGATGATGATGATGATGATATCATGATGATGATATCATGATGATGATGATGATGATATCATGATGATGATATCATGATGATGATATCATGATGATGATGATATCATGATGATGATGATATCATGATGATGATGATGATGATGATATCATGATGATGATGATGATGATGATGATGATGATATCATGATGATATCATGATGATGATGATATCATGATGATGATGATATCATGATGATGATATCATGATGATGATGATGATGATATCATGATGATGATGATGATATCATGATGATGATGATGATGATGATGATGATATCATGATGATGATGATGATGATATGATGATGATATCATGATGATGATGATATGATGATGATATCATGATGATGATATCATGATGATGATGATGATGATGATATGATGATGATGATGATATCATGATGATGGTAAGATGTTGATGATGATGATGATGATATCATGATGATGGTAAGATGATGATGATGATGATGATGATGATGATATCATGATGATGATGATATCATGATGATGATGATATGATGATGATGATATCATGATGATGAGATGATGATGATGATGAGATGATGATGATGATGATATCATGATGATGATGATATCATGATGATGATATCATGATGATGATATCATGATGATGATGATGATGATATCATGATGATGATATCATGATGATGATGATGATATTATGATGATGATATCATGATGATGATATCATGATGATGATGATATCATGATGATGATGATGATATCATGATGATGATATCATGATGATGATGATGATATCATGGTGATGATATCATGATGATGATGATGATGATATCATGATGATGATGATGATGATATTATGATGATGATATCATGATGATGATATCATGATGATGATGATATCATGATGATGATGATGATATCATGATGATGATATCATGATGATGATGATGATATCATGGTGATGATATCATGATGATGATATCATGATGATGATATCATGATGATGATATCATGATGATGATGATGATGATATCATGATGATGATGATGATGATATCATGATGATGATGATGATGATATCATGATGATGATATCATGATGATGATAGCATGATGATGATATCATGATGATGATATCATGATGATGATATCATGATGATGATGATGATGATGATGATATCATGATGATGATATCATGATGATGATATCATGATGATGATATCATGATGATGATATCATGATGATGATATCATGATGATGATGATATCATGATGATGATGATGATATCATGATGATGATATCATGATGATGATGATGATGATATCATGATGATGATATCATGATGATGATATCATGATGATGATATCATGATGATGATATCATGATGATGATATCATGATGATGATGATGATATCATGATGATGATATCATGATGATAATGATATCATGATGATGATGATATCATGATGATGATGATATCATGATGATGATGATATCATGATGATGATGATGATATTATGATGATGATGATGATATCATGATGATGATGATGATGATATCATGATGATGATATCATGATGATGATATCATGATGATGATATCATGATGATGATGATGATATCATGATGATGATGATGATATCATGATGATGATATCATGATGATGATATCATGATGATGATGATGATGATATCATGATGATGATGATATCATGATGATGATGATGATATCATGATGATGATATCATGATGATGATGATATCATGATGATGATGATGATGATATCATGATGATGATGATGATGATGATGATATCATGATGATGATGATGATGATATCATGATGATGATGATGATGATATCATGATGATGATATCATGATGATGATATCATGATGATGATGATATCATGATGATGATGATATCGATGATGATGATGATATCATGATGATGATATCCTGATGATGATGATATCATGATGATGATATCCTGATGATGATGATATCATGATGATGATGATGATGATGATGATATCATGATGATGATGATATCGATGATGATGATGATGATGATATCATGATGATGATATCCTGATGATGATGATATCATGATGATGATGATGATGATGATGATATCATGATGATGATGATATCGATGATGATGATGATGATGATATCATGATGATGATATCCTGATGATGATGATATCATGATGATGATATCCTGATGATGATGATATCATGATGATGATGATGATGATGATATCATGATGATGATGATATCGATGATGATGATGATGATGATATCATGATGATGATATCCTGATGATGATGATATCATGATGATGATATCCTGATGATGATGATATCATGATGATGATATCCTGATGATGATGATATCATGATGATATCATGATGATGATGATATCATGATGATGATGATATCATGATGATGATGATGATATCATGATGATGATGATGATATCATGATATGATGATGATGATATTATGATGATGATATCATGATATGATGATGATGATGATGATGATGATATTATGATGATATCATGATGATGATATGATGATGATGATGATGATGATATCCTGATGATGATGATATCATGATGATGATGATGATATCATGATGATGATGATATGATGATGATGATGATGATGATGATGATATCATGATGATGATGATATCATGATGATGATGATATCATGATGATGATGATATCATGATGATGATGATGATATGATGATGATGATGATGATGATATCATGATGATGATGATATCATGATGATGATGATGATATCATGATGATGATGATGATGATATCATGATGATGATGATATCATGATGATGATGATGATGATATCATGATGATGATGATATCATGATGATGATGATATCATGATGATGATGATGATGATATCATGATGATGATGATGATGATGATGATATCATGATGATGATGATGATGATATCATGATGATGATGATGATGATGATATCATGATGATGATGATGATGATGATATCATGATGATGATGATGATGATGATATCATGATGATGATGATGATGATGATATCATGATGATGATGATGATGATATCATGATGATGATGATGATGATGATATCATGATGATGATGATGATGATATCATGATGATGATATCATGATGATGATATCATGATGATGATATCATGATGATGATGATATCATGATGATGATGATGATATCATGATGATGATGATGATGATATCATGATGATGATGATGATATCATGATGATGATGATGATGATGATGATATCATGATGATGATGATATCGATGATGATGATGATGATGATGATATCATGATGATGATATCCTGATGATGATGATATCATGATGATGATGATATCATGATGATGATATCCTGATGATGATGATATCATGATGATGATATCCTGATGATGATGATATCATGATGATATCATGATGATGATGATGATGATATCATGATGATGATGATATCATGATGATGATGATGAAGATATCATGATGATGATGATGATATCATGATATGATGATGATGATGATATTATGATGATGATATCATGATATGATGATGATGATGATGATATTATGATGATATCATGATGATGATATGATGATGATGATGATGACATCCTGATGATGATGATATCATGATGATGATGATGATGATATCATGATGATGATGATATGATGATGATGATGATATGATGATGATGATGATGATATCATGATGATGATGATATCATGATGATGATGATATCATGATGATGATGATATCATGATGATGATGATGATGATGATATCATGATGATGATATCATGATGATGATATCATGATGATGATATCATGATGATGATGATATCATGATGATGATATCATGATGATGATATCATGATGATGATGATGATGATGATATCATGATGATGATGATATCGATGATGATATCGATGATGATATCATGATGATGATATCCTGATGATGATGATATCATGATGATGATGATGATGATATCATGATGATGATATCGATGATGATATCATGATGATGATATCCTGATGATGATGATATCATGATGATGATGATGATGATGATATCATGATGATGATGATGATGATATCATGATGATGATATCATGATGATGATGATGATGATATCATGATGATGATGATATCATGATGATGATGATGATGATGATATCATGAAGATGATGATGATGATGATATCATGATGATGATGATATCATGATGATGATGATGATGATATCATGATGATGATGATGATGATATCATGATGATGATATCATGATGATGATATCATGATGATGATATCATGATGATGATGATGATGATATCATGATGATGATATCATGATGATGATGATGATGATATCATGATGATGATGATGATGATATCATGATGATGATGATGATGATATCATGATGATGATATCATGATGATGATATCATGATGATGATGATGATGATATCATGATGATGATATCATGATGATGATGATGATGATATCATGATGATGATGATGATGATATGATGATAATGATGATGATGATGATGATATCATGATGATGATGATGATGATGATATCATGATGATGATGATGATGATATCATGATGATGATATCATGATGATGATGATATCATGATGATGATGATGATGATATCATGATGATGATGATGATATCATGATGATGATATCATGATGATGATATCATGATGATGATGATGATGATATCATGATGATGATGATGATGATATCATGATGATGATGATGATGATATGATGATGATGATGATGATGATATGATGATGATGATGATGATGATGATGATGATGATGATGATGATGATGATGATATCATGATGATGATGATGATGATGATATCATGATGATGATGATGATGATATCATGATGATGATATCATGATGATGATGATGATGATATTATGATGATGATGATGATATCATGATGATGATGATGATGATGATGATATCATGATGATGATGATGATGATATCATGATGATGATGATGATGATATCATGATGATGATGATGATGATGATATCATGATGATGATGATGATGATGATATCATGATGATGATGATATCATGATGATGATGATATCATGATGATGATGATGATGATATCATGATGATGATGATGATATCATGATGATGATGATGATGATGATGATGATGATGATATCGATGATGATGATGATGATGATGATGATGATGATGATATCATGATGATGATATCCTGATGATGATGATATCATGATGATGATATCATGATGATGATGATATCATGATGATGATATCCTGATGATGATGATATCATGATGATATCATGATGATGATGATGATATCATGATGATGATGATATCATGATGATGATGATGATGATATCATGATGATGATGATGATATCATGATAAGATGATGATATTATGATGATGATATCATGATATGATGATGATGATGATGATATTATGATGATATCATGATGATGATATGATGATGATGATGATATTATGATGATATCATGATGATGATGATGATGATATCATGATGATGATATCATGATGATGATGATGATGATATCATGATGATGATGATGATATCATGATGATGATGATGATATGATGATGATGATGATGATGATATCATGATGATGATGATATGATGATGATGATGATGATGATATCATGATGATGATGATATCATGATGATGATGATATCATGATGATGATGATGATGATGATATCATGATGATGATATCATGATGATGATATCATGATGATGATATCATGATGATGATGATATCATGATGATGATATCATGATGATGATATCATGATGATGATGATGATGATATCATGATGATGATGATATCGATAATGATATCGATGATGATATCATGATGATGATATCCTGATGATGATGATATCATGATGATGATGATGATGATATCATGATGATGATGATGATGATATCATGATGATGATATCGATGATGATATCATGATGATGATATCGATGATGATATCATGATGATGATATCGATGATGATATCATGATGATGATATCGATGATGATATTATGATGATGATATCATGATGATGATGATGATGATATCATGATGATGATGATATCATGATGATGATGATGATGATGATATCATGAAGATGATGATGATGATGATATCATGATGATGATGATATCATGATGATGATGATGATGATGATATCATGAAGATGATGATGATGATGATATCATGATGATGATATCATGATGATGATGATGATGATATCATGATGATGATATCATGATGATGATGATGATGATATCATGATGATGATATCATGATGATGATGATGATGATATCATGATGATGATGATGATGATATCATGATGATGATATCATGATGATGATGATGATGATATCATGATGATGATGATGATGATGATATGATGATGATGATTATGATGATGATGATGATGATATCATGATGATGATGATATCATGATGATGATGATGATGATGATGATATCATGATGATGATGATGGTGATATCATGATGATGATGATGATGATGATGATGATATCATGATGATGATGATGATATCATGATGATGATATCATGATGATGATATCATGATGATATCATGATGATGATGATGAAATCATGATGATGATGATGATATCATGATGATGATCATGATGATGATATCATGATGATGATGATATCGATGATGATGATGATGATGATATCATGATGATGATATCCTGATGATGATGATATCATGATGATGATATCCTGATGATGATGATATCATGATGATATCATGATGATATCATGATGATGATGATGATGATGATGATGATGATGATATCATGATGATGATATCCTGATGATGATGATATCATGATGATGATATCCTGATGATGATGATATCATGATGATGATGATGATGATGATATCATGATGATGATGATATCGATGATGATGATGATGATGATATCATGATGATGATATCCTGATGATGATGATGTCCTGATGATGATATCCTGATGATGATGATATCATGATGATGATATCCTGATGATGATGATATCATGATGATATCATGATGATGATGATATCATGATGATGATGATATCATGATGATGATGATGATATCATGATGATGATGATGATATCATGATATGATGATGATGATATTATGATGATGATATCATGATATGATGATGATGATGATGATGATGATGATATTATGATGATATCATGATGATGATATGATGATGATGATGATGATATCCTGATGATGATGATATCATGATGATGATGATGATATCATGATGATGATGATATGATGATGATGATGATGATGATGATGATGATATCATGATGATGATGATATCATGATGATGATGATATCATGATGATGATGATGATATGATGATGATGATGATGATATCATGATGATGATGATATCATGATGATGATGATATCATGATGATGATGATGATATCATGATGATGATGATGATGATATCATGATGATGATGATATCATGATGATGATGATGATGATGATATCATGATGATGATATCATGATGATGATGATATCATGATGATGATGATATCATGATGATGATGATGATGATGATGATGATGATATCATGATGATGATGATGATGATATCATGATGATGATGATGATGATGATGATATCATGATGATGATGATGATGATGATATCATGATGATGATGATGATGATATCATGATGATGATGATGATGATGATATCATGATGATGATGATGATGATGATATCATGATGATGATGATGATGATGATATCATGATGATGATGATGATATCATGATGATGATATCATGATGATGATATCATGATGACGATATCATGATGATGATGATATCATGATGATGATGATGATATCATGATGATGATGATGATGATATCATGATGATGATGATGATATCATGATGATGATGATGATGATGATGATATCATGATGATGATGATATCGATGATGATGATGATGATGATGATATCATGATGATGATATCCTGATGATGATGATATCATGATGATGATGATATCATGATGATGATATCCTGATGATGATGATATCATGATGATGATATCCTGATGATGATGATATCATGATGATATCATGATGATGATGATGATGATATCATGATGATGATGATATCATGATGATGATGATGAAGATATCATGATGATGATGATGATATCATGATATGATGATGATGATGATGATATTATGATGATGATATCATGATATGATGATGATGATGATATTATGATGATATCATGATGATGATATGATGATGATGATGACATCCTGATGATGATGATATCATGATGATGATGATGATATCATGATGATGATGATGATGATATCATGATGATGATGATATGATGATGATGATGATATGATGATGATGATGATGATATCATGATGATGATGATATCATGATGATGATGATATCATGATGATGATGATATCATGATGATGACGATGATGATGATGATATTATGATGATGATATCATGATGATGATATCATGATGATGATATCATGATGATGATGATATCATGATGATGATATCATGATGATGATATCATGATGATGATATCATGATGATGATGATGATGATGATATCATGATGATGATGATATCGATGATGATATCGATGATGATATCATGATGATGGTATCCTGATGATGATGATATCATGATGATGATGATGATGATATCATGATGATGATGATGATGATATCATGATGATGATATCATGATGATGATGATATCATGATGATGATGATGATGATATCATGATGATGATGATGATGATATCATGATGATGATATCATGATGATGATATCATGATGATGATGATGATGATATCATGATGATGATATCATGATGATGATGATGATGATATCATGATGATGATGATGATGATATGATGATAATGATGATGATGATGATGATATCATGATGATGATGATATCATGATGATGATGATGATGATGATATCATGATGATGATGATGATGATATCATGATGATGATATCATGATGATGATGATGATGATATCATGATGATGATGATGATGATATCATGATGATGATATCATGATGATGATATCATGATGATGATGATGATGATATCATGATGATGATGATGATGATATCATGATGATGATATCATGATGATGATGATGATGATATCATGATGATGATATCATGATGATGATGATGATGATATCATGATGATATCATGATGATGATATCATGATGATGATGATGATGATATCATGATGATGATGATGATGATATCATGAAGATGATATCATGATGATGATGATGATGATATCATGATGATGATGATGATGATATGATGATGATAATTATGATGATGATGATGATGATATCATGATGATGATGATATCATGATGATGATGATGATGATGATATCATGATGATGATGATGGTGATATCATGATGATGATGATGATGATGATGATGATATCATGATGATGATGATGATATCATGATGATGATATCATGATGATGATATCATGATGATATCATGATGATGATGATGATATCATGATGATGATGATGATATCATGATGATGATCATGATGATGATATCATGATGATGATGATGATATCATGATGATGATGATGATGATATCATGATGATTATATCATGATGATGATATCATGATGATGATGATATCGATGATGATGATGATGATGATGATATCATGATGATGATATCCTGATGATGATGATATCATGATGATGATATCATGATGATGATGATATCGATGATGATGATGATGATGATGATGATGATATCATGATGATGATGATGATGATGATGATGATGATATCATGATGATGATGATGATGATGATGATGATGATATCATGATGATGATATCCTGATGATGATGATGATATCATGATGATGATATCCTGATGATGATGATATCATGATGATGATATCCTGATGATGATGATATCATGATGATATCATGATGATGATGATGATGATATCATGATGATGATGATATCATGATGATGATGATGATATCATGATGATGATGATGATATGATGATGATGATGATATTATGATGATGATATCATGATATGATGATGATGATGATGATGATATTATGATGATATCATGATGATGATATGATGATGATATCCTGATGATGATGATATCATGATGATGATGATGATATCATGATGATGATGATGATATCATGATGATTATGATGATGATATCATGATGATGATGATATCATGATGATGATGATATCATGATGATGATGATGATATGATGATGATGATGATGATATCATGATGATGATGATGATATCATGATGATGATGATGATGATGATGATGATATCATGATGATGATGATGATGATATCATGATGATGATGATATCATGATGATGATATCATGATGAGGATGATGATGATATCATGATGATGATATCATGATGATGATGATGATATCATGATGAGGATGATGATATCATGATGATGATGATGATGATGATGATGATGATGATGATGATATGATGATGATGATGATGATGATGATATCATGATGATGATGATGATGATGATATCATGATGATGATGATGATGATGATGATGATGATGATATCATGATGATGATGATATCATGATGATGATGATATCATGATGATGATGATGATGATGATATCATGATGATGATGATATCATGATGATGATGATATGATGATATGATGATGATGATATCATGATGATGATGATATCATGAAGATGATGATATCATGATGATGATGATATCATGATGATGATGATGATGATATCATGATGATGATGATGATGATGATGATGATATGATGATGATGATGATGATGATGATGATATGATGATGATGATGATGATATCATGATGATGATGATGATGATGATATCATGATGATGATATCATGATGATGATGATGATGATGATATCATGATGATGATATCATGATGATGATGATGATGATGATATCATGATGATGATATCATGATGATGATGATGATGATATCATGATGATGATATCATGATGATGATATCATGATGATGATGATGATGATATCATGATGATGATGATGATGATATCATGATGATGATATCATGATGATGATGATGATGATATCATGATGATGATATCATGATGATGATGATGATGATATCATGATGATATCATGATGATGATATCATGATGATGATGATGATGATATCATGATGATGATGATGATGATATCATGAAGATGATATCATGATGATGATGATGATGATATCATGATGATGATGATGATGATATGATGATGATAATTATGATGATGATGATGATGATATCATGATGATGATGATATCATGATGATGATGATGATGATGATATCATGATGATGATGATGGTGATATCATGATGATGATGATGATGATGATGATATCATGATGATGATGATGATATCATGATGATGATATCATGATGATGATATCATGATGATATCATGATGATGATGATGATATCATGATGATGATGATGATATCATGATGATGATCATGATGATGATATCATGATGATGATGATGATATCATGATGATGATGATGATGATATCATGATGATTATATCATGATGATGATATCATGATGATGATGATATCGATGATGATGATGATGATGATGATATCATGATGATGATATCCTGATGATGATGATATCATGATGATGATATCATGATGATGATGATATCGATGATGATGATGATGATGATGATGATGATATCATGATGATGATGATGATGATGATGATGATGATATCATGATGATGATGATGATGATGATGATGATGATATCATGATGATGATATCCTGATGATGATGATGATATCATGATGATGATATCCTGATGATGATGATATCATGATGATGATATCTTGATGATGATGATATCATGATGATATCATGATGATGATGATGATGATATCATGATGATGATGATATCATGATGATGATGATGATATCATGATGATGATGATGATATGATGATGATGATGATATTATGATGATGATATCATGATATGATGATGATGATGATGATGATATTATGATGATATCATGATGATGATATGATGATGATATCCTGATGATGATGATATCATGATGATGATGATGATATCATGATGATGATGATGATATCATGATGATTATGATGATGATATCATGATGATGATGATATCATGATGATGATGATATCATGATGATGATGATGATATGATGATGATGATGATGATATCATGATGATGATGATGATATCATGATGATGATGATATCATGATGATGATGATGATATCATGATGATATCATGATGATGATGATGATGATATCATGATGATGATGATATCATGATGATGATGATGAAGATATCATGATGATGATGATGATATCATGATATGATGATGATGATGATATTATGATGATGATATCATGATATGATGATGATGATGATGATGATATTATGATGATATCATGATGATGATATGATGATGATGATGACATCCTGATGATGATGATATCATGATGATGATGATGATATCATGATGATGATGATGATGATATCATGATGATGATGATATGATGATGATGATGATATGATGATGATGATGATGATATCATGATGATGATGATATCATGATGATGATGATGATGATGATATCATGATGATGATATCATGATGATGATATCATGATGATGATATCATGATGATGATGATATCATGATGATGATATCATGATGATGATATCATGATGATGATGATGATGATGATATCATGATGATGATGATATTGATGATGATATCGATGATGATATCATGATGATGGTATCCTGATGATGATGATATCATGATGATGATGATGATGATATCATGATGATGATATCGATGATGATATCATGATGATGATATCCTGATGATGATGATATCATGATGATGATGATGATGATATCATGATGATGATGATGATGATATCATGATGATGATGATGATATCATGATGATGATGATGATATGATGATGATGATGATGATGATATCATGATGATGATGATATCATGATGATGATGATGATGATATCATGATGATGATGATATCATGATGATGATGATGATGATGATATCATGAAGATGATGATGATGATGATATCATGATGATGATGATGATGATATCATGATGATGATGATGATGATTTGATGATAATGATGATGATGATGATGATATCATGATGATGATGATATCATGATGATGATGATGATGATGATATCATGATGATGATGATGATGATATCATGATGATGATATCATGATGATGATGATGATGATATCATGATGATGATGATGATGATATCATGATGATGATATCATGATGATGATATCATGATGATGATGATGATGATATCATGATGATGATGATGATGATATCATGATGATGATGATGATGATATGATGATGATGATGATGATATGATGATGATGATGATGATGATGATGATGATGATGATATCATGATGATGATGATGATGATGATATCATGATGATGATGATATCATGATGATGATATCATGATGATGATGATGATGATATTATGATGATGATGATGATATCATGATGATGATATTATGATGATGATGATATCATGATGATGATGATGATGATATCATGATGATGATGATGATGATGATATCATGATGATGATGATGATGATGATATCATGATGATGATATCATGATGATGATGATATCATGATGATGATGATATCATGATGATGATGATATCATGATGATGATGATGATGATATCATGATGATGATGATGATATCATGATGATGATGATGATGATGATATCATGATGATGATGATATCGATGATGATGATGATGATGATGATGATGATATCATGATGATGATATCCTGATGATGATGATATCATGATGATGATATCCTGATGATGATGATATCATGATGATGATATCCTGATGATGATGATATCATGATGATATCATGATGATGATGATGATATCATGATGATGATGATATCATGATGATGATGATGATGATATCATGATGATGATGATGATATCATGATATGATGATGATATTATGATGATGATATCATGATATGATGATGATGATGATGATATTATGATGATATCATGATGATGATATGATGATGATGATGATATTATGATGATATCATGATGATGATGATGATGATATCATGATGATGATATCATGATGATGATGATGATGATATCATGATGATGATGATGATGATATCATGATGATGATATCATGATGATGATGATGATATGATGATGATGATGATGATGATGATATCATGATGATGATGATATCATGATGATGATGATATCATGATGATGATGATATGATGATGATGATGATGATATCATGATGATGATGATATCATGATGATGATGATATCATGATGATGATGATGATGATGATGATGATGATGATGATGATGATGATATCATGATGATGATGATATCATGATGATGATATCATGATGATGATATCATGATGATGATGATATCATGATGATGATATCATGATGATGATATCATGATGATGATGATGATGATGATATCATGATGATGATGATATCGATAATGATATCGATGATGATATCATGATGATGATATCCTGATGATGATGATATCATGATGATGATGATGATGATATCATGATGATGATATCGATGATGATATCATGATGATGATATCGATGATGATATCATGATGATGATATCGATGATGATATCATGATGATGATATCGATGATGATATCATGATGATGATGATGATGATATCATGATGATGATATCATGATGATGATGATGATGATATCATGATGATGATGATATCATGATGATGATGATGATGATGATATCATGAAGATGATGATGATGATGATATCATGATGATGATGATATCATGATGATGATGATGATGGTGATATCATGAAGATGATGATGATGATGATATCATGATGATGATATCATGATGATGATGATGATGATATCATGATGATGATATCATGATGATGATGATGATGATATCATGATGATGATATCATGATGATGATATCATGATGATGATGATGATGATATCATGATGATGATGATGATGATATCATGATGATGATATCATGATGATGATATCATGATGATGATATCATGATGATGATATCATGATGATGATGATGATGATATCATGATGATATCATGATGATGATATCATGATGATGATGATGATGATATCATGATGATGATGATGATGATATCATGAAGATGATATCATGATGATGATGATGATGATATCATGATGATGATGATGATGATATGATGATGATAATTATGATGATGATGATGATGATGATATCATGATGATGATGATATCATGATGATGATGATGATGATGATATCATGATGATGATGATGGTGATATCATGATGATGATGATGATGATGATGATGATATCATGATGATGATGATGATATCATGATGATGATATCATGATGATGATATCATGATGATATCATGATGATGATGATGATATCATGATGATGATGATGATATCATGATGATGATCATGATGATGATATCATGATGATGATGATGATATCATGATGATGATGATGATGATATCATGATGATTATATCATGATGATGATATCATGATGATGATGATATCGATGATGATGATGATGATGATGATATCATGATGATGATATCCTGATGATGATGATATCATGATGATGATATCATGATGATGATGATATCGATGATGATGATGATGATGATGATGATGATATCATGATGATGATGATGATGATGATGATGATATCATGATGATGATGATGATGATGATGATGATGATATCATGATGATGATATCCTGATGATGATGATGATATCATGATGATGATATCCTGATGATGATGATATCATGATGATGATATCCTGATGATGATGATATCATGATGATATCATGATGATGATGATGATGATATCATGATGATGATGATATCATGATGATGATGATGATATCATGATGATGATGATGATATGATGATGATGATGATATTATGATGATGATATCATGATATGATGATGATGATGATGATGATATTATGATGATATCATGATGATGATATGATGATGATATCCTGATGATGATGATATCATGATGATGATGATGATATCATGATGATGATGATGATATCATGATGATTATGATGATGATATCATGATGATGATGATATCATGATGATGATGATATCATGATGATGATGATGATATGATGATGATGATGATGATATCATGATGATGATGATGATATCATGATGATGATGATATCATGATGATGATGATGATGATGATGATGATATCATGATGATGATGATGATGATATCATGATGATGATGATATCATGATGATGATATCATGATGAGGATGATGATGATATCATGATGATGATATCATGATGATGATGATGATATCATGATGAGGATGATGATATCATGATGATGATGATGATGATGATGATGATGATGATGATATGATGATGATGATGATGATGATATCATGATGAGGATGATGATATCATGATGATGATGATGATGATGATGATGATGATGATGATATCATGATGATGATGATGATATCATGATGAGGATGATGATATCATGATGATGATGATGATGATGATGATGATGATGATGATATGATGATGATGATGATGATGATGATGATATCATGATGATGATGATGATGATGATATCATGATGATGATGATGATGATGATGATGATGATGATATCATGATGATGATGATATCATGATGATGATGATATCATGATGATGATGATGATGATGATATCATGATGATGATGATATCATGATGATGATGATATGATGATATGATGATGATGATATCATGATGATGATGATATCATGAAGATGATGATATCATGATGATGATGATATCATGATGATGATGATGATGATATCATGATGATGATGATGATGATGATGATGATATGATGATGATGATGATGATGATGATGATGATGATGATGATGATGATATGATGATGATGATGATGATATCATGATGATGATGATGATGATGATATCATGATGATGATATCATGATGATGATGATGATGATGATATCATGATGATGATATCATGATGATGATGATGATGATGATATCATGATGATGATATCATGATGATGATGATGATGATATCATGATGATGATATCATGATGATGATATCATGATGATGATGATGATGATATCATGATGATGATGATGATGATATCATGATGATGATATCATGATGATGATGATGATGATATCATGATGATGATATCATGATGATGATGATATCATGATGATATCATGATGATGATATCATGATGATGATGATGATGATATCATGATGATGATGATGATGATATCATGAAGATGATATCATGATGATGATGATGATGATATCATGATGATGATGATGATGATATGATGATGATAATTATGATGATGATGATGATGATATCATGATGATGATGATATCATGATGATGATGATGATGATGATATCATGATGATGATGATGGTGATATCATGATGATGATGATGATGATGATGATGATATCATGATGATGATGATGATATCATGATGATGATATCATGATGATGATATCATGATGATATCATGATGATGATGATGATATCATGATGATGATGATGATATCATGATGATGATCATGATGATGATATCATGATGATGATGATGATATCATGATGATGATGATGATGATATCATGATGATTATATCATGATGATGATATCATGATGATGATGATATCGATGATGATGATGATGATGATGATATCATGATGATGATATCCTGATGATGATGATATCATGATGATGATATCATGATGATGATGATATCGATGATGATGATGATGATGATGATGATGATATCATGATGATGATGATGATGATGATGATGATGATATCATGATGATGATGATGATGATGATGATGATGATATCATGATGATGATATCCTGATGATGATGATGATATCATGATGATGATATCCTGATGATGATGATATCATGATGATGATATCCTGATGATGATGATATCATGATGATATCATGATGATGATGATGATGATATCATGATGATGATGATATCATGATGATGATGATGATATCATGATGATGATGATGATATGATGATGATGATGATATTATGATGATGATATCATGATATGATGATGATGATGATGATGATATTATGATGATATCATGATGATGATATGATGATGATATCCTGATGATGATGATATCATGATGATGATGATGATATCATGATGATGATGATGATATCATGATGATTATGATGATGATATCATGATGATGATGATATCATGATGATGATGATATCATGATGATGATGATGATATGATGATGATGATGATGATATCATGATGATGATGATGATATCATGATGATGATGATATCATGATGATGATGATGATGATGATGATGATATCATGATGATGATGATGATGATATCATGATGATGATGATATCATGATGATGATATCATGATGAGGATGATGATGATATCATGATGATGATATCATGATGATGATGATGATATCATGATGAGGATGATGATATCATGATGATGATGATGATGATGATGATGATGATGATGATGATATGATGATGATGATGATGATGATATCATGATGATGATGATGATGATGATATCATGATGATGATGATGATGATGATGATGATATCATGATGATGATGATATCATGATGATGATGATATCATGATGATGATGATGATGATGATATCATGATGATGATGATATCATGATGATGATGATATGATGATATGATGATGATGATATCATGATGATGATGATATCATGAAGATGATGATATCATGATGATGATGATATCATGATGATGATGATGATGATATCATGATGATGATGATGATGATGATGATGATATGATGATGATGATGATGATGATGATGATGATGATGATGATGATGATGATATGATGATGATGATGATGATATCATGATGATGATGATGATGATGATATCATGATGATGATATCATGATGATGATGATGATGATGATATCATGATGATGATATCATGATGATGATGATGATGATGATATCATGATGATGGTAAGATGATGATGATGATGATGATATTATGATGATGATATCATGATGATGATGATATCATGATGATGATGATGATGATGATATCATGAAGATGATGATGATGATGATATCATGATGATGATGATATCATGATGATGATGATGATGATGATATCATGAAGATGATGATGATGATGATATCATGATGATGATATCATGATGATGATGATGATGATATCATGATGATGATGATGATGATATCATGATGATGATATCATGATGATGATATCATGATGATGATGATGATGATATCATGATGATGATGATGATGATATCATGATGATGATATCATGATGATGATGATGATGATATCATGATGATGATATCATGATGATGATGATGATGATATCATGATGATATCATGATGATGATATCATGATGATGATGATGATGATGATATCATGATGATGATATCATGATGATGATGATGATGATGATATCATGATGATGGTAAGATGATGATGATGATGATATCATGATGATGATGATATCATGATGATGATGATGATGATGATATCATGAAGATGATGATGATGATGATATCATGATGATGATATCATGATGATGATGATGATGATATCATGATGATGATGATGATGATATCATGATGATATCATGATGATGATATCATGATGATGATGATGATGATGATATCATGATGATGATATCATGATGATGATGATGATGATGATATCATGATGATGGTAAGATGATGATGATGATGATGATATCATGATGATGATGATGATGATGATGATGATGATATCATGATGATGATGATGATGATGATGATGATGATATCATGATGATGATATCCTGATGATGATGATGATATCATGATGATGATATCCTGATGATGATGATATCATGATGATGATATCCTGATGATGATGATATCATGATGATATCATGATGATGATGATGATGATATCATGATGATGATGATATCATGATGATGATGATGATATCATGATGATGATGATGATATGATGATGATGATGATATTATGATGATGATATCATGATATGATGATGATGATGATGATGATATTATGATGATATCATGATGATGATATGATGATGATATCCTGATGATGATGATATCATGATGATGATGATGATATCATGATGATGATGATGATATCATGATGATTATGATGATGATATCATGATGATGATGATATCATGATGATGATGATATCATGATGATGATGATGATATGATGATGATGATGATGATATCATGATGATGATGATGATATCATGATGATGATGATATCATGATGATGATGATGATGATGATGATGATATCATGATGATGATGATGATGATATCATGATGATGATGATATCATGATGATGATATCATGATGAGGATGATGATGATATCATGATGATGATATCATGATGATGATGATGATATCATGATGAGGATGATGATATCATGATGATGATGATGATGATGATGATGATGATGATGATGATATGATGATGATGATGATGATGATGATGATGATATCATGATGATGATGATGATGATGATATCATGATGATGATGATGATGATGATGATGATATCATGATGATGATGATATCATGATGATGATGATATCATGATGATGATGATGATGATGATATCATGATGATGATGATATCATGATGATGATGATATGATGATATGATGATGATGATATCATGATGATGATGATATCATGAAGATGATGATATCATGATGATGATGATATCATGATGATGATGATGATGATATCATGATGATGATGATGATGATGATGATGATATGATGATGATGATGATGATGATGATGATGATGATGATATGATGATGATGATGATGATATCATGATGATGATGATGATGATGATATCATGATGATGATATCATGATGATGATGATGATGATGATATCATGATGATGATGATATCATGATGATGATGATGATGATGATATCATGATGATGGTAAGATGATGATGATGATGATGATATTATGATGATGATATCATGATGATGATGATATCATGATGATGATGATGATGATGATATCATGAAGATGATGATGATGATGATATTATGATGATGATGATATCATGATGATGATGATGATGATGATATCATGAAGATGATGATGATGATGATATCATGATGATGATATCATGATGATGATGATGATGATATCATGATGATGATGATGATGATATCATGATGATGATATCATGATGATGATATCATGATGATGATGATGATGATATCATGATGATGATGATGATGATATCATGATGATGATATCATGATGATGATGATGATGATATCATGATGATGATATCATGATGATGATGATGATGATATCATGATGATATCATGATGATGATATCATGATGATGATGATGATGATGATATCATGATGATGATATCATGATGATGATGATGATGATGATATCATGATGATGGTAAGATGATGATGATGATGATGATATTATGATGATGATATCATGATGATGATGATGATGATGATATCATGATGATGATATCATGATGATGATGATGATATCATGATGATGATGATGATGATATTATGATGATGATATCATGATGATGATGATGATGATATCATGATGATGATATCATGATGATGATGATGATGATGATGATGATGATGATATCATGATGATGATGATGATATCATGATGATGATATCATGATGATGATGATGATGATATCATGATGATGAAGATATCATGATGATGATGATGATATGATGATGATATCATGATGTTGATGATATCATGATGATGATGATGATGATATTATGATGATGATATCGATGATGATGATGATGATGATGATGATGATGATATGATGATGATGATATCCTGATGATGATGATATCATGATGATGATATCCTGATGATGATGATATCATGATGATGATATCCTGATGATGATGATATCATGATGATGATGATGATGATATCATGATGATGATGATGATGATGATATCATGATGATGATGATGATGATGATGATATCATGATGATGATATCATGATGATGATGATGATGATATCATGATGATGATGATATCATGATGATGATGATGATGATGATATCATGAAGATGATGATGATGATGATATCATGATGATGATGATATCATGATGATGATGATGATGATGATATCATGAAGATGATGATGATGATGATATCATGATGATGATATCATGATGATGATGATGATGATATCATGATGATGATGATGATGATATCATGATGATGATATCATGATGATGATATCATGATGATGATGATGATGATATCATGATGATGATGATGATGATATCATGATGATGATATCATGATGATGATGATGATGATATCATGATGATGATATCATGATGATGATGATGATGATATCATGATGATATCATGATGATGATATCATGATGATGATGATGATGATATCATGATGATGATGATGATGATATCATGATGATGATATCATGATGATGATGATGATGATATCATGATGATGATGATGATGATATGATGATGATGATATCATGATGATGATGATGATGATATCATGATGATGATGATATCATGATGATGATGATGATGATGATGATGATATCATGATGATGATGATGGTGATATCATGATGATGATGATGATGATGATGATGATATCATGATGATGATGATGATATCATGATGATGATATCATGATGATGATATCATGATGATATCATGATGATGATGATGATATCATGATGATGATGATGATATCATGATGATGATCATGATGATGATATCATGATGATGATGATATCGATGATGATGATGATGATGATATCATGATGATGATATCCTGATGATGATGATATCATGATGATGATATCCTGATGATGATGATATCATGATGATGATATCATGATGATGATGATGATGATATCATGATGATGATGATGATGATATCATGATGATGATGATGATGATATCATGATGATGATGATGATGATATCATGATGATGATATCATGATGATGATGATGATGATATCATGATGATGATATCATGATGATGATGATGATGATAGCATGATGATGATGATGATGATATCATGATGATGATGATGATGATGATGATATCATGATGATGATGATGATGATGATGATGATATCATGATGATGATGATGATGATGATGATGATGATGATGATGATGATGATATCATGATGATTATATCATGATGATGATATCATGATGATGATGATATCGATGATGATGATGATGATGATGATGATATCATGATGATGATGATGATGATGATGATGATGATATCATGATGATGATGATGATGATGATGATGATGATATCATGATGATGATATCCTGATGATGATGATGATATCATGATGATGATATCCTGATGATGATGATATCATGATGATGATATCCTGATGATGATGATATCATGATGATATCATGATGATGATGATGATGATGATATCATGATGATGATGATATCATGATGATGATGATGATATCATGATGATGATGATGATATGATGATGATGATGATATTATGATGATGATATCATGATATGATGATGATGATGATATTATGATGATATCATGATGATGATATGATGATGATATCCTGAAGATGATGATATCATGATGATGATGATGATATCATGATGATGATGATGATATCATGATGATTATGATGATGATATCATGATGATGATGATATCATGATGATGATGATATCATGATGATGATGATGATATGATGATGATGATGATGATATCATGATGATGATGATGATATCATGATGATGATGATATCATGATGATGATGATGATGATGATATCATGATGATGATGATGATGATATCATGATGATGATGATATCATGATGATGATATCATGATGAGGATGATGATGATATCATGATGATGATATCATGATGATGATGATGATATCATGATGAGGATGATGATATCATGATGATGATGATGATGATGATGATGATGATATGATGATGATGATGATGATGATGATAATATCATGATGATGATGATGATGATGATATCATGATGATGATGATGATGATGATGATATCATGATGATGATGATATCATGATGATGATGATATCATGATGATGATGATGATGATGATATCATGATGATGATGATATCATGATGATGATGATATGATGATATGATGATGATGATATCATGATGATGATGATATCATGAAGATGATGATATCATGATGATGATGATATCATGATGATGATGATGATGATATCATGATGATGATGATGATGATGATGATATGATGATGATGATGATGATGATGATGATGATGATGATGATGATATGATGATGATGATGATGATATCATGATGATGATGATGATGATGATGATGATGATGATATCATGATGATGATGATGATGATGATGATGATGATGGTGATATCATGATGATGATATCCTGATGATGATGATGATATCATGATGATGATATCCTGATGATGATGATATCATGATGATGATATCCTGATGATGATGATATCATGATGATATCATGATGATGATGATGATGATATCATGATGATGATGATATCATGATGATGATGATGATATCATGATGATGATGATGATATGATGATGATGATGATATTATGATGATGATATCATGATATGATGATGATGATGATATTATGATGATATCATGATGATGATATGATGATGATATCCTGATGATGATGATATCATGATGATGATGATGATATCATGATGATTATGATGATGATATCATGATGATGATGATATCATGATGATGATGATATCATGATGATGATGATGATATGATGATGATGATGATGATATCATGATGATGATGATGATATCATGATGATGATGATATCATGATGATGATGATGATGATGATATCATGATGATGATGATGATGATATCATGATGATGATGATATCATGATGATGATATCATGATGAGGATGATGATGATATCATGATGATGATATCATGATGATGATGATGATATCATGATGAGGATGATGATATCATGATGATGATGATGATGATGATGATGATGATGATATGATGATGATGATGATGATGATGATATGATGATGATATCATGATGATGATGATGATGATGATATCATGATGATGATGATGATGATGATATCATGATGATGATGATGATGATGATGATGATATCATGATGATGATGATATCATGATGATGATGATATCATGATGATGATGATGATGATGATATCATGATGATGATGATATCATGATGATGATGATATGATGATATGATGATGATGATATCATGATGATGATGATATCATGAAGATGATGATATCATGATGATGATGATATCATGATGATGATGATGATGATATCATGATGATGATGATGATGATGATATGATGATGATGATGATGATGATGATGATGATGATGATGATGATGATATGATGATGATGATGATGATATCATGATGATGATGATGATGATGATATCATGATGATGATATCATGATGATGATGATGATGATGATATCATGATGATGATATCATGATGATGATGATGATGATGATATCATGATGATGGTAAGATGATGATGATGATGATGATATTATGATGATGATATCATGATGATGATGATGATGATGATATCATGATGATGATATCATGATGATGATGATGATATCATGATGATGATGATGATGATATTATGATGATGATATCATGATGATGATGATGATGATATCATGATGATGATATCATGATGATGATGATGATGATGATGATGATGATGATGATGATGATATCATGATGATGATGATGATATCATGATGATGATATCATGATGATGATGATGATGATATCATGATGATGAAGATATCATGATGATGATGATGATATGATGATGATATCATGATGTTGATGATATCATGATGATGATGATGATGATATTATGATGATGATATCGATGATGATGATGATGATGATGATATGATGATGATGATATCCTGATGATGATGATATCATGATGATGATATCCTGATGATGATGATATCATGATGATGATATCCTGATGATGATGATATCATGATGATGATGATGATGATATCATGATGATGATGATGATGATGATATCATGATGATGATGATGATGATGATGATGATATCATGATGATGATGATATCATGATGATGATGATATCATGATGAAATCATGATGATGATGATGATGATATCATGATGATGATGATATCATGATGATGATGATGATGATATCATGATGATGATGATGATGATATCATGATGATGATGATATCATGATGATGATATCGATGATGATGATGATGATGATGATATCATGATGATGATATCCTGATGATGATGATATCATGATGATGATATCATGATGATGATGATATCATGATGATGATATCCTGATGATGATGATATCATGATGATGATGATGATGATGATATCATGATGATGATGATATCATGATGATGATGATGATATCATGATGATGATGATGATGATGATATCATGATGATGATGATATCGATGATGATGATGATGATGATGATGATGATATCATGATGATGATATGATGATGATGATATCATGATGATGATGTTCTGATGATGATGATATCATGATGATGATATCCTGATGATGATGATATCATGATGATGATATCCTGATGATGATGATATCATGATGATATCATGATGATGATGATGATGATATCATGATGATGATGATATCATGATGATGATGATGATATCATGATGATGATGATGATATCATGATGATGATGATGATATCATGATGATGATGATGATATCATGATATGATGATGATGATATTATGATGATGATATCATGATATGATGATGATGATGATGATGATATTATGATGATATCAAGATGATGATATGATGATGATGATGATATCCTGATGGTGATGATATCATGATGATGATGATGATATCATGATGATGATGATGATGATGATGATATCATGATGATGATGATATCATGATGATGATGATATCATGATGATGATGATATCATGATGATGATATCATGATGATGATGATGATATCATGATGATGATGATGATGATTATATCATGATGATGATGATGATGATATCATGATGATGATATCATGATGATGATGATGATGATATCATGATGATGATGATGATGATGATGTCATGATGATGATGATGATGATGTCATGATGATGATGATGATGATATCATGATGATGATGATGATATCATGATGATGATGATGATATCATGATGATGATGATGATGATATCATGATGATGATATCATGATGATGATATCATGATTGATGATGATGATATCATGATGATGATATCATGATGATGATATCATGATGATGATATCATGATGATGATATCATGATGATGATGATATCATGATGATGATATCATGATGATGATGATGATATCATGATGATGATGATATCGATGATGATATCATGATGATGATATCGATGATTATATCATGATGATGATATCCTGATGATGATGATATCATGATGATGATGATGATGATATCGATGATGATATCATGATGATGATATCATGATGATGATATCCTGATGATGATGATATCATGATGATGATGATGATGATGATGATATCATGATGATGATGATGATGATATCATGATGATGATATCATGATGATGATGATGATGATATCATGATGATGATGATATCATGATGATGATGATGATGATGATATCATGATGATGATGATATCGATGATGATATCATGATGATGATATCGATGATTATATCATGATGATGATATCCTGATGATGATGATATCATGATGATGATGATGATGATATCATGATGATATCATGATGATGATGTTGATGATATCATGATGATGATGATATCATGATGATGATGATGATATCATGATGATGATGATGATATCATGATGATGATGATGATATCATGATGATGATGATGATATCATGATGATGATGATGATATCATGATATGATGATGATGATGATATTATGATGATGATATCATGATGATGATGATGATGATATCATGATGATGATGATATCATGATGATGATGATGATGATGATATCATGATGATGATGATGATGATGATGATGATATCATGATGATGATGATATCATGATGATGATGATATCATGATGATGATGATGATGATGATATCATGATGATGATGATATCATGATGATGATGATATGATGATATGATGATGATGATATCATGATGATGATGATATCATGAAGATGATGATATCATGATGATGATGATATCATGATGATGATGATGATGATATCATGATGATGATGATGATGATGATATGATGATGATGATGATGATGATGATGATGATGATGATGATGATGATATGATGATGATGATGATGATATCATGATGATGATGATGATGATGATATCATGATGATGATATCATGATGATGATGATGATGATGATATCATGATGATGATATCATGATGATGATGATGATGATGATATCATGATGATGGTAAGATGATGATGATGATGATGATATTATGATGATGATATCATGATGATGATGATGATGATGATATCATGATGATGATATCATGATGATGATGATGATATCATGATGATGATGATGATGATATTATGATGATGATATCATGATGATGATGATGATGATATCATGATGATGATATCATGATGATGATGATGATGATGATGATGATGATGATGATGATGATATCATGATGATGATGATGATATCATGATGATGATATCATGATGATGATGATGATGATATCATGATGATGAAGATATCATGATGATGATGATGATATGATGATGATATCATGATGTTGATGATATCATGATGATGATGATGATGATATTATGATGATGATATCGATGATGATGATGATGATGATGATATGATGATGATGATATCCTGATGATGATGATATCATGATGATGATATCCTGATGATGATGATATCATGATGATGATATCCTGATGATGATGATATCATGATGATGATGATGATGATATCATGATGATGATGATGATGATGATATCATGATGATGATGATGATGATGATGATGATATCATGATGATGATGATATCATGATGATGATGATATCATGATGAAATCATGATGATGATGATGATGATATCATGATGATGATGATATCATGATGATGATGATGATGATATCATGATGATGATGATGATGATATCATGATGATGATGATATCATGATGATGATATCGATGATGATGATGATGATGATGATATCATGATGATGATATCCTGATGATGATGATATCATGATGATGATATCATGATGATGATGATATCATGATGATGATATCCTGATGATGATGATATCATGATGATGATGATGATGATGATATCATGATGATGATGATATCATGATGATGATGATGATATCATGATGATGATGATGATGATGATATCATGATGATGATGATATCGATGATGATGATGATGATGATGATGATGATATCATGATGATGATATGATGATGATGATATCATGATGATGATGTTCTGATGATGATGATATCATGATGATGATATCCTGATGATGATGATATCATGATGATGATATCCTGATGATGATGATATCATGATGATATCATGATGATGATGATGATGATATCATGATGATGATGATATCATGATGATGATGATGATATCATGATGATGATGATGATATCATGATGATGATGATGATATCATGATGATGATGATGATATCATGATATGATGATGATGATATTATGATGATGATATCATGATATGATGATGATGATGATGATGATATTATGATGATATCAAGATGATGATATGATGATGATGATGATATCCTGATGGTGATGATATCATGATGATGATGATGATATCATGATGATGATGATGATGATGATGATATCATGATGATGATGATATCATGATGATGATGATATCATGATGATGATGATATCATGATGATGATATCATGATGATGATGATGATATCATGATGATGATGATGATGATTATATCATGATGATGATGATGATGATATCATGATGATGATATCATGATGATGATGATGATGATATCATGATGATGATGATGATGATGATGTCATGATGATGATGATGATGATGTCATGATGATGATGATGATGATATCATGATGATGATGATATCATGATGATGATGATGATATCATGATGATGATGATGATGATATCATGATGATGATATCATGATGATGATATCATGATTGATGATGATGATATCATGATGATGATATCATGATGATGATATCATGATGATGATATCATGATGATGATATCATGATGATGATGATATCATGATGATGATATCATGATGATGATGATGATATCATGATGATGATGATATCGATGATGATATCATGATGATGATATCGATGATTATATCATGATGATGATATCCTGATGATGATGATATCATGATGATGATGATGATGATATCGATGATGATATCATGATGATGATATCATGATGATGATATCCTGATGATGATGATATCATGATGATGATGATGATGATGATGATATCATGATGATGATGATGATGATATCATGATGATGATATCATGATGATGATGATGATGATATCATGATGATGATGATATCATGATGATGATGATGATGATGATATCATGATGATGATGATATCGATGATGATATCATGATGATGATATCGATGATTATATCATGATGATGATATCCTGATGATGATGATATCATGATGATGATGATGATGATATCATGATGATATCATGATGATGATGTTGATGATATCATGATGATGATGATATCATGATGATGATGATGATATCATGATGATGATGATGATATCATGATGATGATGATGATATCATGATGATGATGATGATATCATGATGATGATGATGATATCATGATATGATGATGATGATGATATTATGATGATGATATCATGATGATGATGATGATGATATGATGATGATATTATGATGATATCAAGATGATGATATGATGATGATGATGATATCCTGATGGTGATGATATCATGATGATGATGATGATATCATGATGATGATGATGATGATATGATGATGATGATGATGATATCATGATGATGATGATACCATGATGATGATAATATCATGATGATGATGATATCATGATGATGATGATATCATGATGATGATGATGATATTATGATGATGATGATGATGATATCATGATGATGATGATGATGATATCATGATGATGATATCATGATGATGATGATGATGATATCATGATGATGATATCATGATGATGATGATGATGATGATGTCATGATGATGATGATGATGATGTCATGATGATGATGATGATGATATCATGATGATGATGATATCATGATGATGATGATGATATCATGATGATGATGATGATGATATCATGATGATGATATCATGATGATGATATCATGATTGATGATGATGATATCATGATGATGATATCATGATGATGATATCATGATGATGATATCATGATGATGGTAAGATGATGATGATGATGATGATATCATGATGATGATGATGATGATGATGATGATGATATCATGATGATGATGATGATGATGATGATGATGATATCATGATGATGATATCCTGATGATGATGATGATATCATGATGATGATATCCTGATGATGATGATATCATGATGATGATATCCTGATGATGATGATATCATGATGATATCATGATGATGATGATGATGATATCATGATGATGATGATATCATGATGATGATGATGATATCATGATGATGATGATGATATGATGATGATGATGATATTATGATGATGATATCATGATATGATGATGATGATGATGATGATATTATGATGATATCATGATGATGATATGATGATGATATCCTGATGATGATGATATCATGATGATGATGATGATATCATGATGATGATGATGATATCATGATGATTATGATGATGATATCATGATGATGATGATATCATGATGATGATGATATCATGATGATGATGATGATATGATGATGATGATGATGATATCATGATGATGATGATGATATCATGATGATGATGATATCATGATGATGATGATGATGATGATGATGATATCATGATGATGATGATGATGATATCATGATGATGATGATATCATGATGATGATATCATGATGAGGATGATGATGATATCATGATGATGATATCATGATGATGATGATGATATCATGATGAGGATGATGATATCATGATGATGATGATGATGATGATGATGATGATGATGATGATATGATGATGATGATGATGATGATGATGATATCATGATGATGATGATGATGATGATATCATGATGATGATGATGATGATGATGATGATATCATGATGATGATGATATCATGATGATGATGATATCATGATGATGATGATGATGATGATATCATGATGATGATGATATCATGATGATGATGATATGATGATATGATGATGATGATATCATGATGATGATGATATCATGAAGATGATGATATCATGATGATGATGATATCATGATGATGATGATGATGATATCATGATGATGATGATGATGATGATGATGATATGATGATGATGATGATGATGATGATGATGATGATGATGATGATATGATGATGATGATGATGATATCATGATGATGATGATGATGATGATATCATGATGATGATATCATGATGATGATGATGATGATGATATCATGATGATGATATCATGATGATGATGATGATGATGATATCATGATGATGGTAAGATGATGATGATGATGATGATATTATGATGATGATATCATGATGATGATGATATCATGATGATGATGATGATGATGATATCATGAAGATGATGATGATGATGATATTATGATGATGATGATATCATGATGATGATGATGATGATGATATCATGAAGATGATGATGATGATGATATCATGATGATGATATCATGATGATGATGATGATGATATCATGATGATGATGATGATGATATCATGATGATGATATCATGATGATGATATCATGATGATGATGATGATGATATCATGATGATGATGATGATGATATCATGATGATGATATCATGATGATGATGATGATGATATCATGATGATGATATCATGATGATGATGATGATGATATCATGATGATATCATGATGATGATATCATGATGATGATGATGATGATGATGATATCATGATGATGATGATGATGATATCATGATGATATCATGATGATGATATCATGATGATGATGATGATGATGATATCATGATGATGATATCATGATGATGATGATGATGATGATATCATGATGATGGTAAGATGATGATGATGATGATGATATTATGATGATGATATCATGATGATGATGATGATGATGATATCATGATGATGATATCATGATGATGATGATGATATCATGATGATGATGATGATGATATTATGATGATGATATCATGATGATGATGATGATGATATCATGATGATGATATCATGATGATGATGATGATGATGATGATGATGATGATATCATGATGATGATGATGATATCATGATGATGATATCATGATGATGATGATGATGATATCATGATGATGAAGATATCATGATGATGATGATGATATGATGATGATATCATGATGTTGATGATATCATGATGATGATGATGATGATATTATGATGATGATATCGATGATGATGATGATGATGATGATGATGATGATATGATGATGATGATATCCTGATGATGATGATATCATGATGATGATATCCTGATGATGATGATATCATGATGATGATATCCTGATGATGATGATATCATGATGATGATGATGATGATATCATGATGATGATGATGATGATATCATGATGATGATGATGATGATGATGATATCATGATGATGATATCATGATGATGATGATGATGATATCATGATGATGATGATATCATGATGATGATGATGATGATGATATCATGAAGATGATGATGATGATGATATCATGATGATGATGATATCATGATGATGATGATGATGATGATATCATGATGATGATGATGATGATGATGATATCATGATGATGATATCATGATGATGATGATGATGATATCATGATGATGATGATATCATGATGATGATGATGATGATGATATCATGAAGATGATGATGATGATGATATCATGATGATGATGATATCATGATGATGATGATGATGATGATATCATGAAGATGATGATGATGATGATATCATGATGATGATATCATGATGATGATGATGATGATATCATGATGATGATGATGATGATATCATGATGATGATGATGATGATATCATGATGATGATGATGATGATATCATGATGATGATATCATGATGATGATGATGATGATATCATGATGATGATATCATGATGATGATGATGATGATATCATGATGATATCATGATGATGATATCATGATGATGATGATGATGATATCATGATGATGATGATGATGATATCATGATGATGATATCATGATGATGATGATGATGATATCATGATGATGATGATGATGATATGATGATGATGATATCATGATGATGATGATGATGATATCATGATGATGATGATATCATGATGATGATGATGATGATGATGATGATATCATGATGATGATGATGGTGATATCATGATGATGATGATGATGATGATGATGATATCATGATGATGATGATGATATCATGATGATGATATCATGATGATGATATCATGATGATATCATGATGATGATGATGATATCATGATGATGATGATGATATCATGATGATGATCATGATGATGATATCATGATGATGATGATATCGATGATGATGATGATGATGATATCATGATGATGATATCCTGATGATGATGATATCATGATGATGATATCCTGATGATGATGATATCATGATGATGATATCATGATGATGATGATGATGATATCATGATGATGATGATGATGATATCATGATGATGATGATGATGATATCATGATGATGATGATGATGATATCATGATGATGATATCATGATGATGATGATGATGATATCATGATGATGATATCATGATGATGATGATGATGATAGCATGATGATGATGATGATGATATCATGATGATGATGATGATGATGATGATATCATGATGATGATGATGATGATGATGATGATATCATGATGATGATGATGATGATGATGATGATGATGATGATGATGATGATATCATGATGATTATATCATGATGATGATATCATGATGATGATGATATCGATGATGATGATGATGATGATGATGATATCATGATGATGATGATGATGATGATGATGATGATATCATGATGATGATGATGATGATGATGATGATGATATCATGATGATGATATCCTGATGATGATGATGATATCATGATGATGATATCCTGATGATGATGATATCATGATGATGATATCCTGATGATGATGATATCATGATGATATCATGATGATGATGATGATGATGATGATATCATGATGATGATGATATCATGATGATGATGATGATATCATGATGATGATGATGATATGATGATGATGATGATATTATGATGATGATATCATGATATGATGATGATGATGATATTATGATGATATCATGATGATGATATGATGATGATATCCTGAAGATGATGATATCATGATGATGATGATGATATCATGATGATGATGATGATATCATGATGATTATGATGATGATATCATGATGATGATGATATCATGATGATGATGATATCATGATGATGATGATGATATGATGATGATGATGATGATATCATGATGATGATGATGATATCATGATGATGATGATATCATGATGATGATGATGATGATGATATCATGATGATGATGATGATGATATCATGATGATGATGATATCATGATGATGATATCATGATGAGGATGATGATGATATCATGATGATGATATCATGATGATGATGATGATATCATGATGAGGATGATGATATCATGATGATGATGATGATGATGATGATGATGATGATGATATGATGATGATGATGATGATGATGATAATATCATGATGATGATGATGATGATGATATCATGATGATGATGATGATGATGATGATATCATGATGATGATGATATCATGATGATGATGATATCATGATGATGATGATGATGATGATGATATCATGATGATGATGATATCATGATGATGATGATATGATGATATGATGATGATGATATCATGATGATGATGATATCATGAAGATGATGATATCATGATGATGATGATATCATGATGATGATGATGATGATATCATGATGATGATGATGATGATGATGATATGATGATGATGATGATGATGATGATGATGATGATGATGATGATGATGATATGATGATGATGATGATGATATCATGATGATGATGATGATGATGATGATGATGATGATATCATGATGATGATGATGATGATGATGATGATGATGGTGATATCATGATGATGATATCCTGATGATGATGATGATATCATGATGATGATATCCTGATGATGATGATATCATGATGATGATATCCTGATGATGATGATATCATGATGATATCATGATGATGATGATGATGATATCATGATGATGATGATATCATGATGATGATGATGATATCATGATGATGATGATGATATGATGATGATGATGATATTATGATGATGATATCATGATATGATGATGATGATGATATTATGATGATATCATGATGATGATATGATGATGATATCCTGATGATGATGATATCATGATGATGATGATGATATCATGATGATTATGATGATGATATCATGATGATGATGATATCATGATGATGATGATATCATGATGATGATGATGATATGATGATGATGATGATGATATCATGATGATGATGATGATATCATGATGATGATGATATCATGATGATGATGATGATGATGATATCATGATGATGATGATGATGATATCATGATGATGATGATATCATGATGATGATATCATGATGAGGATGATGATGATATCATGATGATGATATCATGATGATGATGATGATATCATGATGAGGATGATGATATCATGATGATGATGATGATGATGATGATGATGATGATATGATGATGATGATGATGATGATGATGATGATGATGATGATATCATGATGATGATGATGATGATGATATCATGATGATGATGATGATGATGATATCATGATGATGATGATGATGATGATGATGATATCATGATGATGATGATATCATGATGATGATGATATCATGATGATGATGATGATGATGATATCATGATGATGATGATATCATGATGATGATGATATGATGATATGATGATGATGATATCATGATGATGATGATATCATGAAGATGATGATATCATGATGATGATGATATCATGATGATGATGATGATGATATCATGATGATGATGATGATGATGATGATGATATGATGATGATGATGATGATGATGATGATGATGATGATGATGATGATATGATGATGATGATGATGATATCATGATGATGATGATGATGATGATATCATGATGATGATATCATGATGATGATGATGATGATGATATCATGATGATGATATCATGATGATGATGATGATGATGATATCATGATGATGGTAAGATGATGATGATGATGATGATATTATGATGATGATATCATGATGATGATGATGATGATGATATCATGATGATGATATCATGATGATGATGATGATATCATGATGATGATGATGATGATATTATGATGATGATATCATGATGATGATGATGATGATATCATGATGATGATATCATGATGATGATGATGATGATGATGATGATGATGATGATGATATCATGATGATGATGATGATATCATGATGATGATATCATGATGATGATGATGATGATATCATGATGATGAAGATATCATGATGATGATGATGATATGATGATGATATCATGATGTTGATGATATCATGATGATGATGATGATGATATTATGATGATGATATCGATGATGATGATGATGATGATGATATGATGATGATGATATCCTGATGATGATGATATCATGATGATGATATCCTGATGATGATGATATCATGATGATGATATCCTGATGATGATGATATCATGATGATGATGATGATGATATCATGATGATGATGATGATGATGATATCATGATGATGATGATGATGATGATGATGATATCATGATGATGATGATATCATGATGATGATGATATCATGATGAAATCATGATGATGATGATGATGATATCATGATGATGATGATATCATGATGATGATGATGATGATATCATGATGATGATGATGATGATATCATGATGATGATGATATCATGATGATGATATCGATGATGATGATGATGATGATGATATCATGATGATGATATCCTGATGATGATGATATCATGATGATGATATCATGATGATGATGATATCATGATGATGATATCCTGATGATGATGATATCATGATGATGATGATGATGATGATATCATGATGATGATGATATCATGATGATGATGATGATATCATGATGATGATGATGATGATGATATCATGATGATGATGATATCGATGATGATGATGATGATGATGATGATGATATCATGATGATGATATGATGATGATGATATCATGATGATGATGTTCTGATGATGATGATATCATGATGATGATATCCTGATGATGATGATATCATGATGATGATATCCTGATGATGATGATATCATGATGATATCATGATGATGATGATGATGATATCATGATGATGATGATATCATGATGATGATGATGATATCATGATGATGATGATGATATCATGATGATGATGATGATATCATGATATGATGATGATGATATTATGATGATGATATCATGATATGATGATGATGATGATGATGATGATATTATGATGATATCAAGATGATGATATGATGATGATGATGATATCCTGATGGTGATGATATCATGATGATGATGATGATATCATGATGATGATGATGATGATGAGGATATCATGATGATGATGATATCATGATGATGATGATATCATGATGATGATGATATCATGATGATGATATCATGATGATGATGATGATATCATGATGATGATGATGATGATTATATCATGATGATGATGATGATGATATCATGATGATGATATCATGATGATGATGATGATGATATCATGATGATGATGATGATGATGATGTCATGATGATGATGATGATGATGTCATGATGATGATGATGATGATATCATGATGATGATGATATCATGATGATGATGATGATATCATGATGATGATGATGATGATATCATGATGATGATATCATGATGATGATATCATGATTGATGATGATGATATCATGATGATGATATCATGATGATGATATCATGATGATGATATCATGATGATGATATCATGATGATGATGATATCATGATGATGATATCATGATGATGATGATGATATCATGATGATGATGATATCGATGATGATATCATGATGATGATATCGATGATTATATCATGATGATGATATCCTGATGATGATGATATCATGATGATGATGATGATGATATCGATGATGATATCATGATGATGATATCATGATGATGATATCCTGATGATGATGATATCATGATGATGATGATGATGATGATGATATCATGATGATGATGATGATGATATCATGATGATGATATCATGATGATGATGATGATGATATCATGATGATGATGATATCATGATGATGATGATGATATCATGATGATGATGATATCGATGATGATATCATGATGATGATATCGATGATTATATCATGATGATGATATCCTGATGATGATGATATCATGATGATGATGATGATGATATCATGATGATATCATGATGATGATGTTGATGATATCATGATGATGATGATATCATGATGATGATGATGATATCATGATGATGATGATGATATCATGATGATGATGATGATATCATGATGATGATGATGATATCATGATGATGATGATGATATCATGATATGATGATGATGATGATATTATGATGATGATATCATGATGATGATGATGATGATATGATGATGATATTATGATGATATCAAGATGATGATATGATGATGATGATGATGATGATATGATGATGATGATGATGATATCATGATGATGATGATACCATGATGATGATAATATCATGATGATGATGATATCATGATGATGATGATATCATGATGATGATGATGATATTATGATGATGATGATGATGATATCATGATGATGATGATGATGATATCATGATGATGATATCATGATGATGATGATGATGATATCATGATGATGATATCATGATGATGATGATGATGATGATGTCATGATGATGATGATGATGATGTCATGATGATGATGATGATGATATCATGATGATGATGATATCATGATGATGATGATGATATCATGATGATGATGATGATGATATCATGATGATGATATCATGATGATGATATCATGATTGATGATGATGATATCATGATGATGATATCATGATGATGATATCATGATGATGATATCATGATGATGGTAAGATGATGATGATGATGATGATATCATGATGATGATGATGATGATGATGATGATGATATCATGATGATGATGATGATGATGATGATGATGATATCATGATGATGATATCCTGATGATGATGATGATATCATGATGATGATATCCTGATGATGATGATATCATGATGATGATATCCTGATGATGATGATATCATGATGATATCATGATGATGATGATGATGATATCATGATGATGATGATATCATGATGATGATGATGATATCATGATGATGATGATGATATGATGATGATGATGATATTATGATGATGATATCATGATATGATGATGATGATGATGATATTATGATGATATCATGATGATGATATGATGATGATATCCTGATGATGATGATATCATGATGATGATGATGATGATATCATGATGATGATGATGATATCATGATGATTATGATGATGATATCATGATGATGATGATATCATGATGATGATGATATCATGATGATGATGATGATATGATGATGATGATGATGATATCATGATGATGATGATGATATCATGATGATGATGATATCATGATGATGATGATGATGATGATGATGATGATATCATGATGATGATGATGATGATATCATGATGATGATGATATCATGATGATGATATCATGATGAGGATGATGATGATATCATGATGATGATATCATGATGATGATGATGATATCATGATGAGGATGATGATATCATGATGATGATGATGATGATGATGATGATGATGATGATGATATGATGATGATGATGATGATGATGATGATATCATGATGATGATGATGATGATGATATCATGATGATGATGATGATGATGATGATGATATCATGATGATGATGATATCATGATGATGATGATATCATGATGATGATGATGATGATGATATCATGATGATGATGATATCATGATGATGATGATATGATGATATGATGATGATGATATCATGATGATGATGATATCATGAAGATGATGATATCATGATGATGATGATATCATGATGATGATGATGATGATATCATGATGATGATGATGATGATGATGATGATATGATGATGATGATGATGATGATGATGATGATGATGATGATATGATGATGATGATGATGATATCATGATGATGATGATGATGATGATATCATGATGATGATATCATGATGATGATGATGATGATGATATCATGATGATGATATCATGATGATGATGATGATGATGATATCATGATGATGGTAAGATGATGATGATGATGATGATATTATGATGATGATATCATGATGATGATGATATCATGATGATGATGATGATGATGATATCATGAAGATGATGATGATGATGATATTATGATGATGATGATATCATGATGATGATGATGATGATGATATCATGAAGATGATGATGATGATGATATCATGATGATGATATCATGATGATGATGATGATGATATCATGATGATGATGATGATGATATCATGATGATGATATCATGATGATGATATCATGATGATGATGATGATGATATCATGATGATGATGATGATGATATCATGATGATGATATCATGATGATGATGATGATGATATCATGATGATGATATCATGATGATGATGATGATGATATCATGATGATATCATGATGATGATATCATGATGATGATGATGATGATGATATCATGATGATGATATCATGATGATGATGATGATGATGATATCATGATGATGGTAAGATGATGATGATGATGATGATATTATGATGATGATATCATGATGATGATGATGATGATGATATCATGATGATGATGATGATATCATGATGATGATGATGATGATATTATGATGATGATATCATGATGATGATGATGATGATATCATGATGATGATATCATGATGATGATGATGATGATGATGATGATGATGATATCATGATGATGATGATGATATCATGATGATGATATCATGATGATGATGATGATGATATCATGATGATGAAGATATCATGATGATGATGATGATATGATGATGATATCATGATGTTGATGATATCATGATGATGATGATGATGATATTATGATGATGATATCGATGATGATGATGATGATGATGATGATGATGATATGATGATGATGATATCCTGATGATGATGATATCATGATGATGATATCCTGATGATGATGATATCATGATGATGATATCCTGATGATGATGATATCATGATGATGATGATGATGATATCATGATGATGATGATGATGATGATATCATGATGATGATGATGATGATGATGATATCATGATGATGATATCATGATGATGATGATGATGATATCATGATGATGATGATATCATGATGATGATGATGATGATGATATCATGAAGATGATGATGATGATGATATCATGATGATGATGATATCATGATGATGATGATGATGATGATATCATGAAGATGATGATGATGATGATATCATGATGATGATATCATGATGATGATGATGATGATATCATGATGATGATGATGATGATATCATGATGATGATATCATGATGATGATATCATGATGATGATGATGATGATATCATGATGATGATGATGATGATATCATGATGATGATATCATGATGATGATGATGATGATATCATGATGATGATATCATGATGATGATGATGATGATATCATGATGATATCATGATGATGATATCATGATGATGATGATGATGATATCATGATGATGATGATGATGATATCATGATGATGATATCATGATGATGATGATGATGATATCATGATGATGATGATGATGATATGATGATGATGATATCATGATGATGATGATGATGATATCATGATGATGATGATATCATGATGATGATGATGATGATGATGATGATATCATGATGATGATGATGGTGATATCATGATGATGATGATGATGATGATATCATGATGATGATGATGATATCATGATGATGATATCATGATGATGATATCATGATGATATCATGATGATGATGATGATATCATGATGATGATGATGATATCATGATGATGATCATGATGATGATATCATGATGATGATGATATCGATGATGATGATGATGATGATATCATGATGATGATATCCTGATGATGATGATATCATGATGATGATATCCTGATGATGATGATATCATGATGATGATATCATGATGATGATGATGATGATATCATGATGATGATGATGATGATATCATGATGATGATGATGATGATATCATGATGATGATATCATGATGATGATGATGATGATATCATGATGATGATATCATGATGATGATGATGATGATAGCATGATGATGATGATGATGATATCATGATGATGATGATGATGATGATGATATCATGATGATGATGATGATGATGATGATATCATGATGATGATGATGATGATGATGATGATGATGATGATGATGATGATGATATCATGATGATTATATCATGATGATGATATCATGATGATGATGATATCGATGATGATGATGATGATGATGATGATATCATGATGATGATGATGATGATGATGATGATGATGATATCATGATGATGATGATGATGATGATGATGATGATATCATGATGATGATATCCTGATGATGATGATGATATCATGATGATGATATCCTGATGATGATGATATCATGATGATGATATCCTGATGATGATGATATCATGATGATATCATGATGATGATGATGATGATGATATCATGATGATGATGATATCATGATGATGATGATGATATCATGATGATGATATCATGATGATATCATGATGATGATGATGATATCATGATGATGATGATGATATCATGATGATGATCATGATGATGATATCATGATGATGATGATATCGATGATGATGATGATGATGATATCATGATGATGATATCCTGATGATGATGATATCATGATGATGATATCCTGATGATGATGATATCATGATGATGATATCATGATGATGATGATGATGATATCATGATGATGATGATGATGATATCATGATGATGATGATGATGATATCATGATGATGATGATGATGATATCATGATGATGATATCATGATGATGATGATGATGATATCATGATGATGATATCATGATGATGATGATGATGATAGCATGATGATGATGATGATGATATCATGATGATGATGATGATGATGATGATATCATGATGATGATGATGATGATGATGATGATATCATGATGATGATGATGATGATGATGATGATGATGATGATATCATGATGATTATATCATGATGATGATATCATGATGATGATGATATCGATGATGATGATGATGATGATGATGATATCATGATGATGATGATGATGATGATGATGATGATATCATGATGATGATGATGATGATGATGATGATGATGATATCATGATGATGATATCCTGATGATGATGATGATATCATGATGATGATATCCTGATGATGATGATATCATGATGATGATATCCTGATGATGATGATATCATGATGATATCATGATGATGATGATGATGATGATATCATGATGATGATGATATCATGATGATGATGATGATATCATGATGATGATGATGATATGATGATGATGATGATATTATGATGATGATATCATGATATGATGATGATGATGATATTATGATGATATCATGATGATGATATGATGATGATATCCTGAAGATGATGATATCATGATGATGATGATGATATCATGATGATGATGATGATATCATGATGATTATGATGATGATATCATGATGATGATGATATCATGATGATGATGATATCATGATGATGATGATGATATGATGATGATGATGATGATATCATGATGATGATGATGATATCATGATGATGATGATATCATGATGATGATGATGATGATGATATCATGATGATGATGATGATGATATCATGATGATGATGATATCATGATGATGATATCATGATGAGGATGATGATGATATCATGATGATGATATCATGATGATGATGATGATATCATGATGAGGATGATGATATCATGATGATGATGATGATGATGATGATGATGATGATGATATGATGATGATGATGATGATGATGATAATATCATGATGATGATGATGATGATGATATCATGATGATGATGATGATGATGATGATATCATGATGATGATGATATCATGATGATGATGATATCATGATGATGATGATGATGATGATATCATGATGATGATGATATCATGATGATGATGATATGATGATATGATGATGATGATATCATGATGATGATGATATCATGAAGATGATGATATCATGATGATGATGATATCATGATGATGATGATGATGATATCATGATGATGATGATGATGATGATGATATGATGATGATGATGATGATGATGATGATGATGATGATGATGATGATGATATGATGATGATGATGATGATATCATGATGATGATGATATGATGATGATGATGATGATATCATGATGATGATGATGATGATGATGATGATGATGGTGATATCATGATGATGATATCCTGATGATGATGATGATATCATGATGATGATATCCTGATGATGATGATATCATGATGATGATATCCTGATGATGATGATATCATGATGATATCATGATGATGATGATGATGATATCATGATGATGATGATATCATGATGATGATGATGATATCATGATGATGATGATGATATGATGATGATGATGATGATATTATGATGATGATATCATGATATGATGATGATGATGATATTATGATGATATCATGATGATGATATGATGATGATATCCTGATGATGATGATATCATGATGATGATGATGATATCATGATGATTATGATGATGATATCATGATGATGATGATATCATGATGATGATGATATCATGATGATGATGATGATATGATGATGATGATGATGATATCATGATGATGATGATGATATCATGATGATGATGATATCATGATGATGATGATGATGATGATATCATGATGATGATGATGATGATATCATGATGATGATGATATCATGATGATGATATCATGATGAGGATGATGATGATATCATGATGATGATATCATGATGATGATGATGATATCATGATGAGGATGATGATATCATGATGATGATGATGATGATGATGATGATGATGATATGATGATGATGATGATGATGATGATGATGATGATATCATGATGATGATGATGATGATGATATCATGATGATGATGATGATGATGATATCATGATGATGATGATGATGATGATGATGATATCATGATGATGATGATATCATGATGATGATGATATCATGATGATGATGATGATGATGATATCATGATGATGATGATATCATGATGATGATGATATGATGATATGATGATGATGATATCATGATGATGATGATATCATGAAGATGATGATATCATGATGATGATGATATCATGATGATGATGATGATGATATCATGATGATGATGATGATGATGATGATGATATGATGATGATGATGATGATGATGATGATGATGATGATGATGATATGATGATGATGATGATGATATCATGATGATGATGATGATGATGATATCATGATGATGATATCATGATGATGATGATGATGATGATATCATGATGATGATATCATGATGATGATGATGATGATGATATCATGATGATGGTAAGATGATGATGATGATGATGATATTATGATGATGATATCATGATGATGATGATGATGATGATATCATGATGATGATATCATGATGATGATGATGATATCATGATGATGATGATGATGATATTATGATGATGATATCATGATGATGATGATGATGATATCATGATGATGATATCATGATGATGATGATGATGATGATGATGATGATGATGATATCATGATGATGATGATGATATCATGATGATGATATCATGATGATGATGATGATGATATCATGATGATGAAGATATCATGATGATGATGATGATATGATGATGATATCATGATGTTGATGATATCATGATGATGATGATGATGATATTATGATGATGATATCGATGATGATGATGATGATGATGATATGATGATGATGATATCCTGATGATGATGATATCATGATGATGATATCCTGATGATGATGATATCATGATGATGATATCCTGATGATGATGATATCATGATGATGATGATGATGATATCATGATGATGATGATGATGATGATATCATGATGATGATGATGATGATGATGATATCATGATGATGATGATATCATGATGATGATGATATCATGATGAAATCATGATGATGATGATGATGATATCATGATGATGATGATATCATGATGATGATGATGATGATATCATGATGATGATGATGATGATATCATGATGATGATGATATCATGATGATGATATCGATGATGATGATGATGATGATGATATCATGATGATGATATCCTGATGATGATGATATCATGATGATGATATCATGATGATGATGATATCATGATGATGATATCCTGATGATGATGATATCATGATGATGATGATGATGATGATATCATGATGATGATGATATCATGATGATGATGATGATATCATGATGATGATGATGATGATGATATCATGATGATGATGATATCGATGATGATGATGATGATGATGATGATGATATCATGATGATGATATGATGATGATGATATCATGATGATGATGTTCTGATGATGATGATATCATGATGATGATATCCTGATGATGATGATATCATGATGATGATATCCTGATGATGATGATATCATGATGATATCATGATGATGATGATGATGATATCATGATGATGATGATATCATGATGATGATGATGATATCATGATGATGATGATGATATCATGATGATGATGATGATATCATGATGATGATGATGATATCATGATATGATGATGATGATATTATGATGATGATATCATGATATGATGATGATGATGATGATGATGATATTATGATGATATCAAGATGATGATATGATGATGATGATGATATCCTGATGGTGATGATATCATGATGATGATGATGATATCATGATGATGATGATGATGATGAGGATATCATGATGATGATGATATCATGATGATGATGATATCATGATGATGATGATATCATGATGATGATATCATGATGATGATGATGATATCATGATGATGATGATGATGATTATATCATGATGATGATGATGATGATATCATGATGATGATATCATGATGATGATGATGATGATATCATGATGATGATGATGATGATGATGTCATGATGATGATGATGATGATGTCATGATGATGATGATGATGATATCATGATGATGATGATATCATGATGATGATGATGATATCATGATGATGATGATGATGATATCATGATGATGATATCATGATGATGATATCATGATTGATGATGATGATATCATGATGATGATATCATGATGATGATATCATGATGATGATATCATGATGATGATATCATGATGATGATGATATCATGATGATGATATCATGATGATGATGATGATATCATGATGATGATGATATCGATGATGATATCATGATGATGATATCGATGATTATATCATGATGATGATATCCTGATGATGATGATATCATGATGATGATGATGATGATATCGATGATGATATCATGATGATGATATCATGATGATGATATCCTGATGATGATGATATCATGATGATGATGATGATGATGATGATATCATGATGATGATGATGATGATATCATGATGATGATATCATGATGATGATGATGATGATATCATGATGATGATGATATCATGATGATGATGATGATGATGATATCATGATGATGATGATATCGATGATGATATCATGATGATGATATCGATGATTATATCATGATGATGATATCCTGATGATGATGATATCATGATGATGATGATGATGATATCATGATGATATCATGATGATGATGTTGATGATATCATGATGATGATGATATCATGATGATGATGATGATATCATGATGATGATGATGATATCATGATGATGATGATGATATCATGATGATGATGATGATATCATGATATGATGATGATGATGATATTATGATGATGATATCATGATGATGATGATGATGATATGATGATGATATTATGATGATATCAAGATGATGATATGATGATGATGATGATATCCTGATGGTGATGATATCATGATGATGATGATGATATCATGATGATGATGATGATGATATGATGATGATGATGATGATATCATGATGATGATGATACCATGATGATGATAATATCATGATGATGATGATATCATGATGATGATGATATCATGATGATGATGATGATATTATGATGATGATGATGATGATATCATGATGATGATGATGATGATATCATGATGATGATATCATGATGATGATGATGATGATATCATGATGATGATATCATGATGATGATGATGATGATGATGTCATGATGATGATGATGATGATGTCATGATGATGATGATGATGATATCATGATGATGATGATATCATGATGATGATGATGATATCATGATGATGATGATGATGATATCATGATGATGATATCATGATGATGATATCATGATTGATGATGATGATATCATGATGATGATATCATGATGATGATATCATGATGATGATATCATGATGATGATATCATGATGATGATGATATCGATGATGATATCATGATGATGATATCATGATGATGTTGATGATATCATGATGATGATGATATCGATGATGATATCATGATGATGATATCGATGATTATATCATGATGATGATATCCTGATGATGATGATATCATGATGATGATGATGATGATGATGATATCGATGATGATATCATGATGATGATATCCTGATGATGATGATATCATGATGATGATGATGATGATGATGATATCATGATGATGATGATGATGATATCATGATGATGATATCATGATGATGATGATGATGATATCATGATGATGATGATATCATGATGATGATGATGATGATGATATCATGATGATGATATCATGATGATGATATCATGATGATGATATTATGATGATGATATCATGATGATGATGATGATGATATTATGATGATGATATCATGATGATGATGATGATGATATCATGATGATGATGATGATGGTATGATGATGATGACGATGATGATGATGATATCATGATGATGATGATATCATGATGATGATGATGATGATATCATGATGATCATGATGATGATGATATCATGATGATGATGATGATGATATCATGATGATGATGATATCATGATGATGATGATGATGATATCATGATGATCATGATGATGATGATATCATGATGATGATGATGATGATATCATGATGATGATGATGATGATATGATGATGATGATGATGATGATATCATGATGATGATGATGATGATGATGATATCATGATGATGATGATGATGATGATATCATGATGATGATGATGATGATGATGATGATATCATGATGATGATATCATGATGATGATATCATGATGATGATATCATGATGATGATATCATGATGATATCATGATGATATCATGATGATGATGATGATATCATGATGATGATGATATCATGATGATGATGATGATGATGATATCATGATGATGATGATGATGATGATATCATGATGATGATGATGATGATGATATCATGATGATGATGATGATGATGATATCATGATGATGATGATGATATCATGATGATGATGATGATGATGATATCATGATGATGATATCATGATGATGATATCATGATGATGATATCATGATGATGATATCATGATGATGATATCATGATGATATCATGATGATGATGATGATATCATAATGATGATGATATCATGATGATGATGATATCGATGATGATGATGATGATGATGATATCCTGATGATGATGATATCATGATGATGATATCCTGATGATGATGATATCATGATGATGATATCCTGATGATGATGATATCATGATGATGATATGATGATGATGATATCATGATATGATGATGATGATGATGATGATGATGATGATGATGATGATATCCTGATGATGATGATATCATGATGATGATATCCTGATGATGATGATATCATGATGATGATATCCTGATGATGATGATATCATGATGATGATATGATGATGATGATATCATGATATGATGATGATGATGATGATGATGATGATATTATGATGATATCATGATGATGATATCCTGATGATGATGATATCATGATGATGATGATGATATCATGATGATGATGATGATATCATGATGATGATGATGATATCATGATGATTATGATGATGATATCATGATGATGATGATATCATGATGATGATGATATGATGATGCTGATGATGATGATATCATGATGATGATGATATCATGATGATGATGATATCATGATGATGATATCATGATGATGATGATGATATCATGATGATGATGATATCATGATGAGGATGATGATGATATCATGATGATGATATCATGATGAGGATGATGATGATATCATGATGATGATGATGATATCATGATGATGATGATGATGATGAGATGATGATATCATGATGATGATGATATCATGATGATGATGATATCATGATGATGATATCATGATGATGATATCATGATGATGATGATATCATGATGATGATGATATCATGATGATGATATCATGATGATGATGATATGATGATATGATGATGATGATATCATGATGATGATGATATCATGAAGATGATGATATCATGATGATGATGATATCATGATGATGATGATGATGATGATGATATCATGATGATGATGATGATGATGATGATATCATGATGATGATGATGATATCATGATGATGATGATGATGATGATATCATGATGATGATGATGATGATATCATGATGATGATATCATGATGATGATGATGATGATGATGATATCATGATGATGGTAAGATGATGATGATGATGATGATGATATTATGATGATGATATCATGATGATGATGATGATGATGATATCATGATGATGATATCATGATGATGATGATGATGATGATGATGATATCATGATGATGATATCATGATGATGATGATGATGATGATGATGATGATATCATGATGATGATGATGATGATGATGATGATATCATGATGATGATGATGATGATGATGATGATGATATCATGATGATGATGATGATGATATCATGATGATGATATCATGATGATGATGATGATGATGATATCATGATGATGATGATGATGATGATGATGATATCATGATGATGATATCATGATGATGATATCATGATGATGATGATGATATCATGATGATGATATCATGATGATGATATCATGATGATGATATCATGATGATGATATCATGATGATGATATCATGATGATGATGATGATATCATGATGTTGAATGTGATATCATGATGATGATGATGATATCATGATGATGATGATGATATCATGATGATGATATCATGATGATGATGATGATGATGATGATATCATGATGATGATGATGATGATGATGATGATGATGATGATATCATGATGATGATGATGATGATGATATCATGATAATGATATCATGATGATGATATCATGATGATGATATCATGATGATGATATCATGATGATGATGATGATATCATGATGTTGAATGTGATATCATGATGATGATGATGATATCATGATGATGATGATGATATCATGATGATGATATCATGATGATGATATCATGATGATGATGATGATGATGATGATATCATGATGATGATGATGATGATGATGATGATATCATGATGATGATGATGATGATGATATCATGATGATGATATCATGATGATGATGATGATGATATCATGATGATGATGATGATGGTATGATGATGATGACGATGATGATGATGATATCATGATGATGATGATATCATGATGATGATGATGATGATATCATGATGATCATGATGATGATGATATCATGATGATGATGATGATGATATCATGATGATGATGATATCATGATGATGATGATGATGATATCATGATGATGATGATATCATGATGATGATGATGATGATATCATGATGATCATGATGATGATGATATCATGATGATGATGATGATGATATCATGATGATGATGATATCATGATGATGATGATGATGATATCATGATGATCATGATGATGATGATATCATGATGATGATGATGATGATATCATGATGATGATGATGATGATATGATGATGATGATGATGATGATATCATGATGATGATGATGATGATGATGATGATGATGATGATATCATGATGATGATATCATGATGATGATGATGATGATGATGATGATGATATCATGATGATGATATCATGATGATGATATCATGATGATGATATCATGATGATGATATCATGATGATGATATCATGATGATATCATGATGATATCATGATGATGATGATGATATCATGATGATGATGATATCATGATGATGATGATGATGATGATATCATGATGATGATGATGATGATGATATCATGATGATGATGATGATGATGATATCATGATGATGATGATGATGATGATATCATGATGATGATGATGATATCATGATGATGATGATGATGATATCATGATGATGATATCCTGATGATGATATCATGATGATGATATCATGATGATGATATCATGATGATATCATGATGATGATGATGATATCATAATGATGATGATATCATGATGATGATGATATCGATGATGATGATGATGATGATGATATCCTGATGATGATGATATCATGATGATGATATCCTGATGATGATGATATCATGATGATGATATCCTGATGATGATGATATCATGATGATGATATGATGATGATGATATCATGATATGATGATGATGATGATGATGATGATGATGATATTATGATGATATCATGATGATGATATCCTGATGATGATGATATCATGATGATGATGATGATATCATGATGATGATGATGATATCATGATGATGATGATGATATCATGATGATTATGATGATGATATCATGATGATGATGATATCATGATGATGATGATATCATGATGATGATGATATCATGATGATGATGATGATGATATCATGATGATGATGATATCATGATGATGATATCATGATGATGATATCATGATGATGATGATGATATTATGATGATGATGATGATATCATGATGATGATGATATCATGATGAGGATGATGATGATATCATGATGATGATATCATGATGAGGATGATGATGATATCATGATGATGATGATGATATCATGATGATGATGATGATGATGATGAGAAGATGATATCATGATGATGATGATGATATCATGATGATGATGATATCATGATGATGATATCATGATGATGATATCATGATGATGATATCATGATGATGATGATATCATGATGATGATGATATCATGATGATGATGATATGATGATATGATGATGATGATATCATGATGATGATGATATCATGATGATGATGATATCATGATGATGATGATGATGATGATGATATGATGATATGATGATGATGATATCATGATGATGATGATATCATGATGATGATGATGATGATGATGATATCATGATGATGATGATGATGATGATGATATCATGATGATGATGATGATATCATGATGATGATGATGATGATGATGATATCATGATGATGATGATGATGATATCATGATGATGATATCATGATGATGATGATGATGATGATGATATCATGATGATGGTAAGATGATGATGATGATGATGATGATATTATGATGATGATATCATGATGATGATGATGATGATGATATCATGATGATGATATCATGATGATGATGATGATGATGATGATGATATCATGATGATGATATCATGATGATGATGATGATGATGATGATGATGATATCATGATGATGATGATGATGATGATGATGATGATGATGATGATATCATGATGATGATGATGATGATGATGATGATGATATCATGATGATGATGATGATGATATCATGATGATGATATCATGATGATGATGATGATGATGATATCATGATGATGATGATGATGATGATGATATCATGATGATGATATCATGATGATGATATCATGATGATGATGATGATATCATGATGATGATATCATGATGATGATATCATGATGATGATATCATGATGATGATGATGATGATATCATGATGTTGAATGTGATATCATGATGATGATGATGATATCATGATGATGATGATGATATCATGATGATGATATCATGATGATGATATCATGATGATGATGATGATGATGATGATATCATGATGATGATGATGATGATGATGATGATATCATGATGATGATGATGATGATGATATCATGATGATGATGATGATGATGATGATGATGATGATGATGATGATGATATCATGATGATGATGATGATGATATCATGATGATGATATCATGATGATGATGATGATGATGATGATATCATGATGATGATGATGATGATGATGATATCATGATGATGATATCATGATGATGATATCATGATGATAATGATGATATCATGATGATGATATCATGATGATGATATCATGATGATGATATCATGATGATGATATCATGATGATGATATCATGATGATGATGATGATATCATGATGTTGAATGTGATATCATGATGATGATGATGATATCATGATGATGATGATGATATCATGATGATGATGATGATATCATGATGATGATGATGATATCATGATGATGATGATGATATCATGATGATGATATCATGATGATGATGATGATGATGATATCATGATGATGATGATGATGATGATATCATGATGATGATGATGATGATGATATCATGATGATGATATCATGATGATGATATCATGAAGATGATGATGATGATGATATCATGATGATGATGATGATGATATCATGATGATGATGATGATGATATCATGATGATGATGTTATCATGATGATGATATCATGATGATGATATCATGATGATGATGATGATGATATCATGATGATGATGATATCCTGATGATGATGATTTCACCATGATGATGATGATATCATGATGATGATGATGATGATATCATGATGATGATGATGATGATATCATGATGATGATGATGATGATATCATGATGATGATGATGATGATGATGATATCATGATGATGATATCATGATGATGATATCATGATGATGATGATGATGATATCATGATGATGATGATGATGATATCATGATGATGATGATGATGATGATATCATGATGATGATGATGATGATATCATGATGATGATATCATGATGATGATGATGATGATATCATGATGATGATGATGATGATAGCATGATGATGATGATGATGATATCATGATGATGATGATGATGATGATGATGATATCATGATGATGATGATGATGATGATGATGATGATGATGATATCATGATGATGATGATGATGATGATGATGATGATATCATGATGATGATGATGATGATGATGATATCATGATGATGATATCCTGATGATGATGATGATATCATGATGATGATATCCTGATGATGATGATATCATGATGATGATATCCTGATGATGATGATATCATGATGATATCATGATGATGATGATGATGATATCATGATGATGATGATATCATGATGATGATGATGATATCATGATGATATCATGATGATGATATCCTGATGATGATGATATCATGATGATGATGATGATGATATCGATGATGATATCATGATGATGATATCGATGATGATATCATGATGATGATATCCTGATGATGATGATATCATGATGATGATGATGATGATATCATGATGATGATATCGATGATGATATCATGATGATGATATCATGATGATGATGATGATGATATCATGATGATGATGATATCATGATGATGATGATGATGATGATATCATGATGATGATATCATGATGATGATATCATGATGATGATGATATCATGATGATGATATCATGATGATGATGATGATGATATCATGATGATGATATCATGATGATGATATCATGATGATGATATCATGATGATGATATCATGATGATGATGATGATGATATCATGATGATGATGATGATGATATTATGATGATGATATCATGATGATGATGATGATGATGATATCATGATGATGATGATGATGATATTATGATGATGATATCATGATGATGATGATGATGATATCATGATGATGATGATGATGGTATGATGATGATGATGATGATGATGATGATGATATCATGATGATGATGATATCATGATGATGATGATGATGATATGATGATGATGATGATGAAGATATCATGATGATGATGATATCATGATGATGATGATGATATCATGATGATGATGATGATGATGATGATATCATGATGATGATGATGATGATGATATCATGATGATGATGATGATGATGATGATATCATGATGATGATGATGATGATGATATCATGATGATGATGATGATGATGATATCATGATGATGATGATGATGATGATGATATCATGATGATGATGATGATGATGATATCATGATGATGATATCATGATGATGATATCATGATGATGATATGATGATGATATCATGATGATATCATGATGATGATGATGATATCATGATGATGATGATATCATGATGATGATGATGATGATGATATCATGATGATGATGATGATGATGATATCATGATGATGATGATGATGATGATGATATCATGATGATGATGATGATGATGATGATATCATGATGATGATGATGATGATGATATCATGATGATGATGATGATGATGATGATGATGATATCATGATGATGATGATGATATCATAATGATGATGATATCATGATGATGATGATATCGATGATGATGATGATGATGATGATGATATCCTGATGATGATGATATCATGATGATGATATCATGATGATGATATCATGATGATGATATCATGATGATATCATGATGATGATGATGATATCATAATGATGATGATATCATGATGATGATGATATCGATAATGATGATGATGATGATGATGATATCCTGATGATGATGATATCATGATGATGATATCCTGATGATGATGATATCCTGATGATGATATCCTGATGATGATGATATCATGATGATGATGGTGATATGATGATGATGATATCATGATATGATGATGATGATGATGATGATGATGATGATGATATTATGATGATATCATGATGATGATATCCTGATGATGATGATATCCTGATGATGATGATATCACCATGATGATGATGATATCATGATGATGATGATGATATCATGATGATTATGATGATGATATCATGATGATGATGATATCATGATGATGATGATATCATGATGATGATGATATGATGATGCTGATGATGATGATATCATGATGATGATGATATCATGATGATGATGATATCATGATGATGATGATGATGATATCATGATGATGATGATGATGATATCATGATGATGATGATGATGATATCATGATGATGATATCATGATGAGGATGATGATGATATCATGATGATGATATCATGATGATGATGATATCATGATGATGATGATATCATGATGATGATGATGATGATGATGATATGATGATGATGATGATGATGATATCATGATGATGATGATATCATGATGATGATATCATGATGATGATGATGATATCATGATGATGATGATGATGATGATATGATGATATCATGATGATGATATCATGATGATGATATCATGATGATGATGATATCATGATGATGATTATATCATGATGATATGATGATGATGATGATATCATGATGATGATATCATGATGATGATATCATGAAGATGATGATATGATGATATGATGATGATGATATCATGATGATGATGATATCATGAAGATGATGATATCATGATGATGATGATATCATGATGATGATGATGATGATATCATGATGATGATGATATCATGATGATGATGATGATGATGATATCATGATGATGATGATGATGATGATGATATCATGATGATGATGATGATGATGATGATATCATGATGATGATGATGATGATGATATCATGATGATGATGATGATGATGATGATGATGATGATGATGATGATGATGATGAGATGATGATGATGATGATGATGATGAGATGATGATGATGATGATATCATGATGATGATGATGATGATGATGATGATGATGATGATGATGATATCATGATGATGATGATGATATCATGATGATGGTAAGATGATGATGATGATGATGATGATGATATCGATGATGATATCATGATGATGATATCGATGATGATATCATGATGATGATATCCTGATGATGATATCCTGATGATGATGATATCATGATGATGATGATGATGATATCATGATGATGATATCGATGATGATATCATGATGATGATATCATGATGATGATGATGATGATATCATGATGATGATGATATCATGATGATGATGATGATGATGATATCATGATGATGATATCATGATGATGATATCATGATGATGATATCATGATGATGATATCATGATGATGATGATGATGATATCATGATGATGATGATGATGATATCATGATGATGATATCATGATGATGATATCATGATGATGATGATGATGATATCATGATGATGATGATGATGATGATGATGATGATATCATGATGATGATGATGATGATATTATGATGATGATATCATGATGATGATGATGATGATATCATGATGATGATGATGATGGTATGATGATGATGATGATGATGATGATGATGATATCATGATGATGATGATATCATGATGATGATGATATCATGATGATGATGATGATGATGATGATGATGATATCATGATGATGATGATGATGATATCATGATGATGATATGATGATGATGATGATGAAGATATCATGATGATGATGATATCATGATGATGATGATGATATCATGATGATGATGATGATATCATGATGATGATGATGATGATGATATCATGATGATGATGATGATGATGATATCATGATGATGATGATGATGATATCCTGATGATGATGATATCACCATGATGATGATGATATCATGATGATGATGATGATATCATGATGATGATGATGATGATATCATGATGATGATGATGATGATATCATGATGATGATATGATGATGATGATGATGAAGATATCATGATGATGATGATATCATGATGATGATGATATCATGATGATGATGATGATGATGATGATGATATCATGATGATGATGATGATGATATCATGATGATGATATGATGATGATGATGATGAAGATATCATGATGATGATGATATCATGATGATGATGATGATATCATGATGATGATGATGATGATGATGATATCATGATGATGATGATGATGATGATATCATGATGATGATGATGATGATGATGATGATGATGATATCATGATGATGATGATGATGATGATATCATGATGATGATGATGATGATGATGATATCATGATGATGATGATGATGATGATATCATGATGATGATGATGATGATGATATCATGATGATGATGATGATGATGATATCATGATGATGATATCATGATGATGATATCATGATGATGATATCATGATGATGATATGATGATGATATCATGATGATATCATGATGATGATGATGATATCATGATGATGATGATATCATGATGATGATGATGATGATGATATCATGATGATGATGATGATGATGATATCATGATGATGATGATGATGATGATGATATCATGATGATGATGATGATGATGATATCATGATGATGATGATGATATCATGATGATGATGATGATGATGATGATGATGATATCATGATGATGATGATGATATCATAATGATGATGATATCATGATGATGATGATATCGATGATGATGATGATGATGATGATATCCTGATGATGATGATATCATGATGATGATATCATGATGATGATATCATGATGATGATATCATGATGATATCATGATGATGATGATGATGATGATATCATAATGATGATGATATCATGATGATGATGATATCGATAATGATGATGATGATGATGATGATATCCTGATGATGATGATATCATGATGATGATATTCTGATGATGATGATATCCTGATGATGATATCCTGATGATGATGATATCATGATGATGATGGTGATATGATGATGATGATATCATGATATGATGATGATGATGATATTATGATGATATCATGATGATGATATCCTGATGATGATGATGATGATATCCTGATGATGATGATATCACCATGATGATGATGATATCATGATGATGATGATGATATCATGATGATTATGATGATGATATCATGATGATGATGATATCATGATGATGATGATATCATGATGATAATGATATGATGATGCTGATGATGATGATATCATGATGATGATGATATCATGATGATGATGATATCATGATGATGATGATGATGATGATGATATCATGATGATGATGATGATGATATCATGATGATGATGATGATGATATCATGATGATGATATCATGATGAGGATGATGATGATATCATGATGATGATATCATGATGATGATGATATCATGATGATGATGATGATGATGATGATATGATGATGATGATGATGATGATATCATGATGATGATGATATCATGATGATGATATCATGATGATGATGATGATATCATGATGATGATGATGATGATATGATGATATCATGATGATGATATCATGATGATGATATCATGATGATGATGATATCATGATGATGATTATATCATGATGATATGATGATGATGATGATGATATCATGATGATGATATCATGATGATGATATCATGAAGATGATGATATGATGATATGATGATGATGATATCATGATGATGATGATATCATGAAGATGATGATATCATGATGATGATGATATCATGATGATGATGATGATGATATCATGATGATGATGATGATGATGATGATATCATGATGATGATGATGATGATATCATGATGATGATGATGATGATGATGATATCATGATGATGATGATGATGATGATGATATCATGATGATGATGATGATATCATGATGATGATGATGATGATGATGATGATGAGATGATGATGATGATGAGATGATGATGATGATGATATCATGATGATGATGATGATGATGATGATGATGATGATGATGATGATGATGATGATGATGATGATGATATCATGATGATGATGATGATATCATGATGATGGTAAGATGATGATGATGATGATGATGATATTATGATGATGATATCATGATGATGATGATGATGATATCATGATGATGATATCATGATGATGATGATGATATCATGATGATGATATCATGATGATGATGATGATATCATGATGATGATATCATGATGATGATGATGATGATATCATGATGATGATATCATGATGATGATGATGATGATATCATGATGATGATGATGATGATATCATGATGATGATTATATCATGATGATGATGATGATGATGATATCATGAAGATGATGATGATGATGATATCATGATGATGATGATGATGATATCATGATGATGATATCATGATGATGATATCATGATGATGATGATGATGATGATGATGATGATGATATAATGATGATGATATCATGATGATGATGATGATGATATCATGATGATGATGATGATGATGATATCATGATGATGATGATGATGATATCATGATGATGATATCATGATGATGATGATGATGATATCATGATGATGATGATGATGATGATATCATGATGATGATGATGATGATATCATGATGATGATATCATGATGATGATATCATGATGATGATATCATGATGATGATGATGATGATGATATCATGATGATGATATCATGATGATGATGATGATGATATCATGATGATGATGATATCATGATGATGATGATATCATGATGATAATGATATGATGATGCTGATGATGATGATATCATGATGATGATGATATCATGATGATGATGATATCATGATGATGATGATGATGATGATGATATCATGATGATGATGATGATGATATCATGATGATGATGATGATGATATCATGATGATGATATCATGATGAGGATGATGATGATATCATGATGATGATATCATGATGATGATGATATCATGATGATGATGATGATGATGATGATATGATGATGATGATGATGATGATATCATGATGATGATGATATCATGATGATGATATCATGATGATGATGATGATATCATGATGATGATGATGATGATATGATGATATCATGATGATGATATCATGATGATGATATCATGATGATGATGATATCATGATGATGATTATATCATGATGATATGATGATGATGATGATGATATCATGATGATGATATCATGATGATGATATCATGAAGATGATGATATGATGATATGATGATGATGATATCATGATGATGATGATATCATGAAGATGATGATATCATGATGATGATGATATCATGATGATGATGATGATGATATCATGATGATGATGATGATGATGATGATATCATGATGATGATGATGATGATATCATGATGATGATGATGATGATGATGATATCATGATGATGATGATGATGATGATGATATCATGATGATGATGATGATGATGATATCATGATGATGATGATGATGATGATGATGAGATGATGATGATGATGAGATGATGATGATGATGATATCATGATGATGATGATGATGATGATGATGATGATGATGATGATGATGATGATGATGATGATGATATCATGATGATGATGATGATATCATGATGATGGTAAGATGATGATGATGATGATGATGATATTATGATGATGATATCATGATGATGATGATGATGATATCATGATGATGATATCATGATGATGATGATGATATCATGATGATGATATCATGATGATGATGATGATATCATGATGATGATATCATGATGATGATGATGATGATATCATGATGATGATATCATGATGATGATGATGATGATATCATGATGATGATGATGATGATATCATGATGATGATTATATCATGATGATGATGATGATGATGATATCATGAAGATGATGATGATGATGATATCATGATGATGATGATGATGATATCATGATGATGATATCATGATGATGATATCATGATGATGATGATGATGATGATGATGATGATGATATAATGATGATGATATCATGATGATGATGATGATGATATCATGATGATGATGATGATGATATCATGATGATGATGATGATGATATCATGATGATGATATCATGATGATATCATGATGATGATATCATGATGATGATGATGATGATATCATGATGATGATGATGATGATGATATCATGATGATGATGATGATGATATCATGATGATGATATCATGATGATGATATCATGATGATGATATCATGATGATGATGATGATGATGATATCATGATGATGATATCATGATGATGATGATGATGATATCATGATGATGATATCATGATGATGATATCATGATGATGATGATAGCATGATGATGATGATGATGATATCATGATGATGATGATGATGATGATGATGATGATGATGATATCATGATGATGATGATGATGATGATATCATGATGATGATGATGATATCATGATGATGATGATGATGATGATGATGATGAGATGATGATGATGATGAGATGATGATGATGATGATATCATGATGATGATGATGATGATGATGATGATGATGATGATGATGATGATATCATGATGATGATGATGATATCATGATGATGGTAAGATGATGATGATGATGATGATGATATCATGATGATGATATCATGATGATGATGATGATGATATCATGATGATGATATCATGATGATGATGATGATATCATGATGATGATGATATCATGATGATGATATCATGATGATGATATCATGATGATGATGATATCATGATGATGATGATGATGATGATGATATCATGATGATGATATCATGATGATGATGATATCATGATGATGATGATGATATCATGATGATGATATCATGATGATGATATCATGATGATGATATCATGATGATGATATCATGATGATGATGATATCATGATGATGATGATATCATGATGATGATGATGATATCATGATGATGATGATGATGATGATATCATGATGATGATGATGATATCATGATGATGATGATGATATCATGATGATGATGATGATGATGATGATGATGATGATGATATGATGATGATGATATGATGATGATGATATGATGATGATGATATCATGATGATGATGATGATGATATCATGATGATGATGATGATATCATGATGATGATGATGATGATGATGATGATGATATCATGATGATGATGATGATGATATGATGATGATATCATGATGATGATGATATGATGATGATATCATGATGATGATATCATGATGATGATATCATGATGATGATATCATGATGATGATGATGATGATGATGATATGATGATGATGATGATATCATGATGATGGTAAGATGTTGATGATGATGATGATGATGATATCATGATGATGGTAAGATGATGATGATGATGATGATGATGATATCATGATGATGATGATATCATGATGATGATGATATCATGATGATGATGATATCATGATGATGAGATGATGATGATGATGATATCATGATGATGATATCATGATGATGATGATGATATCATGATGATGATATCATGATGATGATATCATGATGATGATATCATGATGATGATATCATGATGATGATGATATCATGATGATGATGATATCATGATGATGATGATGATGATGATGATATCATGATGATGATGATGATGATGATGATATCATGATGATATCATGATGATGATGATATCATGATGATGATGATATCATGATGATGATATCATGATGATGATGATGATGATATCATGATGATGATGATGATATCATGATGATGATGATGATGATGATGATATCATGATGATGATGATGATGATATGATGATGATATCATGATGATGATGATATGATGATGATATCATGATGATGATATCATGATGATGATGATGATGATGATATGATGATGATGATGATATCATGATGATGGTAAGATGTTGATGATGATGATGATGATATCATGATGATGGTAAGATGATGATGATGATGATGATGATGATGATATCATGATGATGATGATATCATGATGATGATGATATCATGATGATGATGATATCATGATGATGAGATGATGATGATGATGATGATATCATGATGATGATGATATCATGATGATGATATCATGATGATGATGATATCATGATGATGATATCATGATGATGATGATGATGATATCATGATGATGATATCATGATGATGATGATGATATTATGATGATGATGATATCATGATGATGATATCATGATGATGATGATATCATGATGATGATGATGATATCATGATGATGATATCATGATGATGATGATGATATCATGGTGATGATATCATGATGATGATGATGATATCATGATGATGATGATGATGATATTATGATGATGATATCATGATGATGATATCATGATGATGATGATATCATGATGATGATGATGATATCATGATGATGATATCATGATGATGATGATGATATCATGGTGATGATATCATGATGATGATATCATGATGATGATATCATGATGATGATATCATGATGATGATATCATGATGATGATGATGATATCATGGTGATGATATCATGATGATGATATCATGATGATGATATCATGATGATGATATCATGATGATGATATCATGATGATGATATCATGATGATGATATCATGATGATGATGATGATGATATCATGATGATGATGATGATGATGATATCATGATGATGATATCATGATGATGATAGCATGATGATGATATCATGATGATGATATCATGATGATGATATCATGATGATGATGATGATGATGATGATATCATGATGATGATATCATGATGATGATATCATGATGATGATATCATGATGATGATATCATGATGATGATATCATGATGATGATGATATCATGATGATGATGATATCATGATGATGATGATGATGATGATGATATCATGATGATGATGATGATGATGATATCATGATGATGATGATGATATCATGATGATGATGATGATGATGATGATGATATCATGATGATGATGATGATATCATAATGATGATGATATCATGATGATGATGATATCGATGATGATGATGATGATGATGATATCCTGATGATGATGATATCATGATGATGATATCATGATGATGATATCATGATGATGATATCATGATGATATCATGATGATGATGATGATGATGATATCATAATGATGATGATATCATGATGATGATGATATCGATAATGATGATGATGATGATGATGATGATATCCTGATGATGATGATATCATGATGATGATATTCTGATGATGATGATATCCTGATGATGATATCCTGATGATGATGATATCATGATGATGATGGTGATATGATGATGATGATATCATGATATGATGATGATGATGATATTATGATGATATCATGATGATGATATCCTGATGATGATGATGATGATATCCTGATGATGATGATATCACCATGATGATGATGATATCATGATGATGATGATGATATCATGATGATTATGATGATGATATCATGATGATGATGATATCATGATGATGATGATATCATGATGATAATGATATGATGATGCTGATGATGATGATATCATGATGATGATGATATCATGATGATGATGATATCATGATGATGATGATGATGATGATGATATCATGATGATGATGATGATGATATCATGATGATGATGATGATGATATCATGATGATGATATCATGATGAGGATGATGATGATATCATGATGATGATATCATGATGATGATGATATCATGATGATGATGATGATGATGATGATATGATGATGATGATGATGATGATATCATGATGATGATGATATCATGATGATGATATCATGATGATGATGATGATATCATGATGATGATGATGATGATATGATGATATCATGATGATGATATCATGATGATGATATCATGATGATGATGATATCATGATGATGATTATATCATGATGATATGATGATGATGATGATGATATCATGATGATGATATCATGATGATGATATCATGAAGATGATGATATGATGATATGATGATGATGATATCATGATGATGATGATATCATGAAGATGATGATATCATGATGATGATGATATCATGATGATGATGATGATGATATCATGATGATGATGATGATGATGATGATATCATGATGATGATGATGATGATATCATGATGATGATGATGATGATGATGATATCATGATGATGATGATGATGATGATGATATCATGATGATGATGATGATGATGATATCATGATGATGATGATGATGATGATGATGATGAGATGATGATGATGATGAGATGATGATGATGATGATATCATGATGATGATGATGATGATGATGATGATGATGATGATGATGATGATGATATCATGATGATGATGATGATATCATGATGATGGTAAGATGATGATGATGATGATGATGATATTATGATGATGATATCATGATGATGATGATGATGATATCATGATGATGATATCATGATGATGATGATGATATCATGATGATGATATCATGATGATGATGATGATATCATGATGATGATATCATGATGATGATGATGATGATATCATGATGATGATATCATGATGATGATGATGATGATATCATGATGATGATGATGATGATATCATGATGATGATTATATCATGATGATGATGATGATGATGATATCATGAAGATGATGATGATGATGATATCATGATGATGATGATGATGATATCATGATGATGATATCATGATGATGATATCATGATGATGATGATGATGATGATGATGATGATATAATGATGATGATATCATGATGATGATGATGATGATATCATGATGATGATGATGATGATGATATCATGATGATGATGATGATGATATCATGATGATGATATCATGATGATGATGATGATGATATCATGATGATGATGATGATGATGATATCATGATGATGATGATGATGATATCATGATGATGATATCATGATGATGATATCATGATGATGATATCATGATGATGATGATGATGATGATATCATGATGATGATATCATGATGATGATGATGATGATATCATGATGATGATGATATCATGATGATGATGATATCATGATGATAATGATATGATGATGCTGATGATGATGATATCATGATGATGATGATATCATGATGATGATGATATCATGATGATGATGATGATGATGATGATATCATGATGATGATGATGATGATATCATGATGATGATGATGATGATATCATGATGATGATATCATGATGAGGATGATGATGATATCATGATGATGATATCATGATGATGATGATATCATGATGATGATGATGATGATGATGATATGATGATGATGATGATGATGATATCATGATGATGATGATATCATGATGATGATATCATGATGATGATGATGATATCATGATGATGATGATGATGATATGATGATATCATGATGATGATATCATGATGATGATATCATGATGATGATGATATCATGATGATGATTATATCATGATGATATGATGATGATGATGATGATATCATGATGATGATATCATGATGATGATATCATGAAGATGATGATATGATGATATGATGATGATGATATCATGATGATGATGATATCATGAAGATGATGATATCATGATGATGATGATATCATGATGATGATGATGATGATATCATGATGATGATGATGATGATGATGATATCATGATGATGATGATGATGATATCATGATGATGATGATGATGATGATGATATCATGATGATGATGATGATGATGATGATATCATGATGATGATGATGATGATGATATCATGATGATGATGATGATGATGATGATGAGATGATGATGATGATGAGATGATGATGATGATGATATCATGATGATGATGATGATGATGATGATGATGATGATGATGATGATGATGATGATATCATGATGATGATGATGATATCATGATGATGGTAAGATGATGATGATGATGATGATGATATTATGATGATGATATCATGATGATGATGATGATGATATCATGATGATGATATCATGATGATGATGATGATATCATGATGATGATATCATGATGATGATGATGATATCATGATGATGATATCATGATGATGATGATGATGATATCATGATGATGATATCATGATGATGATGATGATGATATCATGATGATGATGATGATGATATCATGATGATGATTATATCATGATGATGATGATGATGATGATATCATGAAGATGATGATGATGATGATATCATGATGATGATGATGATGATATCATGATGATGATATCATGATGATGATATCATGATGATGATGATGATGATGATGATGATGATGATGATATAATGATGATGATATCATGATGATGATGATGATGATATCATGATGATGATGATGATGATGATATCATGATGATGATGATGATGATATCATGATGATGATATCATGATGATGATGATGATGATATCATGATGATGATGATGATGATGATATCATGATGATGATGATGATGATATCATGATGATGATATCATGATGATGATATCATGATGATGATATCATGATGATGATGATGATGATGATATCATGATGATGATATCATGATGATGATGATGATGATATCATGATGATGATATCATGATGATGATATCATGATGATGATGATAGCATGATGATGATGATGATGATATCATGATGATGATGATGATGATGATGATGATGATGATGATATCATGATGATGATGATGATGATGATATCATGATGATGATGATGATATCATGATGATGATGATGATGATGATGATGATGAGATGATGATGATGATGAGATGATGATGATGATGATATCATGATGATGATGATGATGATGATGATGATGATGATGATGATGATGATATCATGATGATGATGATGATATCATGATGATGGTAAGATGATGATGATGATGATGATGATATCATGATGATGATATCATGATGATGATGATGATGATATCATGATGATGATATCATGATGATGATGATGATATCATGATGATGATGATATCATGATGATGATATCATGATGATGATATCATGATGATGATGATATCATGATGATGATGATGATGATGATGATATCATGATGATGATATCATGATGATGATGATATCATGATGATGATGATGATATCATGATGATGATATCATGATGATGATATCATGATGATGATATCATGATGATGATATCATGATGATGATGATATCATGATGATGATGATATCATGATGATGATGATATCATGATGATGATGATGATATCATGATGATGATGATGATGATGATATCATGATGATGATGATGATATCATGATGATGATGATGATATCATGATGATGATGATGATGATGATGATGATGATGATGATGATGATGATGATATGATGATGATGATATGATGATGATGATATCATGATGATGATATCATGATGATGATGATGATGATATCATGATGATGATGATGATATCATGATGATGATGATGATGATGATGATGATGATATCATGATGATGATGATGATGATATGATGATGATATCATGATGATGATGATATGATGATGATATCATGATGATGATATCATGATGATGATATCATGATGATGATATCATGATGATGATGATGATGATGATGATATGATGATGATGATGATATCATGATGATGGTAAGATGTTGATGATGATGATGATGATGATATCATGATGATGGTAAGATGATGATGATGATGATGATGATGATATCATGATGATGATGATATCATGATGATGATGATATCATGATGATGATGATATCATGATGATGATGATATCATGATGATGAGATGATGATGATGATGATATCATGATGATGATATCATGATGATGATGATGATATCATGATGATGATATCATGATGATGATATCATGATGATGATATCATGATGATGATATCATGATGATGATGATATCATGATGATGATGATATCATGATGATGATGATGATGATGATGATATCATGATGATGATGATGATGATGATGATATCATGATGATATCATGATGATGATGATATCATGATGATGATGATATCATGATGATGATATCATGATGATGATGATGATGATATCATGATGATGATGATGATATCATGATGATGATGATGATGATATCATGATGATGATGATGATGATATGATGATGATATCATGATGATGATGATATGATGATGATATCATGATGATGATATCATGATGATGATGATGATGATGATATGATGATGATGATGATATCATGATGATGGTAAGATGTTGATGATGATGATGATGATATCATGATGATGGTAAGATGATGATGATGATGATGATGATGATGATATCATGATGATGATGATATCATGATGATGATGATATCATGATGATGATGATATCATGATGATGAGATGATGATGATGATGATGATATCATGATGATGATGATATCATGATGATGATATCATGATGATGATGATATCATGATGATGATATCATGATGATGATGATGATGATATCATGATGATGATATCATGATGATGATGATGATATTATGATGATGATGATATCATGATGATGATATCATGATGATGATGATATCATGATGATGATGATGATATCATGATGATGATATCATGATGATGATGATGATATCATGGTGATGATATCATGATGATGATGATGATATCATGATGATGATGATGATGATATTATGATGATGATATCATGATGATGATATCATGATGATGATGATATCATGATGATGATGATGATATCATGATGATGATATCATGATGATGATGATGATATCATGGTGATGATATCATGATGATGATATCATGATGATGATATCATGATGATGATATCATGATGATGATATCATGATGATGATATCATGATGATGATATCATGATGATGATGATGATGATATCATGATGATGATGATGATGATGATATCATGATGATGATATCATGATGATGATAGCATGATGATGATATCATGATGATGATATCATGATGATGATATCATGATGATGATGATGATGATGATGATATCATGATGATGATATCATGATGATGATATCATGATGATGATATCATGATGATGATATCATGATGATGATATCATGATGATGATGATATCATGATGATGATGATGATATCATGATGATGATATCATGATGATGATGATGATATCATGATGATGATATCATGATGATGATATCATGATGATGATATCATGATGATGATATCATGATGATGATATCATGATGATGATGATATCATGATGATGATGATGATATCATGATGATGATATCATGATGATGATGATGATATCATGATGATGATATCATGATGATGATATCATGATGATGATGATGATGATATCATGATGATGATATCATGATGATAATGATATCATGATGATGATGATATCATGATGATGATGATATCATGATGATGATGATGATATTATGATGATGATGATGATATCATGATGATGATGATGATGATATCATGATGATGATATCATGATGATGATATCATGATGATGATATCATGATGATGATGATGATATCATGATGATGATGATGATATCATGATGATGATATCATGATGATGATATCATGATGATGATATCATGATGATGATGATATCATGATGATGATGATGATATCATGATGATGATGATGATATCATGATGATGATATCATGATGATGATGATGATGATGATGATATCATGATGATGATGATGATGATATCATGATGATGATGATGATGATATCATGATGATGATATCATGATGATGATATCATGATGATGATGATATCATGATGATGATGATGATATCATGATGATGATGATGATGATGATATCATGATGATGATGATATTGATGATGATGATGATATCATGATGATGATATCCTGATGATGATGATATCATGATGATGATATCCTGATGATGATGATATCATGATGATGATGATGATGATGATATCATGATGATGATGATATCGATGATGATGATGATGATGATATCATGATGATGATATCCTGATGATGATGATATCATGATGATGATATCCTGATGATGATGATATCATGATGATGATGATGATGATGATATCATGATGATGATGATATCGATGATGATGATGATGATGATATCATGATGATGATATCCTGATGATGATGATATCATGATGATGATATCCTGATGATGATGATATCATGATGATGATATCCTGATGATGATGATATCATGATGATATCATGATGATGATGATATCATGATGATGATGATGATATCATGATGATGATGATGATATCATGATATGATGATGATGATATTATGATGATGATATCATGATATGATGATGATGATGATGATGATGATATTATGATGATATCATGATGATGATATGATGATGATGATATCCTGATGATGATGATATCATGATGATGATGATGATATCATGATGATGATGATATGATGATGATGATGATGATGATGATGATATCATGATGATGATGATATCATGATGATGATGATATCATGATGATGATGATATCATGATGATGATGATGATATGATGATGATGATGATGATGATATCATGATGATGATGATATCATGATGATGATGATATCATGATGATGATGATGATATCATGATGATGATGATGATGATATCATGATGATGATGATATCATGATGATGATGATGATGATGATATCATGATGATGATATCATGATGATGATATCATGATGATGATGATATCATGATGATGATGATATCATGATGATGATGATGATGATATCATGATGATGATGATGATGATGATGATATCATGATGATGATGATGATGATATCATGATGATGATGATGATGATGATATCATGATGATGATGATGATGATGATATCATGATGATGATGATGATGATGATATCATGATGATGATGATGATGATGATGATATCATGATGATGATGATGATGATATCATGATGATGATGATGATGATATCATGATGATGATGATGATGATATCATGATGATGATATCATGATGATGATATCATGATGATGATGATATCATGATGATGATGATGATATCATGATGATGATGATGATGATATCATGATGATGATGATGATATCATGATGATGATGATGATGATGATGATATCATGATGATGATGATATCGATGATGATGATGATGATGATGATATCATGATGATGATATCCTGATGATGATGATATCATGATGATGATGATATCATGATGATGATATCCTGATGATGATGATATCATGATGATGATATCCTGATGATGATGATATCATGATGATATCATGATGATGATGATGATGATATCATGATGATGATGATATCATGATGATGATGATGAAGATATCATGATGATGATGATGATATCATGATATGATGATGATGATGATATTATGATGATGATATCATGATATGATGATGATGATGATGATATTATGATGATATCATGATGATGATATGATGATGATGATGACATCCTGATGATGATGATATCATGATGATGATGATGATATCATGATGATGATGATGATGATATCATGATGATGATGATATGATGATGATGATGATATGATGATGATGATGATATCATGATGATGATGATATCATGATGATGATGATATCATGATGATGATGATGATGATGATATCATGATGATGATATCATGATGATGATATCGATGATGATATCGATGATGATATCATGATGATGATATCCTGATGATGATGATATCATGATGATGATGATGATGATGATATCATGATGATGATGATATCGATGATGATATCGATGATGATATCATGATGATGATATCCTGATGATGATGATATCATGATGATGATGATGATGATATCATGATGATGATATCGA